>CM069443.1:39400990-39988986 GCA_035610835.1 Ophiura sarsii | reverse complement strand
GGCTAATATTAAATATTTATATAATATTGAATGGCTTTGAGGCTGATACAAGAATATATTGCACGAGCTATAAAAATATTGCACGAGTCGGAGACGAGTGCAATATTTGTATAGCGAGTGCAATATACTCTTGTATCACCCGAAAATAAGACATTCAATATTATTATTATTATTTATATAACAGACTGTTTTAATAAAAACTAAATAAGTTAGCCCGAACTGACTTTCTCTGCGTATATGTACTCACTAGGCGCACATCTTCTGCGCCGCACAAAAATATTGCACGGCAATATATTTTTGAATATTGGACGCACATCCGGGAACTTGGTGCACAATATTCAATACGCGCTTTCTATTGTACCGTTTGGAAGGCCATATAAAGGGGGCACTAGGCCTACCACTAAATCCTTACGCGTTTGGTGTAGGCCTATGGTTCGGAGAAATAGTACCTATATCAATTTGATCATCGTCCCAGGGGAAGCAAATAGAAGTAAATCTTGCTTATTTTTTATGAAAAAGAGATAGAATAAAAACCTCAACATTGCTAATGTGGTCAAAAATCGTCGGAATCGAATACGCACGGGAGCCTAGGCTCCCGCCTAGGCTGCGGAAGGATATCGTTTGCCGGAACCGGTGAGGAAGCGAGTGAGGAAGCGAAAATATCGGTTTAAAATGGTGAGGGCGCTGTTTAGGTGCCCGTAGCGAAAAATTTCATCTAGATGGGTCAAGAAAAATCAAGTTTAAAATAAAATTCAACACATATCTAATACATTCATGCGAAATAAAAACTTCCTATCATTGTTACGTGGGGTAAAAATACGGTCTTGAAAAAGGGCCGAAACGCGTGTATTTCAATGGGGGAGGTATTTAGTGGTGTGCCCCCTAAATAATAATATTATTTATATGGGCCTTCCAAACGGTACAATAAAAGCGCGTATTGAATATTGCGCACCAAGTTCCCGGATGTGCGTCCAATATTCAAAAAATATTGCCGTCCAAAATGTGTTGTGCGGCGCAGAAGATGTGCGCGCGTGTATATATATGCGCATCTGCGGATGGGTACATTTTTGAGATCGGCGTTTCAATCTCGCTGAGATTAGGTCAGTGCGGGATAATTGATTTATCTTTATCAAAACTGTCTGTTATATAATAACTCCTTGGTTATATAAATAATAATAATAACATTGAATGTCTTATTTTCGGGTGATACACGAATATATTGCACTCGCTATACAAATATTGCACTCGTCTCCGACTCGTGCAATATTTTTATAGCTCGTGCAATATATTTTTGTATCACCCTCAAAGCCATTCAATATTATATAAACATCTTTCTAAAGACTTTAGACTTGAAAACGATTCGATGTTTTGCTAAGTTGAGTAGTCTGGGGGTGTGGGGCGTGGTTTTTTATTCTTTTTCACTCCTTTTTTTTCTTTCTCTTTTTCTTTCTTTTAGTTGTATTGATTTATTCACGATTATACATATTTATATTAAGTTTTTTCATTCCAAAACTCAGGAAATCTAATCTTGATTGCCTTCATTCATAGCATCTACTTTCCCTTTTAAATAGATTGTTTTATATAGGCATGAAGAGGGCGTTTATGATATTGCTTGTACAACGCTGGTACAACGGTACAACAGTCAGACTCGCGCTTGATTAAATGCATTCTACCATGTCTACATTGTAAAACTAAGACTTGTAAAAGAGGTGGTCCTGCAAGCGTGAGGTTAAAAGGTCAAATTAAAGCCGCAGTTGGTAAACAATTGTAAAAACAACCACATGAAATTTTGTTATCGCTGTATTTCGTCCTTCCATAAAGATGTTTGGAGCAGTTCGAAATTTTTTTCGTCGACACAAAAGGAAGTTTTTCGTCTTGGGTTTGGTCTCTGGAGGTATGTCTGAACTATAATACTAGTATAGGCTGGCCCTAGGCCAAGGCTAATCCATGTCTGACTGAAACTAATTTTATTTGTTCACTTGCTCCACTGGCACTAGGCTACCCACAGGGGCCCAAGCAATTGTAATCATTTTAAATAAGCTTATTTATTTTCAGTCCGTTGTTGAAGTTGTTTTTGCCTCATCACTTTGCACATTGACGGCTGGCTGTATCGATGTCACATCTGCAACCTAGTCATAGTAACATAGGACCTGCGAATCTCATCTATCATTAACACCTGGAGGCTGGACATTTTCAACTACTGATTCAGTACTATAAGTCCTGAGACACACGTTACTGCGACTAATCTGCAACCCACATTCCAGTTTAGCCGTAAATACGGCTTTTAACCCAAAAGGACAAGGTCAAGGTGCATTCATACTCCCATCGTTGCGCATCGGCCGACGTCGATGGATAAAAAAGTTGACATTGTTTCAACTTCCGCCCCGATGTCCGTCAACGTCGGCCACTGCGCAATGACGGGAGTATGAACGCACCTTAACCCCCTAAATTAAATAAGGATGTTTTTGACAAATCAGCGGAGAAAACGGAGGGGGGGAAGTTCACTGTTCGCCCGGGCCGTGGATCAAAAAGTGCGCTAACGGTGGAGCTCGAAAAAGGTAACTTTTTCGAGACCGTTAAACAACTTACCGGAATTATTACATTGAGCATCAAACAAGTGCATCCGAGGCTAGAGTCGTGACTAGGGTCGTGAGTCTTGAGTTGTATATTCCAAAACAAGCAAAGTCTGCCTGTCCATGGAGGTTCGTTCTGTGTGGAGTGTAGAACTGGTGCTCGCTAGATTCATAGATATTTACACAGATGGTGCAAGAAAAAACCTATGTGCTGCAGTTTGTGTTATTATAACATTTTGGATATTTGTACATGTATCTGAAAATCAATAATATTAAGCCGACACAATTTAACGTTGTGATTTCATGGCTTATTGGCTTATTGGATAATTAATTAAAAATTAACAGCCCTCTTCCTCCTTTTTATGAAAAACCTGGAAGTGAAACATGTTTGTTTTTTATATGGCCTAATACGGCATGACTGAAATAAGTTTGTATTATCTTTCTAGAAATAGCCAAACCAAAAATGATGCTGAGTCAGATGGTTTCATTTTATAGCTCTCACACAGTCAAAGAATGTGTCAGAGCTAATCTGAAGCATATAAAACACCCTTAGCTTCATAGTGTAGAGATTTCAGAATAACAACTTCACCTCTTCGTAGGGGGCCCGCAATTTCATGCACATTGTTTATCTACGCAAACAAAATCTGTCACTACACAAAATCTTTCACAGATTGTGTAGAGCAGCCCGCAAAATCTCTCACAGATTGTATAGACCCAGCACACAAAATCCCTCACACAGATTGTGTGCAGCCCACAAACTCTCTCACAGATTGTGTGCAGCCCGCAAAATGTCTCACAGATTGTGTAGAGATAGTGTAGCTTATTGACTTTGGATAACAATGGTGGGTGGGACCAAAACCTATAAAAGGGCAGTATTTTGCCAGGGAGATTCATTATGATTGGATCTCTTGACCATGGCCCATCTATTCTGGTGGTAGCACTTGATCACATACACATCTATGATAGCCTATAGCCTGTACATTAAAGATTCTGTAAGTAGCTTTTGACATGCACACTTCAAGATTATGATTTAATAAGAATATGCAACTGTATTGAACGTGTATGTGTGTCTTCTTTATTTCAATAACTTTGTCTAAGTCCCAACAATTGGTGGCATCCGTGGGATTATTTCATTGTCTAAATCATCATTCATATTGTTTCCTACAGGAGGTGTGTTGTTATATAAGTATGCTGAATGGAAAGTTGAAGAATGGAAGGAAAAAGAAGCCTCAGAATGCCTGGCAATGGCTAGAAGACAACACCACTTTGATAGCAACCAACGCACATGCAACCTAACAGGTCTGTAGGACTTCTCACTTAAGACTATAGTTCACTCAGTTCCAAATTGGCAAACTTGCTTACGGCAGCAAATAAGAGCGTTGTTGTGCAAAACGTTCACTTGGTGCAACAGGGCATATTGTGAAAGTATTTGTAACATAGCATATACGCTTGGATTACTTTTACACAGGGATAGATCAAAACTGCATATTTCTCACCAATTTGAACTGCATGATTAAACTATAGAGGAGATTTGTTTCGGAAGGGGTTAACCGTTTTTGGTTTACAACATTTGAATGGGTCATAGGATCTGATTGTTGTAATGTAGAATGTTGGGTGTCTTCATTGGCATGCTTCCCAGGGGATACTATCCATTGAACAGCTACTTATGCTCGTCTATTAGCACCTCTGAGATGGATCAAGGGGGAACTCAAGGAAGTTTTTGATTTGATTTTTTTGAACTTTGTGAGTGCTGTTATTATTGAACTATTAATCAAATGCATATAAAAGTATACATTTTTGGAAAGGAAATGGATCAGAGAATCCAAATTTGGTGTCAAAAATTGATGCAAAATTTGGATTTTTTTTGTTCGTTTCCTTTCCAAAAAGGGATACTTTTATATACATTTGAGTCATAGTTCAATAATTACAGCACTCACAAAATTCAACAAAAAACTTCCTAGTCCCCCCTTAAGGGCTGTGTCAACCCGGCACTTGTTTCAAAAATTGAATTTCATATTTCTCTATTATTTAATACTTTTATATGTATTCTATCATTACCATCATAAGTAACTAATCGAAAGCGATTATTTCCCGTTCTTTTGAGTGATTTTAAATTGTTGTTTTGGTAAGTTTGAGTCAGGAAAAGGCGCATGGTTATTTGGCGGGAATTTAAGCGGAGTTCCGCGCTTTTCAAATGCTGCGACAGCTGTTCGATCATTGCGTCGCGCGCTGAAACTTCCCGCGCGTAATACTAGACGCACCGCTTAATATCCGCGACGTAGACGCGAAAAACAAAAGAGCGCAAAACAATGTCTAAAAATGTAAACAAAGGCCAATCTTACGATCATTTAAATTTCAGTTTTCTTCCAATTTCTTCACATTGTGACAATATAAATTGAATCTGATAGTTTATTATGATTGTTCATAATAGTATACTCGCTTTTTAGGTCACACGCCCGTGTATTCCGTGAACATTTAGCTTTAAATGGTGGAAAATGTCAATATTTTTACTAAATCGATGTTTTCTAGAAGTTCAAATTTGAAGGAATTTTACGAATTTTCAGACAACATAACTAAAAATATATCAAGCTATCAGGTAAGCTTTTACTACCATTGTGTAGAGGACTTTCAGCGCTAGGAGGCAATTTTTTATTTTTTCGATTATGGATTTTAAACTCGAGATATGCATCCATTTCTAGCGAAATGTATGCAAAAAAACACGACTTTTACACTTTTCCGATGTTTTTAGCAATATTTCCAAAAACCAAGCTTTATTTTGGAAAAAGAAAAAATTGCCTCCTAGACAAAATTGTTTTGTTCACAAAAACGTATATTAGAACAAATTACCATTTTTTATTTTATAGTTATGCTGTCTGAAAAATTTGGGGTAAAAAAATAGCTTTTTGGTTCATTTCTCAAAATTGAGTTTATTTGGTATCACATTGATATCACCATCGGATTCCTTATCAAATTTCCTTTCTAAAAATGTATACTTTTATGTACTTTTATTCAATATTCTCAAACTTAGAAGCAAAAGTTGATCATCAAAATAATAGGGTTGACACTTCCCTTAAATGGTATAATGCACAAAACTATTTTGAAAACCCCTAATTGGCCTACCACATACAAAACCAAATCTAAAATGCATCACTCACCCTCAATTATGCATGGCCGCTTGCCCTTTGATGGCATAATTATAGGATAGATGCAAAACAAAGAGGAAATATATCAGGATAAATGTACGGGCAAAAACATTGAAAATTTACAAGTATCATTTGTTTCTCCATTATACAGTCTCACATCCAATTACCCTAAACATCGATGACATTTACATGAACTCTTTCTGATGTTTTCTGTGTACACAGATTTGTAGCTGTTGTTATGCTGATGAGTGACCCTTTCCCATACCCCATCCCCACCCCGAGGGAGGGGCAGCGGTGGCTTAGGGGCTTGGATATGAAGCTGATTTTATTGCACATTTTATCTCTCATTACCATTTTTTTAACATTTGCTTTTTTCAACTTTTCTTTTGCATCAGTATTATCTATGCTGCCAAAGTTAAAAGAAACATTACTAGAATTACTAGACTCTGAGAAACTCATTGCAGGACTCAAATCAAAGTAAGTCTGACTTAAAGGTGTATGTTCCGATCACCTTATTTTTGGCTATGATTTTTTTTTTTTCACATCAAGATATTTTGATATCAGAAGAATCCCCATATTATTCTCATTATGTCTGTAAAATCTTAGGGGCCAGAAATGTTCCATTTAGAAATTATAGGCTAAAATGTGGTGAATTACTGGCAAAGGTGGTTACCCGCCCACTAGTTTGTGTACTACATGTACAAAAGGGGCAATTTTTGTGTGACCATGTGCTTCTAAAAATAGAACCATTGGAGTGATGCAACTCAAACTTAGGAATTCAACAATTTTAAGGAAGACCTTTCATGTAAAATAGAAAACATCAAGTTGAAAATCGGGCCTGCAATCAGAACATCTACCTTTAACAATAGAATTAAAATTATATAACAAAGTTCATTACAGTATCACACTCAGGGCTGGAACTTCATTTTATTCTTCTTCAACCAGCCAGTCGGGCAGGTAACTCACAAAAATATCTGCCCAACAGAAATTCCACCAGCTTACTCACTTAACACTGTTAGTTTAAAGAATTTACCGGTTTATTATCCTTGGTGTAAGACAGCACGAAACTAACCTAGCACCAAATCCTCCATTGAGGGATTAAAGGATTATACAGATTTAATCCGTAATAGGTCTGGTCACTAGTCTAACTTATAAATACATGAAATATCTTACACCAAGGATACACCAATTTACCTGCCAGTTGATCAGGTACTTATGCATCTTCACCTGCCTGACACAAAAGTTACCAGCTATGGGCAGGTGGGCGGGCACTATTGCTAGCCCTGCAAAAACATTACATTATTTGATAATCTATTTCTATTTAATAATCTATTTCTATTTCAGACCTGAAAATAAAGTTTCCATTTGGAATGAGCTGAAAATAACCTGTGAGTATAACATACAAAGATGAATCTTTGGTTGTTTCAGCCACTAATACACAGAGAGCTCAAACATTGGGTGGTTGTGTCACCCACTTATACACAGAGAGCTGAAACATTGGGTGGTTGTGTCACCCACTACATAGAGTATTATAGTTATAGTTATAGAAATTAATGGGGGTTTTTAAGTAGGGGGGTGGGAGGCAGTTACAAAATTTAGGCCACTGTCATATTCCCCCCTCAAAAAAAAGTCCCGTCCTCTAAACGTCTATTTTTATCCCCCCTGGTTTGTAAAACCAGAAGGGGATTTTGTCATCATGTAATGTGTGGGGGTGCGTATGTGGGGGTGTGTAGGGTGTGCCTTTTGGTTAGTCTTTTTTCTGAATGCTGTATCTTTCGAACGGATGGACGGATTGACTTCAAACCTTCAGCGATAGGTAGGCCATGGTCAAAAGATGTGGCTGCTTGTTTTGGGGTCTAATTTGCATAGGTCATCTGAGGTCAAAGGTCATCTAGAGGTCAAATCGTAAAAGTTGCCCGATTGACGTCAAACTTAGAGAAACGAAACATGAACGCCGGGTGATTATTTTTTTGGGTCTAATTTGCATAGGTCATCTGAGGTCAAAGGTCATCCAGAGGTCAAATCGTAAAAGTTGCCCGATTGACGTCAAACTTGGAGACAAGAAACATGAACACCGGGTGAACATGTCTAACATCAATTAGAGGTCATCTGAGGTCAAAGGTCATCCAGAGGTCAAATCGTAAAAGTTGCCCGATTTACGTTAAACTTGGGGACAAGAAACATGAACACTGGGGGAACGTGTCTAAAATAAATTAGAGGTCATCCAAGGTCAACAGTCATTAGAGGTCAACCAAGGTCAAAGGTCAACAAGAGATTAAATTGTGCAATGAACACCGTGGGAACATGTACAAAAATAATTAGAGGTCATCTGAGGTCAAAGGTCATCCAGAGGTCAAATCGTTAAAGTTGCCCGATTGACCTCAAACTTGGAGAAAAGAAACATGAACACCGGGGGAACATGACCCATATATGACCTTTGACCTCATTTAGTTGATCTCCTAGCCAGGGGGATTCGCAAGTCGTGACTTGCAGTATTTTTACTCTTATTTTCAGTATAAAATGTAAAAAGATGAATCCAACGGAACCAGGAACAAAACACACCAAGGATCAGAAAACTGATACAAGAGGATATCTTGAAAATGTAAAAATGCTAAGAGTAAAAGCAAGCTATACCAACAGGGTGTGGGGAAACAGGGAGAATAACGCGATAAAACAGATTAATAACAAAAAACAATTACATTTTTTAACTTATTTAACAATAACATTATTTAACATAACTTATTTTCAGGTTTTAGTAGAACAATAACAGCTGTATATAGCACAGTATTACTTGTCGTCTTTCTTCGTGTGCAACTCAATATCATCGGTGGTTACATGTATCTAGATACTTTGTCTGGTAGCAACAATGGAATAGTAAGTATAGTTGCGTATAATACAGTGTTAATTTAATTGTAAATTAGTGGTTTTCACCTCTTAGGCCAAACAAAGAAGAAAGTCTGTCTCAAAAACATTGTGCAAAAAAGCTAAGTGCTGGCTGTGTGACTTTTTTTTCTTTTTTTTTCTTTTTTTAAATAGGCTGAGGTATGCGATTTTTTTTTTTTCTTCGATTTTTTTTGTTGTTGCTTACAGAGAATTTTTTAAAACCTTTTTTTAAAAAATCCAAAAAAAAATCCCCCCGCCCCCAAAAAAAATCAAAAAAAAGAACGATTTTTTTTTAGCCCCCAGCGCATAGACCTACGCGCCTAGCTCATTTTACATACCAATGCGGGCGGGCTTCTGAGACTTTCTTCTTTGTTTGGCCTTAGTATGTTAAATTTGCATTTGGTTACTAAAAGTGTCCACTAATATTTTATGAGGTGTCAAATTATGAGGAAGAAATGTGCTCGCTTAATATACATCTCATATGTTTAGTACAGATTATTGATTTTTAATTAGCCAACCTGAAAGAAAAGCACCTGGTCAGGAACTTTTTGTGTTAGGTGTATATCCAAAGACGAATGTAGCGTGACAGTATGCTAATTGACCTATCATGAGCTGATCAGTGCATACCTTTTACAACTGTATTTTGTTTGAGCATTCAAATTAGATCTACTAACAGGGGGTGTTGTAAATGCTGGATATAAAGAAGTGATTGAATGGGCGTAAAATCTTTATTTAGCCTAAGGCCAAACAAAATAAAAGGTTTGTCTCAAAGCTTGCGCGCGCATTGGTTTTGAAATGCCAAAATACCGCGTCTGAAATGCAGAAAATTGTCAAATCAATTTTTTTTTTCCCTACAAATTTTTATTTCAAGTTTTTATTAAAAATATCGGCAGATTTTCCTTTTCTCAAACTATTACATGACTCAGGTCTTCAAAAAACGCTGCACAATTGTTCTTATACACAACTACATCACAATATTCATTTCAAATAGAAAAAACAAATGTCAGAAAGTGTCAACGGTTGCAAATAGTAAGAGTAAAAATTGCCACACAAATAAAAAAAAATAAAAAAATGGAAGACAAAAAACAGCGCGCGTCGCCCGATTTTGAAGCCTTCGCAAGCTTTGAGACAAACTTTTTTTGTTTGTTTGGCCTAATAGAAAGATTCATTAAACTGGTATATAAATCTAAATATTATCTGATAATTATTTGAAAATGAATGTGGATGGAACATTCAAGAATTACATTTGATATATTTCAATCCTTCATCGTTTTGTATTACAGATAAATGGGAGAATACATGCCACGCCGGATGTACAAAAGCGTTACCTAGCAACCGTACAGTATTTATTGTCCGATGGTTTGTCGGACCTCATCTCGACTGTCCATCAAGCTGTACAGAATACAGTGCAAAGGTATGGGAGGTATAGGTGAAAGGAAGTTTATATGTTTATATCTGGTTCAATAACCAGGGGCAATTTTAAATGTAAAAGTCGCTCCTGATGACACAATTTACATAAGAACCAGGGCCATTTTAGAGGTTTATCGGGGGTATATATTTCAAGCCCTTTTAGTGGCCCATATGTTCCTTCCTCCTGAGAGATTTCCAAAACCTGGGAGGAGGGGGGGGGGGGGAACTCAAATTATTTTTTGAAGGGAGTGTCCCGTTGGAGGTTTTAAATCCTAATCCACTTTTGGGCTGAGACTATAGCATACCATAAGAGATAGGAAGCAGCTCACACAGTCTATTGTTATTCGCTATCGATCGTTTTCTTGGTCTACCCCGGCCACAGCAGTTCTCAACGCTAGGGGCGCTGTCAGCATACAGACTGTAATTGATTTCTAAAATGATTACGCATTTAAATTGCTAGGATTATGGCATTTCTGAACAAGTATGCCAATTAAAACCTACTAGTGCCATACTTCCATGCATAAACAATGTATGATGATATTCAAAGTTCATGGTTTGTGTTTACAATTTAGAATTAAAACACAGATATTTTTATGCATGTACATATAGTTTATCAGCGCAACTAGATCTGAATATTTGTTCATATAAATCTAAACACAAACCATGAACTTTGAATATCATAATACATTGTTTTTGTGTTGAAGTATGGCACTACTAGGTTTTAATTGGCATACTTATTCTGAAATCCCATAATTCTAGCAATATAAATGCGTAATCATTTTAGAAATCTATCAAGTCTGTATGTCGGTAACCTTTTCATACTACAGTGTGTTCAGGTTGTTTAGAAGATCGTAACACACGTGTGGATAACACTAAATTTGAAATAGCGCTGTAACTCACATAATGAGGTTGTGCTACAAATTAAACTGAATGATGATAATCCACTATAACAATACCGTAAAGTCCGGGTTAGACCTGGATCGCTGCACATAACAGGAATGAATAGTGCTTCTTATCTCTTATGGTATACTAGTCTCAGCTTTTGGGGGTGTTTTTTAGTGAAAATATGGCTGCTGATATAACTAGGTTATTTGTTTTTGTGATTTGGGATCTATGTTTAGGTTTTCTTTGCGATTTGGGACACATGTTTTGTTTTTTGTGTGTGATATGAGACCCATGGTTAGGTTTTCTAGTACAAATCATACAACATGTTTAAGGGATTGTCGCAAAAAAGCGACCCATTTGGACTGCACATACCTGTATACCGTATATGTGAGAACCTCCGCCAATAATAGCCCAATTCAAACAATATGGGAAATGGTGGCTCAAGTCTATTTGTCCATCATGAGACAGTGATGTAACTGCGTCATTCATTCATTAGTATCAACACACGCATGCCTAGTCGAAGCGCTGGAATACACACTCACGCATAGAAAGGCGGAAGACACATACACGTGCGGACATGTTGCGCCTGTATAGTTACTTTGAAATAGAGTACAGGGTGGTTCAATAAAACCTTGACAGTTTTTTGAAGCCATTTTTTTGAAATACTGTAGATTTAAAAATAAATCTTTTTCAATATTAATCAACTACCGTATTATCCCTATTAAGCGCCCAGGACCTTATAAGCGCCCACCCTTGTTTTTCTCAATGACTACCAACAAACAATCCCTTATAAGTGCCCACCTTTTCAAATGGTCAGCATCCTCAAATGACCACTTGTACATATATTTCATTTAGTACATGAAATGGTCAGCCTCCTCAAATGACCATCAAATGGTCAGCATCTTCAAATGACCATCAAATGGTCAGCATCTTCAAATGACCACTTGTACATTTTATTTTAGTATGATAAATGAGTTTAAAAAGGTAACATAATAAGCGCCCACCCATAATGACTTTGCTAACCGCCCTGGGCGCTTAATAGGGATAATACGGTATATGATCTTGACCATCTATGCTGAAAATACCATTACAAATAACCTTACGGTTGCAAAATAACAGCTATTTGAACAAAGTCTGTCCCATTTCACTCTGTCCACGGGTACTGATTTCGCGACGTTACAACCAGTGTGGTTCAATAAAATGTTGACAGTTTTTCAAAGCCATATTTAAAAAAAATTGTGGGATTTGAGTGGGTTCTTTTACATATTCCTCAAAAATATCATCTTGGCGGTCTATATGCTGAAAATGTCAATGTTAATAATGCTATGGCGGCAAAATGATAGCTATTTGAAGAGAATCTCTCCAAATCTCTTTGCCCACGAGTAAGTCTACGGGAAATGCACAGCAAGATAACATTAAATGGCATCGTCACTGTTAAGGCATAGAGCATAGACAATTACACTTCCAATCTATGAAAATCAATAATTCTAATTAGGGTCACTCGTGGTATTATTATTACGTATTGATTTCACACCTGAATAGATAGTGAAGATGTTAACAATTACACTGGTTTCACCTGGCGGGATCTTCAAATCTTAGATTACTTGCATGCAATTCATCATTCAGTATTCAATGTAACGTCGCGAAATCAGTACCCGTGGACAGAGTGAAATGGGACATACTTTGTTCAAATAGCTGTTATTTTGCAACCGTAAGGTTATATGTAACGATATTTTCAGCATAGATGATCAAGATCATGTAGTTGATGAATATTGAAAAAGATTTTTTTTTTAAATCTACAGAATTTTAAAAAAATGGCTTCAAAAAACTGTCAAGGTTTTATTGAACCACCCTGTATAAAGCATTGAGCCATGGCACGCTTCAAGTGATCTCCTTTAACTCCTCCATTTGTCCCAAATTGTTCTTTCTACAGCATGCCACTACAGAAATTACTGAGTTTGCAAGATATTGAGAGATTATTTGGCAACATCAGATGTAAGGTTGAGACAACTTCTGCAGGGAATACAGAAGGTATAGTCACTTAAATAGCATTCTGTTTGCTTATACAGGGTGTATCAAAATAAAGGAAACCCAAATTGAATCATCAATCAAAGGAAAATATGGGGAAAGAAAGAAAACAAATGAGGGGGGGGGGGAGGGGGGAAACATTTTGGCTTTTATTATAAAATTTGCTTGAAATAAGCTTAATTTTTTCTGAAGTAGAGATTTCGGACCAATTTTAAGAAAATTCTAAGTAATTTTGCCATTAAAAGTCAACTTTTTATTTTAACTGTTTGGGGAACAAAATGGGGTTGGGCTTGAGTTGACTGGAGGGCAAGTGGGTGAAAAGGTCATGACTGGGCATTCCCCCCGTAGTGCCACCACTGAATGCATTGTTTGAAAGTTGCACTGTGCAAGGGTAACTTTGGGATAAACTTCTCCACAACGCTCAACCGCTGAGTGCTTGTTGCAAAAAGTAACTCTTTGCAATCGGCGCTGACCAAGGCTGACGCAATGAGTATTTTGAAGAGGCACTTCCATCCTGTCTATAATGCTACTCCAATTTTCCACTCATTACCTGCTATTAAGTGGATGGTGCCCCAAAATTAGAGGGTAATGTTGTCATCCAAAGCTTTCAGAGAGGATTGGCGGGCGGGCGGGCAGATTTTTTTTTTAAATTTTAATTTTTTTAAACAATTTCTTATACCGGTGGAAGCTCAAAGTTCAGCCAACAAGAAGTTGTAATCACTCTAAGAGTCGCACATATATATTATAAACACTTAATTTAATATTCAATGCCATTTAAATTGTTTTAAAAAAATCTGGAAAAAAAAAATCTGAAAAAAAAATCTGGAAAAAAATCTGGGGAAAAAAAAATCGGAGCAGCCCTAAATCTGACGAGCGGGCGGTCGAGGACAACATTACAATTTTTTTTTGCCTTATGTGGAAATTATTTTAATCGGGGCTCAGGACCCAAAAGCATGATCCAGTTAATAAATAGCGTGATATGTCATAACACATCGCATGCAAATTTCTCAAACAATTTCATGATTATTTTAGGCTTGGACAGTTGTATCCACCCAATGAGCAGATTCCTATTGCCATCAGAGAGTGATGAAGGGGAAAGCTCCGCCTGTCAGCTGTCTGAAGAAGAGCTGATGTTTAACAAACTGATGTCAGAAACTAGAGACATGATAGAAAGGTGAGTCTATTATTGTCCCTGTAAAGTAGGACATTTTTGTGGGTGCTCCTTTTTTTGCACCTTTCATGTTTAACCAGGCACGACAAATTCAAAATCCAACGAAAATATTTGAAACCAATAGGTTTCAACTTGTAAATATTTGAACATGCAAATACAAATCCCGCTTTACCGTAGTCAGTTCTTATTTGGTGAGGAATAAGCTGTTTTAATATAATATTCCCATGTTCATAGTTCGCAAACAGGTTTTTCTCCAAATCAAAATTTTGATCATGTGTTTTCTTAATTTAACGAAAATCAAACAGATCTGATGCATATCACACAGGCATCCACTATGACAGATACAAAATGCCAAAAC
Organism: Ophiura sarsii; assembly: GCA_035610835.1. Classification (NCBI taxonomy): domain Eukaryota; kingdom Metazoa; phylum Echinodermata; class Ophiuroidea; order Amphilepidida; family Ophiuridae; genus Ophiura; species Ophiura sarsii. The sequence continues at coordinate 39,974,535 of CM069443.1, read as the reverse complement.
AGACAAAAGCACAGTTTGAAACATGCAGCCTATTCCTAAATTTCTTTCCTCTCTGCCCGGACTGGGAGACCGGGGATGTGCATATTTGTTGGAACCAATCAGCACTCAGTTTTATCAAGTGTTGTTCTATACTTAATAAATGCTAACCTCGTTGTAGCATCATCCAAGCGGCACAATTCGTTCCCATTGAAAAGCACGTTTTTTTTAAATGGTGGACCAAATCGAGGGAATGGAAAAAAACCATAGCAAAAACGTGTGCGGTTCATCATGGAATCTTCGAGACAAAGATTGCGCATGTGCATTTGTGCCCATAAAGTAATAACAGAAAATTACCTGATTGGTTTATTCAAACTAAAGTGCATCAAACAATGTCCCGCCCAACCGTGGGAGGTTAAGTTGCGTGCCCCCTCGCATCAAGCAATGTCCAGCACTGTGTAAAGCTACCGGCGCAATGTGGCCTGATGGTGCATGAATTAGATCATGTTTTGTTAATGAGCTTATCAGCACACACTTCTCAAACTGTATTTTTTTCAGTCTTCATATTGAGTACCGTCGCAGGGGTCATGGGTAAATTGTTAAGATACGAAGGATGAAGTCTACTCTTTATCAATGTTCCAAACAAAGATACTAAAAATACCCCATAAAGAATTAGAAATAGCTAAAAAGTAGAATGTTGTTTTAAATGTTTGCTGTGACTTTAACAAAGTTATTAATAATCTATGTTTTTCACAGGGTATATAAATCTTATTTGTTTGTCATTTTCTTACAGTTCAGATTTCCAGACCATTCTCAACACATGCCTAGACATCGGCTTCAGTCGAGTATTAGACAACATGGCGGAATTCTTCAGACCATCATTGACACCAGGTGGAGATAACCATGAGATTGGGTAGGTCAAAGTGTATGTGATTGGTTAATTATGTGGTATATTCATTTGGATAACCAATTGAAATAGTCCTAAAATATTTCATTCAAATCTTAATCAGGAATAAAATATTCTAACAATGTCTCTCATTGGTGCAACAACTGATGTATACATCTTTCTGACCATTCAGCCTGCAGTTATCAAGGGGTTAACCCTAACAAACCTAAATGCTAAAAAAAACCATGCACAGGAAAATCTAAAGGTTTTTGCAAGCTGCCTTCTTATCACAGTTAGATAGGCGCCGGTCTGCCACACAGGCGACCCAGGTTCAATCTCCCCCACGGTTAGGGTTATAAGTTTTCTCAAAATTGTGATCATTCAATGAAGTGATACATTTGATTTAGTGTAGGTATTCAAAAAAGTGCAACATCACCATCATGTATGGAAATCTCAGATCATGAGGTTTTGTCTTGTTTGGAGATATGATATCTGCTTGGTAAATTACCCCTTTCGATTCAGACACATGTTTGGGATCTTTCATAAAGTTTTCATTAATTAAACACAAAGTTTCAAATATTGATCTCTCTTTGAATCAATAGTTGAAGAATGACAAGGTCAACAAAATTTAAAAAGTAATGAAACCCTCCTTGACATTTGTCATCATACTGTATATTTTTTCTGTGCCTTTTCAACCCCCAATTTTTATATCTTCTTCATTCATTGCATTGTAAATCAAATCATCAATTTCACCTAACCACAACCCTGTTTTACGTTACCTTCAGTGGTGGCGAAGGCGGCAACAGAATTTAAATGGGGCGGGGGGTCGAGGACAATTTAGGGGGTAGTCTTAACATAGTGATACAATATGTAATGCTGAAACAAAAGTCAACAGTCTTGTTATTCTTCATTGTGGAAGAGTCAAATGGATAAATAACCATGAGTTGCGGCACCAGCGAAAGAATCTTGGGGCAAGAGAAATCCTTTTAGTAAGGTGCTTTGCGCGCACTCGGACATTTTGGCTTTTAATGTCAAAATTACCTGAAATTAGCTTAATTGGTTTTAAAATGAGATATTTCAGACCAATTTAAAAGCTAATTTGTATGTAATTTTGACATTTTTTTTTGGGGGGGGGGGTGCAATGGGGTTGGCTTGATCTGACTGGCAGCCTGGTTTTTACCAGGCTGGCAAGCTCCATTTCCCGGGGGAAAATTGAACAGAATTGCCCTGTGAAACTGCTTTCTTTCTGCCAGGTAAACATACTCCTTTGGGGAAAATAGCCCGGTAAACACAACGTATCGCCATGATTTAGAGGTTAAATAGGCCTACCGTAACACTGTAACGGTAAAAGCGCCAAGCGGGCCAAAACGCAAAACAGTTTTCCCACCAAGAAATCTTTTTTTTATAATTTCAATGACTTTATTCCTATCCCATTATGGCAATTGGACTTGGTCCTTAGCATGATATGGTTTAGTCACAGTTCTAGATGCTTCTTTACCCTTTTCCTTTTTGTTCTCTTTTCTCCTTTTCCTTTTTTTCTTTTCTTTGCCTTCCCGATTTTCTTGCTCAATATTTTGTCAGCTTTAAACACATTTTTTAATATGGGTTGCCTACGTTGGTTTAGGCCAGGCTTTCTCAACTGGCGGCGCGCGCCACTTGTTGCGCATTGGCACATCTCAAGTGGCGCATGGATGAAAATGAGCACAACAAAAATAAATAAAAAATATTATGTCTACAGAACTTAATTACAGAACCAAATTACAGAAAACAACTAACGGAAACCTGCCCAAAATGACAATTTATGTCATGATTAACAGCAATTTTCACTTTATTGCAATAATATAATCATAACATTGTTCAATAATTATGCTAATTGTTTGAACATTTCATATTAAACACCACATTTCATGTTAAAAGTTGTACATTTTTTACTCATTATTAACACAGAATTATACCCAAGGAGAGCTGTCCTAAGCCATTTCATATGCCTAACCTAAGCCATTTCATATGCCTAAAATCAAAGAGCTTCAGAGGGATTCGCCCCCTGGACCCCCATCAGGGGCCCTAAGGCTGGACACCACCGATTTAGGAATGTGGCACTTAAAAGAAATTACTTGAGAAAGCCTGGTTTATGCCTTTCAGTTGGTTGTAATTTTTGGAAAGGACTATGTTAATTATTTACTTGTACATCTCATCTTTTTCTAGGTTGACATCAATACACTTAGCTCTTGCAAAAGTGATACCTGTTGTAAACGGACAGATCAATGTCATCTGTGGCGAGGCACCCAATCACTTCATACAGGTAAGACTATAGGATGGGTCCTTATGTAAGGCCTGGGAGAAAACGCGATCATGGTTTTTTCGCCGTGAATCTTATGTTTTACGACTTTTCTCAGGTTTCTAAAAGATTACCGCGATTTTGCAGAATTGTGTTTTTTCCCCACAAAACAAAATATCGAACGTAAACAGACTGGAAATTGGATTAAATGTCAAGTTAAATTCTTTATTTTTTCCATTACGAAACTTCATGATCGTAGGGGAATACTCTACTCTAAATGTAAACAAAAGAGATGTTGTTGATCTTTTGACAATCTGCTTTTTAACACCGTGATAATGCGGTTTACTTTTAACACATGTGATAGAGTCTAGCAATTGTATTCCCAGTATTTTAGTTCGGCATGGTCATATTGGTCATAATTTTTCGCGTTATTTCTCGGTTATTTTTACAAACGGCGAAATCTTGTTTTCAGTAAACTAGCCTCTCGGTTTTTGCCTTTAAAAAAAAATCACATTTTCTTCCGGGACTTATCCTTATGTCTTCTATATGGCTACAATCTTTAAACATGGGAGGACCAAATTGAGGGACTGGGAATTAATGTGGCTAAAAAGTGTGCCAAATGTTGTGAAATTCAATTCAACAAAGACTGTATGAATAGTGCCCAACAAGAACACAAACCCATATGATTGGTCCCCCTTAAAGTTCAAACTGCAACGCCTGATCATCAGGCCTTGCATAGGAGGTAAATTATGTGCAGGGCAGTGATCATATGATCATTAATCGCAGTGCATCATATGATCATCAGGCCATGCCATAGGAGGTTAATAAGGCGTAGTGCAGTGATCATGTGATTGGGTTGGCAAATTGTCCGCACTAATGGGCTACAAATTTGACTGGCAACGCTCTTTGTTATGGTTTCTAATTCTAATTTTTTATCTTTTCTACACTTGTGTCATAGGAGATGTTACTCATGCAGTGTGTGAAGGATTTTGCAGCCAATGTCTATGAAGCTTTTAGTCAACCTGTCATGGATCCCGCCCATGCTCCATAGCAACACAAATGGATCTCTTAATGGCTTTAAGTTGAAAAATTATCATATTAGCAATTATTAAGCTTACAAAAGAGATATCAAAGAACCAATTGTTACTGACTTCAGAGATTTCCTTGCACTGTGTGCACACACTCTGTTTGACCTATTTGAGATTTAATGGAGTTGGTTTATGACCTCCCTCCAAGTTATGATTATGTTATAAAATCACATATCATAACAGATGTGTCTTTCTGAAATTCTAAAATACAGTTATTTACATTGTCAAGATGTCTACCAATTCTCAACATGGAGGCGATAAAAAAAATCTTAAAAAATGGATCTACCGACAAACAGACCTCAGGTAGGGTTGGTCGGTTGGGTGTTGTTGTTGTATTTTGTCTGTTTGTTGTTGTTTTGTTTTTGGTTTGTTTGTTTGTTTTAATGTGTGTTATTTTTTTTGGAGGGGCCGGGGGTCGAGGGGGTCAGTCACCTAACCTATATAATGATATATAATGCACTTAAAATTATAAAACATACACTTTTAATTAAGGTCAAGGAACAAAAATAACTTGTTTAGACAATATTTTTATTGAATATCTGAAAAGTTAAATAAAAAATAAAAATGTATATATAATTATTATGTGAAAATTGTTGAAGATTGTAAAAAATTTGTTACTACTTATCTGAGAGGTTCATCCCGTAGAACAGGCTGGATTTTTATTTCCTGTTTTAAAAGGGTACTACAGAATTTGGCATGATGTCATAAATTGTGTTCACTTGCACCAGATTGGTCATCCAGGCTGTTCTATTGAATTTCCATCCCACTTGAAGGGCAAGTTTATCGTAGAGGTTAATGGGGAAAGATCAAAATGGGGCACAGTTCACTCATTTTTTCATCGAAAATATCAGTATTTTGTTTAACTGAGATAATAATCTCACATATTGTCACAAAAAGAGAAGTGAAGGTTTCACCTTTGACATAGTTTGGAATGGGTAGGTTCAATTGACGTAACAAACCCGACCAAAGCAGAATGTCAATGGCGCTTGGAGAAAGAATGTCGACTTGCATGGTGTTGGGAAAAAATGAGAGATTGTTAATTTATGTTTTTGTAAACATTTGAAGCAGCATCAAAGTCTTCATTGTTTGAACCAAAGAATCAAGTAGAAGTTCTATTGGCCTCCAATGAAGATTTCAAAGACACCACACCACAATGCATTGTGTTTTTGAAAAATGCCCTAATTCTGGTCTCCAATTTGTCTCGGTTCCCATAGACATATGCACACAATCATAGCTTCATCGCACATTCGTCGTTGGAGCTCTTAGGTTCTAGTTTACATCAATGAATATATTATTTATCAGTGTTCATTTTTCGTACTTCTAAAACTTAAGAGCTCGACAAATGCATCATGTGAAAAAAGCTTTAGTTGGCTGGCGTCGCGTAATGCATTGTGGGAAGACCTTAATATTTCTTTGATTGGCCTTCAAATCCAAAATCCAACACAAATTGTTATTGTGACATTTCTCACTCAACCAAAAAAGTAACACACGAAACTGTGTTACACATGTTTAATACAGATACAGTAGGTCAAACTGTGTGATGCATTAGACTTTGTGATTGCTATATCATCATTCTGTGACGAGGCACCAGGCCTTGCATTCAATTCATACACTCTTCATAGTGACGAGCCAATCAGAAAGCAAGAAACTAAAATATGCGGAGTGCATTGAAAGTGTCTAATGCACTCCGCGTGTGCACCGCTCAGTGTGTGCACCACACGCTTTGTTTTTATTCGTTGTTCAGGCACGTGAGTTCGCCGATTTTGACTGCGGGTGTTGCAAAGTTGTTAACATGTTTTATTCGTTATTACATGGATCGAAATTATGCTCAAGTTGTGAATTTTGATTTGTTTAGTGTCGTGTATGAATTAGGTTAGGTCAAATACATGCGTATGTTTTGTTTCTCGAAAAATTCAAAAATAGTCCGTCTCAGTCTGCAAAGGGGAGGAAATGCCATATTTTGTTTGGAAATGTATGAATTTCATCATGAGGCCATGCATTTTCATCAGCAAATTGTATCAGGCGTCACACTTTCAGACAAACATATTGCGAAATAACCGGCAAAAAAGCAACATTTTCTTTACTGGCTGCTTAAATATCCTTGATTGTTTTATAATAAGAGTGGTAAATTAAAATTTAAAAAGGCTCATGATTATGTGAAAACAAGAGTATATTTAAGCCCCAGATATTTGTGATTTTGTGGGAAAAGGAGTCTTTTAAAACTCAAATACTAAAAGGAGGACCTTTTCAAATCCCTTAAACAAGCATGCGTGACCCCAAGGTTTTGGGGTGATTGTACTGGAGGATGAATTTACCATGCCATGGTGACCAAGAGGATCGATTAAAGAAGAATAGGAATTATGTGAAAAGAACATTCCTTAGGATTGAATAGCAATTGGAATAGTTTCATCCCGGCATTTTATATTTTTTTAAAGTTTTGTTTCACCCTTTCCTATTATTTGTGTTTAAAAATGCAGGAATTGTTATTAATTGGTTGTGATTTGAAAAATCTCTTGCTCTCTCAAAGGTAGCTACAACAACAAAATTTACTCTCTCAAAAGTAGATCAACAAATATATTACCACACTATAATTTGATTCAAATTCAATAATGAATAATGTGTATTGCATTATACATGATGTTCAGTAAAAAATCAAATGAAGTATAAATGCTCATAATTGTGACGTTATCAATTATACAATATGAAATTTGGACTTGATCCTGCTACATGGTTTTACAGATCTGTGTAGGTCCTCACTTGTTAGAAACTCAATACAGATTGATGATACACACACAACGGTGCAATCATGTTTACACCTGATTGATTTCACATAAAAAGATAACCTGAAAGTTTATATAATGTTCATACATGTGTAGATCACAAAATGTCATCAATTTTATCTTTGATTATTGTACACAAGCATTTGAAACTTTAGCTATTAAGGGAAGTGTCAACCCTTTTTTATGAAATTTATCAAGCACTGTAACTTTTAAATTAATACTGTAATGTGCATAAAAGTATACAATTAAGTCGGAGAATCCATTTTTGGTATTAAATTCCACAAAAAATAGTCATTTTTACATTTTTGCCCAAAAATCACTATTTTGGCACCAAACATTTTCAGATAACCTAACAAAATCAGTTTTTGATTCAAAATGTCACCAAAATCATCTAAAGTCAATTATCTAGGATCGCATTTTTTTGTTGGCTTAACATTTTTTATTTTTGAAAATATTGACCAAAAAGTGCCAAAAATGTGCCAACAACAAATTGTTGGCACTTTTTGGTCAATATTTTCTAAACTAAAAAATTGTAAGCCGAAAAAAAAATGCGATCCTAGATAATTGACTTTAGATGATTTTGGAATTTTTAATAAAAAACTGATTTTGTTAGGTTGCCTGAAAATTGTTGGCGCCAACAAAGTGATTTTGGGGCAAAAATGTAAAAATCACTATTTTTAGTGAAATTTGATACCATAAATGGATTCTCTGACTCATTTCATTAAAAAAAATGTATACTTTTATGTACATCATATTTATAGTTTAAAAGTTACAGTGCTTGATAAATTTGGCGCCAAACAGGGTTGACACTTCCTAATAAGCTGATCAGCTTTTTGTATCAACATTTACTTATTTTTTGAACTGATAGCTCATCTGTCATATATCCCCTAGAAATTGTACCCTATTTTCAGATGTGTTAGTAATGTTTATGTTTTCACCTTTTGCGTCTCACACCCCTGATGATGTCTTAGTGGTATTCAATTTCTCAAAATAAGCACATAGCGTCGCTGTTCTGTCAAAACCTCACATGACTTTCAGGCCCTTCAGCATGTATAATGGTAAAACTGCCCAATGGTTATGCATAGGAAAGTGTTGCTTTATACAAGCTCGGCAAGAGCACTTACAAGGTATTTATAGGTGTGTTTTTGGCCCTTGAACATGTTTAGATCAAACTGCCCAAAGGCTGTACATAGGGAGTATTACTTTATACATGCTTAAGGGCCGGATCAAGGTTTTGACAGCGCAACGATGAAGGTATTCAAATACATTCATATCATGTTGACCATGATTTACCGGCAATATTAAAATCTATGTGGCGCAAAGATCAGCACATGTATATATTTCTCTAATGTATTTTAATGATGTATGAAATTATGCAATAAATGTATCTGTAAAATATACTAATAGAGTGTTGGTGTATAATCTGAAATGCAGTAGTCGTTCCATCTGAGGATACCGACAATTTTGTTCTATTTATCATTTTAAGACGGTGTAAGAAAGATCAATATGCAAGAAACTTAGACAGATAACTTTGTGTTAATAACAAAAGAGGGTCACTCTTTTGCTTGACAAGAGTGTGGATGGGCCACTCAGATATTAATCAAATGATCTGCACAAGGTAGATGCATGGCTTGAAGTTGGCCAAGGCCCATGTAAACTGTTGAGATTCACTGCAAAATGTTGAGATTCACAGCAAAATGTTGAGATTCACAGCAAAATGTTGAGATTCACAGCAAAATGTTGAGATTCACAACAAACTGTTGAGATTCACAGCAAACTGTTGAGATTCACAGCAAACTGTTGAGATTGACAGCAAACTGTTGAGATTCACAGGAAACTGTTGAGATTCACAGCAAAATGTTGAGATTCACCGCAAACTGTTGAGATTCACAGCAACATGTTGAGATTCACAGCAAACTGTTGAGATTCACAGCAAAATGTTGAGATTCACTGCAAACTGTTGAGATTCACCGCAAACTTGAGATTCACCGCAAACTGTTGAGATTCACAGCAAAATGTTGAGATTCACAGCAAAATGTTGAGATTCACAGCAAAATGTTGAGATTCACAGCAAACTGTTGAGATTCACAGCAAACTGTTGAGATTCACAGCAAAATGTTTAGAATCACCGCAAACTGTTGAGATTCAACACAAACTGTTGAGATTCACAGCAAAATGTTGAAATTCACAGCAAACTGTTGAGATTCACAGCAAACTGTTGAGATTCACAGCAAAATGTTGAGATTCACAGCAAAATGTTGAGATTCACAGCAAAATGTTGAGATTCACCGCAAACTGTTGAGATTCACCGCAAACTGTTGAGATTCACCGCAAACTTGAGATTCACAGCAAACTGTTGAAATTCACAGCAAAATGTTGAGATTCACAGCAAAATGTTGAGATCACAGCAAACTGTTGAGATTCACCGCAAACTGTTGAGATTCACAGCAGAATGTTGAGATTCATAGCAAAATGTTGAGATTCACAGCAAACTGTTCAGATTCACAGCAAAATGTTGAGAGTCACTGCAAACTGTTGAGATTTACCGCAAACTTGAGATTCACAGCAAACTGAATCAAAACTGATTTTGTTAGGTTGTCTGAAAATGTTTTGCGCCAAAAAGGTTTTTTTTGCAAAAATGTAAAAATGTAATACCAAAAATGGATTGTCCGACTCATTTTATTTGAACAATTGTAAACCTTTAGGCACATTACAGTATTAGTTTAAAAGTTACAGTGCTTGATAAATTTCATAAAAAAGGGTTGAGATTCACCGCAAACTTGAGATTCACAGCAAACTGTTGAGATTCACAGCAAAATGTTGAGATTCACCGCAAACTGTTGATATTCACCGCAAACTGAACTTGAGATTCACAGCAAAATGTTGAAATTCACAGCAAACTGTTAAGATTCACAGCAAATTGTTGAGATTCACAGCAAACTGTTGAGATTCACAGCAACATGTTGAAATTCACCGCAAACTGTTGAGATTCACAGCAAACTGTTGAGATTCACAGCAAACTGTTGAGATTCACAGCAAACCGTTGAGATTCACAGCAAAATGTTGAGATTCACAGCAAAATGTTGAGATTCACCGCAAACTTGAGATTCACAGCAAACTTGAGATTCACAGCAAACTGTTGAGATTCACAGCAAAATGTTGAGATTCACCGCAAACTTGAGATTCACAGCAAACTGTTGAGATTCACCGCACTGTTGAGATTCACAGCAAAATGTTGAGATTCACAGCAAAATGTTGAGGTTTACAGCAAAATGTTGAGATTCACCTCAAACTGTTGAGATTCACAGCAAAATGTTGAGATTCACCACGGCGCAAACTGTTGAGATTCACAGTAAAATGTTGAAATTCACAGCAAACTGTTAAGATTTACAGCAAATTGTTGAGATTCACAGCAAACTGTTGAGATTCACAGCAAAATGTTGAGATTCACCACAAACTTGAGATTCACAACAAACTGTTGAGATTCACCGCACTGTTGAGATTCACAGCAAAATGTTGAGATTCACAGCAAAATGTTGAGATTCACAGCAAAATGTTGAGATTTACAGCAAAATGTTGAGATTCACCTCAAACTGTTGAGATTCACAGCAAAATGTTGAGATTCACCACGGCGCAAACTGTTGAGATTCACAGCAAAATGTTGAGATTCACAGCAAATTGTTGAGATTCACCGCAAACTGTTGAGATTCACCGCAAACTGTTGAGATTCACAGCAGAATGTTGAGATTCATAGCAAAATGTTGAGATTCACAGCAAACTGTTCAGATTCACAGCAAAATGTTGAGATTCACAGCAAATTGTTGAGATTCACCGCAAACTGTTGAGATTCACCGCAAACTGTTGAGATTCACAGCAGAATGTTGAGATTCATAGCAAAATGTTGAGATTCACAGCAAACTGTTCAGATTCACAGCAAAATGTTGAGAGTCACTGCAAACTGTTGAGATTTACCGCAAACTTGAGATTCACAGCAAACTGAATCAAAACTGATTTTGTTAGGTTGTCTGAAAATGTTTTGCGCCAAAAATGTTTTTTTTTGCAAAAATGTAAAAATGTAATACCAAAAATGGATTGTCCGACTCATTTTATTTGAACAATTGTAAACCTTTAGGCACATTACAGTATTAGTTTAAAAGTTACAGTGCTTGATAAATTTCATAAAAAAGGGTTGAGATTCACCGCAAACTTGAGATTCACAGCAAACTGTTGAGATTCACAGCAAAATGTTGAGATTCACCGCAAACTGTTGATATTCACCGCAAACTGTTGATATTCACCGCAAACTGTTGAGATTCACCGCAAACTTGAGATTCACAGCAAACTTGAGATTCACAGCAAAATGTTGAAATTCACAGCAAACTGTTAAGATTCACAGCAAATTGTTGAGATTCACAGCAAACTGTTGAGATTCACAGCAACATGTTGAAATTCACCGCAAACTGTTGAGATTCACAGCAAACTGTTGAGATTCACAGCAAACTGTTGAGATTCACAGCAAACCGTTGAGATTCACAGCAAAATGTTGAGATTCACAGCAAAATGTTGAGATTCACCGCAAACTTGAGATTCACAGCAAACTTGAGATTCACAGCAAACTATTGAGATTCACAGCAAAATGTTGAGATTCACCGCAAACTTGAGATTCACCGCAAACTGTTGAGATTCACCGCACTGTTGAGATTCACAGCAAAATGTTGAGATTCACAGCAAAATGTTGAGATTTACAGCAAAATGTTGAGATTCACCTCAAACTGTTGAGATTCACAGCAAAATGTTGAGATTCACCACGGCGCAAACTGTTGAGATTCACAGCAAAATGTTGAGATTCACAGCAAATTGTTGAGATTCACCGCAAACTGTTGAGATTCACAGCAAAATGTTGAGATTCCCATCAAACTGTTCAGATTCACAGCAAAATGTTGAGATTCACAGCAAAATGTTGAGATTCACAGCAAAATGTTGATATTCACCGCAAACTGTTGAGATTCATTCACCGCAAACTTGAGGTTCACAGCAAACTGTTGAGAGTCATTCACCGCAAACTTGAGATTCACAGCAAACTGTTAAGAGTCATTCACCGCAAACTTGAGATTCACAGCAAACTGTTGAGATTCACAGCAAAATGTTGAGATTCACCGCAAACTGTTGAGATTCACAGCAAAATGTTGAGATTCACAGCAAACTGTTGAGATTTATTCACCGCAAATTTGAGTTTCACTGCAAACTGTTGAGAGTCATTCACCGCAAACTTGAGATTCACAGCAAACTGTTGAGATTCACAGCAAACTGTTGAGATTCACAGCAAACTGTTGAGATTCACAGCAAACTGTTGTGATTCACAGCAAACTATTGAGATTCACAGCCATCTGTTGAGATTCACAGCGAACTGCTGAGATTCACAGCAAACTGTTGAGATTCACAGCAAACCGTGGAGATTCACAGCAAACTGTTGAGATTCACAGCAAACTGTTGAGATTCACAGCAAACTGTTGAGATTCACCGCAAACTGTTGAGATTCACAGCAAAATGTTGAGATTCACAGCAAACTGTTGAGATTCACAGCAAACTTGAAATTCACAGCAAACGGTTGAGATTCACAGCAAACTTGAGATTCACAGCAAACTGTTGATTCACACAAACTATTGAGATTCACAGCCATCTGTTGAGATTCACAGCGAACTACTGAGATTCACAGCAAACTGTTGAGATTCACAGCAAACCGTTGAGATTCACAGCAAACTGTTGAGATTCACAGCAATCTGTTGAGATTCACAGCAAAATGTTGAGATTCACAGCAAAATGTTGAGATTCACCGCAAACTTGAGATTCACAGCAAACTTGAGATTCACAGCAAACTGTTGAGATTCACAGCAAACTGTTGAGATTCACCGCAAACTTGAGATTCACAGCAAACTGTTGAGATTCACCGCACTGTTGAGATTCACAGCAAAATGTTGAGATTCACAGCAAAATGTTGAGATTTACAGCAAAATGTTGAGATTCACCTCAAACTGTTGAGATTCACAGCAAAATGTTGAGATTCACCACGGCGCAAACTGTTGAGATTCACAGCAAAATGTTGAGATTCACAGCAAATTGTTGAGATTCACCGCAAACTGTTGAGATTCACAGCAAAATGTTGAGATTCCCATCAAACTGTTGAGATTCACAGCAAAATGTTGAGATTCACAGCAAAATGTTGAGATTCACAGCAAAATGTTGAGATTCACAGCAAAATGTTGATATTCACCGCAAACTGTTGAGATTCATTCACCGCAAACTTGAGATTCACAGCAAACTGTTGAGAGTCATTCACCGCAAACTTGAGATTCACAGCAAACTGTTAAGAGTCATTCATCGCAAACTTGAGATTCACAGCAAACTGTTGAGATTCACCGCAAACTGTTGAGATTCACCGCAAACTTGAGATTCACAGCAAACTGTTGAGATTCACAGCAAACTGTTGAGATTCACAGCAAACTGTTGAGATTCACCGCAAACTGTTGAGATTCACAACAAAATGTTGAGATTCACCGCAAACTGTTGAGATTCACAGCAAAATGTTGAGATTCACAGCAAACTGTTGAGATTTATTCACCGCAAACTTGAGTTTCACTGCAAACTGTTGAGAGTCATTCACCGCAAACTTGAGATTCACAGCAAACTGTTGAGATTCACAGCAAACTGTTGAGATTCACAGCAAACTGTTGAGATTCACAGCAAACTGTTGAGATTCACAGCAAACTGTTGTGATTCACAGCAAACTATTGAGATTCACAGCCATCTGTTGAGATTCACAGCGAACTGCTGAGATTCACAGCAAACTGTTGAGATTCACAGCAAACCGTGGAGATTCACAGCAAACTGTTGAGATTCACAGCAAACTGTTGAGATTCACAGCAAACTGTTGAGATTCTCCGCAAACTGTTGAGATTCAGAGCAAAATGTTGAGATTCACAGCAAACTGTTGAGATTCACAGCAAACTTGAAATTCACAGCAAACGGTTGAGATTCACAGCAAACTTGAGATTCACAGCAAACTGTTGATTCACACAAACTATTGAGATTCACAGCCATCTGTTGAGATTCACAGCGAACTACTGAGATTCACAGCAAACTGTTGAGATTCACAGCAAACCGTTGAGATTCACAGCAAACTGTTGAGATTCACAGCAATCTGTTGAGATTCACAGCAAAATGTTGAGATTCACAGCAAAATGTTGAGATTCACCGCAAACTTGAGATTCACAGCAAACTTGAGATTCACAGCAAACTGTTGAGATTCACAGCAAAATGTTGAGATTCACCGCAAACTTGAGATTCACAGCAAACTGTTGAGATTCACCGCACTGTTGAGATTCACAGCAAAATGTTGAGATTCACAGCAAAATGTTGAGATTTACAGCAAAATGTTGAGATTCACCTCAAACTGTTGAGATTCACAGCAAAATGTTGAGATTCACCACGGCGCAAACTGTTGAGATTCACAGCAAAATGTTGAGATTCACAGCAAATTGTTGAGATTCACCGCAAACAGTTGAGATTCACAGCAAAATGTTGAGATTCCCATCAAACTGTTGAGATTCACAGCAAAATGTTGAGATTCACCGCAAAATGTTGAGATTCACAGCAAAATGTTGATATTCACCGCAAACTGTTGAGATTCATTCACCGCAAACTTGAGATTCACAGCAAACTGTTGAGAGTCATTCACCGCAAACTTGAGATTCACAGCAAACTGTTAAGAGTCATTCACCGCAAACTTGAGATTCACAGCAAACTGTTGAGATTCACCGCAAAGTGTTGAGATTCACCGCAAACTTGAGATTCACAGCAAACTGTTGAGATTCACAGCAAACTGTTGAGATTCACAGCAAAATGTTGAGATTCACCGCAAACTGTTGAGATTCACAGCAAAATGTTGAGATTCACAGCAAACTGTTGAGATTTATTCACCGCAAACTTGAGTTTCACTGCAAACTGTTGAGAGTCATTCACCGCAAACATGAGATTCACAGCAAACTGTTGAGATTCACAGCAAACTGTTGAGATTCACAGCAAACTGTTGAGATTCACAGCAAACTGTTGTGATTCACAGCAAACTATTGAGATTCACAGCCATCTGTTGAGATTCACAGCGAACTGCTGAGATTCACAGCAAACTGTTGAGATTCACAGCAAACCGTGGAGATTCACAGCAAACTGTTGAGATTCACAGCAAACTGTTGAGATTCACAGCAAACTGTTGAGATTCTCCGCAAACTGTTGAGATTCAGAGCAAAATGTTGAGATTCACAGCAAACTGTTGAGATTCACAGCAAACTTGAAATTCACAGCAAACGGTTGAGATTCACAGCAAACTTGAGATTCACAGCAAACTGTTGATTCACACAAACTATTGAGATTCACAGCCATCTGTTGAGATTCACAGCGAACTACTGAGATTCACAGCAAACTGTTGAGATTCACAGCAAACCGTTGAGATTCACAGCAAACTGTTGAGATTCACAGCAATCTGTTGAGATTCACAGCAAACTGTTGAGATTCACAGCAAACTGTTGAAATTCACAGCAAACTGTTGAGATTCACAGCAAACTGTTGAGATTCACAGCAAACTGTTGTGATTCACAGCAAACTATTGAGATTCACAGCCATCTGTTGAGATTCACAGCGAACTGCTGAGATTCACAGCAAACTGTTGAGATTCACAGTAAAATGTTGAGATTCACAGCAAAATGTTGAGATTTACAGCAAAATGTTGAGATTCACCTCAAACTGTTGAGATTCACAGCAAAATGTTGAGATTCACCACGGCGCAAACTGTTGAGATTCACAGCAAAATGTTGAGATTCACAGCAAATTGTTGAGATTTACCGCAAACTGTTGAGATTCACAGCAAAATGTTGAGATTCCCATCAAACTGTTGAGATTCACAGCAAAATGTTGGGATTCACAGCAAAATGTTGAGATTCACAGCAAAATGTTGATATTCACCGCAAACTGTTGAGATTCATTCACCGCAAACTTGAGATTCACAGCAAACTGTTGAGAGTCATTCACCGCAAACTTGAGATTCACAGCAAACTGTTAAGAGTCATTCACCGCAAACTTGAGATTGCAAACTGTTGAGATTCACCGCAAACTGTTGAGATTCACCGCAAACTTGAGATTCACAGCAAACGGTTGAGATTCACAGCAAACTGTTGAGATTCACAGCAAACTGTTGAGATTCACCGCAAACTGTTGAGATTCACAGCAAAATGTTGAGATTCACAGCAAACTGTTGAGATTTATTCACCGCAAACTTGAGTTTCACTGCAAACTGTTGAGAGTCATTCACCGCAAACTTGAGATTCACAGCAAACTGTTGAGATTCACAGCAAACTGTTGAGATTCACAGCAAACTGTTGAGATTCACAGCAAACTGTTGAGATTCACAGCAAACTGTTGTGATTCACAGCAAACTATTGAGATTCACAGCCATCTGTTGAGATTCACAGCGAACTGCTGAGATTCACAGCAAACTGTTGAGATTCACAGCAAACCGTTGAGATTCACAGCAAACTGTTGAGATTCACAGCAAACTGTTGAGATTCACAGCAAACTGTTGAGATTCACCGCAAACTGTTGAGATTCACAGCAAAATGTTGAGATTCACAGCAAACTGTTGAGATTCACAGCAAACTTGAAATTCACAGCAAACGGTTGAGATTCACAGCAAACTTGAGATTCACAGCAAACTGTTGATTCACACAAACTATCGAGATTCACAGCAAACTTGAGATTCACAGCAAACTGTTGATTCACACAAACTATCGAGATTCACAGCCATCTGTTGAGATTCACAGCGAACTACTGAGATTCACAGCAAACTGTTGAGATTCACAGCAAACCGTTGAGATTCACCGCAAACTGTTGAGATTCACAGCAATCTGTTGAGATTCACAACAAACTGATGAGATTCACAGCAAACTGTTGAAATTCACAGCAAACTGTTGAGATTCACAGCAAACTGTTGAGATTCATAGCAAACTGTTGTGATTCACAGCAAACTATTGAGATTCACAGCCATCTGTTGAGATTCACAGCGAACTGCTGAGATTCACAGCAAACTGTTGAGATTCACAGCAAACCGTGGAGATTCACAGCAAACTGTTGAGATTCACAGCAAACCGTGGAGATTCACAGCAAACTGTTGAGATTCACAGCAAACTGTTGAGATTCACAGCAAAATGTTGAGATTCACAGCAAAATGTTGATATTCACAGCAAACTGTTGAGATTCACTGTAAAATGTTGAGATTCACAGCAAAATGTTGAGATTCACAGCAAAATGTTGAGATTCACAGCAAAATATTGAGATTCACAGCAAAATGTTGAGATTCACCGCAAACTGTTGAGATTCACAGCAAACTGTTGTGATTCACAGCAAAATATTGAGATTCACAGCAAAATGTTGAGATTCACCGCAAACTTGAGGTTCACAGCAAACTGTTGAGAGTCATTCACCGCAAACTTGAGATTCACAGCAAACTGTTGAGATTCACCGCAAACTTGAGATTCACAGCAAACTGTTGAGATTCACAGCAAAATGTTGAGATTTACAGCAAAATGTTGAGATTCACCTCAAACTGTTAAGATTCACAGCAAAATGTTGAGATTCACAGCAAAATGTTGAGATTCACAGCAAAATGTTGAGATTTCACAGCAAACTGTTGAGATTCACCGCAAAATGTTGAGATTCACAGCAAAATGTTGAGATTCACAGCAAAATGTTGAGATTCACAGCAAAATATTGAGATTCACAGCAAAATGTTGAGATCCACCGCAAACTTGAGATTCACAGTAAACTTTTGTGATTCACAGCAAACTGTTGAGATTCACAGCAAAATGTTGAGATTCACAGCAAACTGTTGAGATTCACCACAAACTGTTGAGATTCACCGCAAACTTGAGATTCACCGCAAACTTGAGATTCACAGCAAACTGTTGAGATTCACAGCAAAATGTTGAGATTCACAGCAAACTGTTGAGATTCACCACAAACTGTTGAGATTCACCGCAAACTGTTGAGATTCACAGCAAAATGTTGAGATTCACAGCAAAATGTTGAGATTTACAGCAAAATGTTGAAATTCACCTCAAACTGTTGAGATTCACAGCAAAATGTTGAGATTCACCGCGGCGCAAACTGTTGAGATTCACAGCAAAATTATGAGATTCACCGCAAACTGTTGAGATTCACAGCAAAATGTTGAGATTCACAGCAAAATGTTGAGATTCACAGCAAACTGTTAAGATTCACCGCAAAATGTTGAGATTCACAGCAAAATGTTGAGATTCACAGCAAAATGTTGAGATTCACAGCAAAATATTGAGATTCACAGCAAAATGTTGAGATTCACCGCAAACTTGAGATTCACAGCAAACTGTTGTGATTCACAGCAAAATGTTGAGATTCACAGCAAACTGTTGAGATTCACCGCAAACTTGAGATTCACCGCAAATTTGAGATTCACAGCAAACTGTTGAGATTCACAGCAAAATGTTGAGATTCACAGCAAAATGTTGAGATTCACAGCAAACTGTTAAGATTCACCGCAAACTGTTGAGATTCACAGCAAACTGTTGAGATTCACCACAAACTGTTGAGATTCACCGCAAACTGTGAGATTCACAGCAAAATGTTGAGATTCACAGCAAAATGTTGAGATTTACAGCAAAATGTTGAGATTCACCTCAAACTGTTAAGATTCACAGCAAAATGTTGAGATTCACCGCGGCGCAAACTGTTGAGATTCACAGCAAAATGTTGAGATTCACAGCAAATTGTTGAGATTCACCGCAAACTGTTGAGATTCACAGCAAAATGTTGAGATTCCCAGCAAACTGTTGAGATTCACAGCAAAATGTTGAGATTCACAGCAAACTGTTGAGATTCACAGCAAAATGTTGAGATTCACCGCAAACTGTTGAGATTCATTCACCGCAAACTTGAGATTCACAGCAAACTGTTGAGAGTCATTCACCGCAAACTTGAGATTCACAGCAAACTGTTGAGAGTCATTCACCGCAAACTTGAGATTCACCGCAAACTGTTGAGATTCACCGCAAACTGTTGAGATTCACAGCAAACTGTTGAGATTCACAGCAAACTGTTGAGATTCACAGCAAACTGTTGAGATTCACCGCAAACTGTTGAGATTCACAGCAAAATGTTGAGATTCACAGCAAACTGTTGAGATTCACAGCAAACTTGAAATTCACAGCAAACGGTTGAGATTCACAGCAAACTTGAGATTCACAGCAAACTGTTGATTCACACAAACTATTGAGATTCACAGCCATCTGTTGAGATTCACAGCGAACTACTGAGATTCACAGCAAACTGTTGAGATTCACAGCAAACCGTTGAGATTCACAGCAAACTGTTGAGATTCACAGCAATCTGTTGAGATTCACAGCAAACTGATGAGATTCACAGCAAACTGTTGAAATTCACAGCAAACTGTTGAGATTCACAGCAAACTGTTGAGATTCACAGCAAACTGTTGAGATTCACAGCAAAATGTTGAGATTCACAGCAAACTGTTAAGATTCACAGCAAACTGTTGAGATTCACAGCCATCTGTTGAGATTCACAGCGAACTGCTGAGATTCACAGCAAACTGTTGAGATTCACAGCAAACCGTGGAAATTCACAGCAAACTGTTGAGATTCACAGCAAACTGTTGAGATTCACAGCAAAATGTTGAGATTCACAGCAAAATGTTGAGATTCACAGCAAACTGTTGAGATTCACTGTAAAATGTTGAGATTCACAGCAAAATGTTGAGATTCACAGCAAAATGTTGAGATTCACAGCAAAATATTGAGATTCACAGCAAAATGTTGAGATTCACCGCAAACTTGAGATTCACAGCAAACTGTTGTGATTCACAGCAAAATGTTGAGATTCACAGCAAACTGTTGAGATTCACCGCAAACTTGAGATTCACCGCAAACTTGAGATTCACAGCAAACTGTTGAGATTCACAGCAAAATGTTGAGATTCACAGCAAACTGTTGAGATTCACCACAAACTGTTGAGATTCACCGCAAACTGTTGAGATTCACAGCAAAATGTTGAGATTCACAGCAAAATGTTGAGATTAACAGCAAAATGTTGAGATTCACCTCAAACTGTTGAGATTCACAGCAAAATGTTGAGATACACCGCGGCGCAAACTGTTGAGATTCACAGCAAAATGTTGAGATTCACAGCAAATTGTTGAGATTCATCGCAAACTGTTGAGATTCACAGCAAAATGTTGAGATTCCCAGCAAACTGTTGAGATTCACAGCAAAATGTTGAGATTCACAGCAAAATGTTGAGATTCACAGCAAAATGTTGAGATTCACCGCAAACTGTTGAGATTCATTCATCGCAAACTTGAGATTCACAGCAAACTGTTGAGAGTCATTCACCGCAAACTTGAGATTCACAGCAAACTGTTGAGATTCACCGCAAACTGTTGAGATTCACCACAAACTTGAGATTCACAGCAAACTGTTGAGATTCACAGCAAAATGTTGAGATTCACAGCAAAATGTTGAGATTCACCGCAAACTGTTGAGATTCATTCACCGCAAACTTGAGATTCACAGCAAACTGTTGAGAGTCATTCACAGCAAACTGTTGAGATTCACAGCAAACTGTTGAGATTCACCGCAAACTGTTGAGATTCACAGCAAAATGTTGAGATTCACAGCAAACTGTTGAGATTTATTCACCGCAAAATGTTGAGATTCACAGCAAAATGTTGAGATTCACAGCAAAATATTGAGATTCACAGCAAAATGTTGAGATTCACCGCAAACTTGAGATTAACAGCCATCTGTTGAGATTCACAGCGAACTGCTGAGATTCACAGCAAACTGTTGAGATTCACAGCAAACCGTGGAAATTCACAGCAAACTGTTGAGATTCACAGCAAAATGTTGAGATTCACAGCAAAATGTTGAGATTCACAACAAACTGTTAAGATTCACCGCAAAATGTTGAGATTCACAGCAAAATGTTGAGATTCACAGCAAAATGTTGAGATTCACAGCAAAATATTGAGATTCACAGCAAAATGTTGAGATTCACCGCAAACTTGAGATTCACAGCAAACTGTTGTGATTCACAGCAAAATGTTGAGATTCACAGCAAACTGTTGAGATTCACAGCAAACTGTTGAGATTCACAGCAAAATGTTGAGATTCACCGCAAACTGTGAGATTCACAGCAAAATGTTGAGATTCACAGCAAACTGTTGAGATTCACCGCAAACTTGAGATTCACCGCAAATTTGAGATTCACAGCAAACTTGAGATTCACCGCAAATTTGAGATTCACAGCAAACTGTTGAGATTCACAGCAAACTGTTGAGATTCACAGCAAACTGTTGAGATTCACCACAAACTGTTGAGATTCACCGCAAACTGTGAGATTCACAGCAAAATGTTGAGATTCACAGCAAAATGTTGAGATTTACAGCAAAATGTTGAGATTCACCTCAAACTGTTAAGATTCACAGCAAAATGTTGAGATTCACCGCGGCGCAAACTGTTGAGATTCACAGCAAAATGTTGAGATTCACAGCAAATTGTTGAGATTCACCGCAAACTGTTGAGATTCAAAGCAAAATGTTGAGATTCCCAGCAAACTGTTGAGATTCACAGCAAAATGTTGAGATTCACAGCAAACTGTTGAGATTCACAGCAAAATGTTGAGATTCACCGCAAACTGTTGAGATTCATTCACCGCAAACTTGAGATTCACAGCAAACTGTTGAGGGTCATTCACCGCAAACTTGAGATTCACAGCAAACTGTTGAGAGTCATTCACCGCAAACTTGAGATTCACCGCAAACTGTTGAGATTCACCGCAAACTGTTGAGATTCACAGCAAACTGTTGAGATTCACAGCAAACTGTTGAGATTCACAGCAAACTGTTGAGATTCACCGCAAACTGTTGAGATTCACAGCAAAATGTTGAGATTCACAGCAAACTGTTGAGATTCACAGCAAACTTGAAATTCACAGCAAACGGTTGAGATTCACAGCAAACTTGAGATTCACAGCAAACTGTTGATTCACACAAACTATTGAGATTCACAGCCATCTGTTGAGATTCACAGCGAACTACTGAGATTCACAGCAAACTGTTGAGATTCACAGCAAACCGTTGAGATTCACAGCAAACTGTTGAAATTCACAGCAATCTGTTGAGATTCACAGCAAACTGATGAGATTCACAGCAAACTATTGAGATTCACAGCAAACTGTTGTGATTCACAGCAAACTATTGAGATTCACAGCCATCTGTTGAGATTCACAGCGAACTGCTGAGATTCACAGCAAACTGTTGAGATTCACAGCAAACCGTGGAAATTCACAGCAAACTGTTGAGATTCACAGCAAACTGTTGAGATTCACAGCAAAATGTTGAGATTCACAGCAAAATGTTGAGATTCACAGCAAACTGTTGAGATTCACTGTAAAATGTTGAGATTCACAGCAAAATGTTGAGATTCACAGCAAAATGTTGAGATTCACAGCAAAATATTGAGATTCACAGCAAAATGTTGAGATTCACCGCAAACTTGAGATTCACAGCAAACTGTTGTGATTCACAGCAAAATGTTGAGATTCACAGCAAACTGTTGAGATTCACCGCAAACTTGAGATTCACCGCAAACTTGAGATTCACAGCAAACTGTTGAGATTCACAGCAAAATGTTGAGATTCACAGCAAACTGTTGAGATTCACCACAAACTGTTGAGATTCACCGCAAACTGTTGAGATTCACAGCAAAATGTTGAGATTCACAGCAAAATGTTGAGATTAACAGCAAAATTTTGAGATTCACCTCAAACTGTTGAGATTCACAGCAAAATGTTGAGATACACCGCGGCGCAAACTGTTGAGATTCACGGCAAAATGTTGAGATTCACAGCAAATTGTTGAGATTCATCGCAAACTGTTGAGATTCACAGCAAAATGTTGAGATTCCCAGCAAACTGTTGAGATTCACAGCAAAATGTTGAGATTCACAGCAAAATGTTGAGATTCACAGCAAAATGTTGAGATTCACCGCAAACTGTTGAGATTCATTCATCGCAAACTTGAGATTCACAGCAAACTGTTGAGAGTCATTCACCGCAAACTTGAGATTCACAGCAAACTGTTGAGATTCACCGCAAACTGTTGAGATTCACCACAAACTTGAGATTCACAGCAAACTGTTGAGATTCACAGCAAAATGTTGAGATTCACAGCAAAATGTTGAGATTCACCGCAAACTGTTGAGATTCATTCACCGCAAACTTGAGATTCACAGCAAACTGTTGAGAGTCATTCACAGCAAACTGTTGAGATTCACAGCAAACTGTTGAGATTCACCGCAAACTGTTGAGATTCACAGCAAAATGTTGAGATTCACAGCAAACTGTTGAGATTTATTCACCGCAAAATGTTGAGATTCACAGCAAAATGTTGAGATTCACAGCAAAATGTTGAGATTCACAGCAAAATGTTGAGATTCACCGCAAACTGTTGAGATTCATTCATCGCAAACTTGAGATTCACAGCAAACTGTTGAGAGTCATTCACCGCAAACTTGAGATTCACAGCAAACTGTTGAGATTCACCGCAAACTGTTGAGATTCACCACAAACTTGAGATTCACAGCAAACTGTTGAGATTCACAGCAAAATGTTGAGATTCACAGCAAAATGTTGAGATTCACCGCAAACTGTTGAGATTCATTCACCGCAAACTTGAGATTCACAGCAAACTGTTGAGAGTCATTCACAGCAAACTGTTGAGATTCACAGCAAACTGTTGAGATTCACCGCAAACTGTTGAGATTCACAGCAAAATGTTGAGATTCACAGCAAACTGTTGAGATTTATTCACCGCAAAATGTTGAGATTCACAGCAAAATGTTGAGATTCACAGCAAAATATTGAGATTCACAGCAAAATGTTGAGATTCACCGCAAACTTGAGATTAACAGCAAACTGTTGTGATTCACAGCAAAATGTTGAGATTCACAGCAAACTGTTGAGATTCACCGCAAACTTGAGATTCACCGCAAACTTGAGATTCACAGCAAACTGTTGAGATTCACCGCAAACTGTTGAGATTCACAGCAAAATGTTGAGATTCACAGCAAACTGTTGAGATTTATTCACCGCAAACTTGAGTTTCACTGCAAACTGTTGAGAGTCATTCACCGCAAACTTGAGATTCACAGCAAACTGTTGAGATTCACAGCAAACTGTTGAGATTCACAGCAAACTGTTGAGATTCACAGCAAACTGTTGAGATTCACAGCAAACTGTTGTGATTCACAGCAAACTATTGAGATTCACAGCCATCTGTTGAGATTCACAGCGAACTGCTGAGATTCACAGCAAACTGTTGAGATTCACAGCAAACCGTTGAGATTCACAGCAAACTGTTGAGATTCACAGCAAACTGTTGAGATTCACAGCAAACTGTTGAGATTCACCGCAAACTGTTGAGATTCACAGCAAAATGTTGAGATTCACAGCAAACTGTTGAGATTCACAGCAAACTTGAAATTCACAGCAAACGGTTGAGATTCACAGCAAACTTGAGATTCACAGCAAACTGTTGATTCACACAAACTATCGAGATTCACAGCAAACTTGAGATTCACAGCAAACTGTTGATTCACACAAACTATCGAGATTCACAGCCATCTGTTGAGATTCACAGCGAACTACTGAGATTCACAGCAAACTGTTGAGATTCACAGCAAACCGTTGAGATTCACCGCAAACTGTTGAGATTCACAGCAATCTGTTGAGATTCACAACAAACTGATGAGATTCACAGCAAACTGTTGAAATTCACAGCAAACTGTTGAGATTCACAGCAAACTGTTGAGATTCATAGCAAACTGTTGTGATTCACAGCAAACTATTGAGATTCACAGCCATCTGTTGAGATTCACAGCGAACTGCTGAGATTCACAGCAAACTGTTGAGATTCACAGCAAACCGTGGAGATTCACAGCAAACTGTTGAGATTCACAGCAAACCGTGGAGATTCACAGCAAACTGTTGAGATTCACAGCAAACTGTTGAGATTCACAGCAAAATGTTGAGATTCACAGCAAAATGTTGATATTCACAGCAAACTGTTGAGATTCACTGTAAAATGTTGAGATTCACAGCAAAATGTTGAGATTCACAGCAAAATGTTGAGATTCACAGCAAAATATTGAGATTCACAGCAAAATGTTGAGATTCACCGCAAACTGTTGAGATTCACAGCAAACTGTTGTGATTCACAGCAAAATATTGAGATTCACAGCAAAATGTTGAGATTCACCGCAAACTTGAGGTTCACAGCAAACTGTTGAGAGTCATTCACCGCAAACTTGAGATTCACAGCAAACTGTTGAGATTCACCGCAAACTTGAGATTCACAGCAAACTGTTGAGATTCACAGCAAAATGTTGAGATTTACAGCAAAATGTTGAGATTCACCTCAAACTGTTAAGATTCACAGCAAAATGTTGAGATTCACAGCAAAATGTTGAGATTCACAGCAAAATGTTGAGATTTCACAGCAAACTGTTGAGATTCACCGCAAAATGTTGAGATTCACAGCAAAATGTTGAGATTCACAGCAAAATGTTGAGATTCACAGCAAAATATTGAGATTCACAGCAAAATGTTGAGATCCACCGCAAACTTGAGATTCACAGTAAACTTTTGTGATTCACAGCAAACTGTTGAGATTCACAGCAAAATGTTGAGATTCACAGCAAACTGTTGAGATTCACCACAAACTGTTGAGATTCACCGCAAACTTGAGATTCACCGCAAACTTGAGATTCACAGCAAACTGTTGAGATTCACAGCAAAATGTTGAGATTCACAGCAAACTGTTGAGATTCACCACAAACTGTTGAGATTCACCGCAAACTGTTGAGATTCACAGCAAAATGTTGAGATTCACAGCAAAATGTTGAGATTTACAGCAAAATGTTGAAATTCACCTCAAACTGTTGAGATTCACAGCAAAATGTTGAGATTCACCGCGGCGCAAACTGTTGAGATTCACAGCAAAATTATGAGATTCACCGCAAACTGTTGAGATTCACAGCAAAATGTTGAGATTCACAGCAAAATGTTGAGATTCACAGCAAACTGTTAAGATTCACCGCAAAATGTTGAGATTCACAGCAAAATGTTGAGATTCACAGCAAAATGTTGAGATTCACAGCAAAATATTGAGATTCACAGCAAAATGTTGAGATTCACCGCAAACTTGAGATTCACAGCAAACTGTTGTGATTCACAGCAAAATGTTGAGATTCACAGCAAACTGTTGAGATTCACCGCAAACTTGAGATTCACCGCAAATTTGAGATTCACAGCAAACTGTTGAGATTCACAGCAAAATGTTGAGATTCACAGCAAAATGTTGAGATTCACAGCAAACTGTTAAGATTCACCGCAAACTGTTGAGATTCACAGCAAACTGTTGAGATTCACCACAAACTGTTGAGATTCACCGCAAACTGTGAGATTCACAGCAAAATGTTGAGATTCACAGCAAAATGTTGAGATTTACAGCAAAATGTTGAGATTCACCTCAAACTGTTAAGATTCACAGCAAAATGTTGAGATTCACCGCGGCGCAAACTGTTGAGATTCACAGCAAAATGTTGAGATTCACAGCAAATTGTTGAGATTCACCGCAAACTGTTGAGATTCACAGCAAAATGTTGAGATTCCCAGCAAACTGTTGAGATTCACAGCAAAATGTTGAGATTCACAGCAAACTGTTGAGATTCACAGCAAAATGTTGAGATTCACCGCAAACTGTTGAGATTCATTCACCGCAAACTTGAGATTCACAGCAAACTGTTGAGAGTCATTCACCGCAAACTTGAGATTCACAGCAAACTGTTGAGAGTCATTCACCGCAAACTTGAGATTCACCGCAAACTGTTGAGATTCACCGCAAACTGTTGAGATTCACAGCAAACTGTTGAGATTCACAGCAAACTGTTGAGATTCACAGCAAACTGTTGAGATTCACCGCAAACTGTTGAGATTCACAGCAAAATGTTGAGATTCACAGCAAACTGTTGAGATTCACAGCAAACTTGAAATTCACAGCAAACGGTTGAGATTCACAGCAAACTTGAGATTCACAGCAAACTGTTGATTCACACAAACTATTGAGATTCACAGCCATCTGTTGAGATTCACAGCGAACTACTGAGATTCACAGCAAACTGTTGAGATTCACAGCAAACCGTTGAGATTCACAGCAAACTGTTGAGATTCACAGCAATCTGTTGAGATTCACAGCAAACTGATGAGATTCACAGCAAACTGTTGAAATTCACAGCAAACTGTTGAGATTCACAGCAAACTGTTGAGATTCACAGCAAACTGTTGAGATTCACAGCAAAATGTTGAGATTCACAGCAAACTGTTAAGATTCACAGCAAACTGTTGAGATTCACAGCCATCTGTTGAGATTCACAGCGAACTGCTGAGATTCACAGCAAACTGTTGAGATTCACAGCAAACCGTGGAAATTCACAGCAAACTGTTGAGATTCACAGCAAACTGTTGAGATTCACAGCAAAATGTTGAGATTCACAGCAAAATGTTGAGATTCACAGCAAACTGTTGAGATTCACTGTAAAATGTTGAGATTCACAGCAAAATGTTGAGATTCACAGCAAAATGTTGAGATTCACAGCAAAATATTGAGATTCACAGCAAAATGTTGAGATTCACCGCAAACTTGAGATTCACAGCAAACTGTTGTGATTCACAGCAAAATGTTGAGATTCACAGCAAACTGTTGAGATTCACCGCAAACTTGAGATTCACCGCAAACTTGAGATTCACAGCAAACTGTTGAGATTCACAGCAAAATGTTGAGATTCACAGCAAACTGTTGAGATTCACCACAAACTGTTGAGATTCACCGCAAACTGTTGAGATTCACAGCAAAATGTTGAGATTCACAGCAAAATGTTGAGATTAACAGCAAAATGTTGAGATTCACCTCAAACTGTTGAGATTCACAGCAAAATGTTGAGATACACCGCGGCGCAAACTGTTGAGATTCACAGCAAAATGTTGAGATTCACAGCAAATTGTTGAGATTCATCGCAAACTGTTGAGATTCACAGCAAAATGTTGAGATTCCCAGCAAACTGTTGAGATTCACAGCAAAATGTTGAGATTCACAGCAAAATGTTGAGATTCACAGCAAAATGTTGAGATTCACCGCAAACTGTTGAGATTCATTCATCGCAAACTTGAGATTCACAGCAAACTGTTGAGAGTCATTCACCGCAAACTTGAGATTCACAGCAAACTGTTGAGATTCACCGCAAACTGTTGAGATTCACCACAAACTTGAGATTCACAGCAAACTGTTGAGATTCACAGCAAAATGTTGAGATTCACAGCAAAATGTTGAGATTCACCGCAAACTGTTGAGATTCATTCACCGCAAACTTGAGATTCACAGCAAACTGTTGAGAGTCATTCACAGCAAACTGTTGAGATTCACAGCAAACTGTTGAGATTCACCGCAAACTGTTGAGATTCACAGCAAAATGTTGAGATTCACAGCAAACTGTTGAGATTTATTCACCGCAAAATGTTGAGATTCACAGCAAAATGTTGAGATTCACAGCAAAATATTGAGATTCACAGCAAAATGTTGAGATTCACCGCAAACTTGAGATTAACAGCCATCTGTTGAGATTCACAGCGAACTGCTGAGATTCACAGCAAACTGTTGAGATTCACAGCAAACCGTGGAAATTCACAGCAAACTGTTGAGATTCACAGCAAAATGTTGAGATTCACAGCAAAATGTTGAGATTCACAGCAAACTGTTAAGATTCACCGCAAAATGTTGAGATTCACAGCAAAATGTTGAGATTCACAGCAAAATGTTGAGATTCACAGCAAAATATTGAGATTCACAGCAAAATGTTGAGATTCACCGCAAACTTGAGATTCACAGCAAACTGTTGTGATTCACAGCAAAATGTTGAGATTCACAGCAAACTGTTGAGATTCACAGCAAACTGTTGAGATTCACAGCAAAATGTTGAGATTCACCGCAAACTGTGAGATTCACAGCAAAATGTTGAGATTCACAGCAAACTGTTGAGATTCACCGCAAACTTGAGATTCACCGCAAATTTGAGATTCACAGCAAACTGTTGAGATTCACAGCAAACTGTTGAGATTCACAGCAAACTGTTGAGATTCACCACAAACTGTTGAGATTCACCGCAAACTGTGAGATTCACAGCAAAATGTTGAGATTCACAGCAAAATGTTGAGATTTACAGCAAAATGTTGAGATTCACCTCAAACTGTTAAGATTCACAGCAAAATGTTGAGATTCACCGCGGCGCAAACTGTTGAGATTCACAGCAAAATGTTGAGATTCACAGCAAATTGTTGAGATTCACCGCAAACTGTTGAGATTCACAGCAAAATGTTGAGATTCCCAGCAAACTGTTGAGATTCACAGCAAAATGTTGAGATTCACAGCAAACTGTTGAGATTCACAGCAAAATGTTGAGATTCACCGCAAACTGTTGAGATTCATTCACCGCAAACTTGAGATTCACAGCAAACTGTTGAGGGTCATTCACCGCAAACTTGAGATTCACAGCAAACTGTTGAGAGTCATTCACCGCAAACTTGAGATTCACCGCAAACTGTTGAGATTCACCGCAAACTGTTGAGATTCACAGCAAACTGTTGAGATTCACAGCAAACTGTTGAGATTCACAGCAAACTGTTGAGATTCACCGCAAACTGTTGAGATTCACAGCAAAATGTTGAGATTCACAGCAAACTGTTGATTCACACAAACTTGAAATTCACAGCAAACGGTTGAGATTCACAGCAAACTTGAGATTCACAGCAAACTGTTGATTCACACAAACTATTGAGATTCACAGCCATCTGTTGAGATTCACAGCGAACTACTGAGATTCACAGCAAACTGTTGAGATTCACAGCAAACCGTTGAGATTCACAGCAAACTGTTGAAATTCACAGCAATCTGTTGAGATTCACAGCAAACTGATGAGATTCACAGCAAACTATTGAGATTCACAGCAAACTGTTGTGATTCACAGCAAACTATTGAGATTCACAGCCATCTGTTGAGATTCACAGCGAACTGCTGAGATTCACAGCAAACTGTTGAGATTCACAGCAAACCGTGGAAATTCACAGCAAACTGTTGAGATTCACAGCAAACTGTTGAGATTCACAGCAAAATGTTGAGATTCACAGCAAAATGTTGAGATTCACAGCAAACTGTTGAGATTCACTGTAAAATGTTGAGATTCACAGCAAAATGTTGAGATTCACAGCAAAATGTTGAGATTCACAGCAAAATATTGAGATTCACAGCAAAATGTTGAGATTCACCGCAAACTTGAGATTCACAGCAAACTGTTGTGATTCACAGCAAAATGTTGAGATTCACAGCAAACTGTTGAGATTCACCGCAAACTTGAGATTCACCGCAAACTTGAGATTCACAGCAAACTGTTGAGATTCACAGCAAAATGTTGAGATTCACAGCAAACTGTTGAGATTCACCACAAACTGTTGAGATTCACCGCAAACTGTTGAGATTCACAGCAAAATGTTGAGATTCACAGCAAAATGTTGAGATTAACAGCAAAATTTTGAGATTCACCTCAAACTGTTGAGATTCACAGCAAAATGTTGAGATACACCGCGGCGCAAACTGTTGAGATTCACGGCAAAATGTTGAGATTCACAGCAAATTGTTGAGATTCATCGCAAACTGTTGAGATTCACAGCAAAATGTTGAGATTCCCAGCAAACTGTTGAGATTCACAGCAAAATGTTGAGATTCACAGCAAAATGTTGAGATTCACAGCAAAATGTTGAGATTCACCGCAAACTGTTGAGATTCATTCATCGCAAACTTGAGATTCACAGCAAACTGTTGAGAGTCATTCACCGCAAACTTGAGATTCACAGCAAACTGTTGAGATTCACCGCAAACTGTTGAGATTCACCACAAACTTGAGATTCACAGCAAACTGTTGAGATTCACAGCAAAATGTTGAGATTCACAGCAAAATGTTGAGATTCACCGCAAACTGTTGAGATTCATTCACCGCAAACTTGAGATTCACAGCAAACTGTTGAGAGTCATTCACAGCAAACTGTTGAGATTCACAGCAAACTGTTGAGATTCACCGCAAACTGTTGAGATTCACAGCAAAATGTTGAGATTCACAGCAAACTGTTGAGATTTATTCACCGCAAAATGTTGAGATTCACAGCAAAATGTTGAGATTCACAGCAAAATGTTGAGATTCACAGCAAAATGTTGAGATTCACCGCAAACTGTTGAGATTCATTCATCGCAAACTTGAGATTCACAGCAAACTGTTGAGAGTCATTCACCGCAAACTTGAGATTCACAGCAAACTGTTGAGATTCACCGCAAACTGTTGAGATTCACCACAAACTTGAGATTCACAGCAAACTGTTGAGATTCACAGCAAAATGTTGAGATTCACAGCAAAATGTTGAGATTCACCGCAAACTGTTGAGATTCATTCACCGCAAACTTGAGATTCACAGCAAACTGTTGAGAGTCATTCACAGCAAACTGTTGAGATTCACAGCAAACTGTTGAGATTCACCGCAAACTGTTGAGATTCACAGCAAAATGTTGAGATTCACAGCAAACTGTTGAGATTTATTCACCGCAAAATGTTGAGATTCACAGCAAAATGTTGAGATTCACAGCAAAATATTGAGATTCACAGCAAAATGTTGAGATTCACCGCAAACTTGAGATTAACAGCAAACTGTTGTGATTCACAGCAAAATGTTGAGATTCACAGCAAACTGTTGAGATTCACCGCAAACTTGAGATTCACCGCAAACTTGAGATTCACAGCAAACTGTTGAGATTCACAGCAAAATGTTGAGATTCACAGCAAACTGTTGAGATTCCCCTCAAACTGTTGAGATTCACCGCAAACTGTGAGATTCACAGCAAAATGTTGAGATTCACAGCAAAATGTTGAGATTTACAGCAAAATGTTGAGATTCACCTCAAACTGTTAAGATTCACAGCAAAATGTTGAGATTCACAGCAAAATGTTGAGATTCACAGCAAAATGTTGAGATTTCACAGCAAACTGTTGAGATTCACCGCAAAATGTTGAGATTCACAGCAAAATGTTGAGATTCACAGCAAAATGTTGAGATTCACAGCAAAATATTGAGATTCACAGCAAAATGTTGAGATTCACCGCAAACTTGAGATTCACAGCAAACTGTTGTGATTCACAGCAAACTGTTGAGATTCACAGCAAAATGTTGAGATTCACCGCAAACTTGAGATTCACCGCAAACTTGAGATTCACAGCAAACTGTTGAGATTCACAGCAAAATGTTGAGATTCACAGCAAACTGTTGAGATTCACCACAAACTGTTGAGATTCACCGCAAACTGTTGAGATTCACAGCAAAATGTTGAGATTCACAGCAAAATGTTGAGATTTACAGCAAAATGTTGAGATTCACCTCAAACTGTTGAGATTCACAGCAAAATCTTGAGATTCACCGCGGCGCAAACTGTTGAGATTCACAGCAAAATTATGAGATTCACCGCAAACTGTTGAGATTCACAGCAAAATGTTGAGATTCACAGCAACATTTTGAGATTCACAGCAAACTGTTAAGATTCACTGCAAAATGTTGAGATTCACAGCAAAATGTTGAGATTCACAGCAAAATGTTGAGATTCACAGCAAAATATTGAGATTCACAGCAAAATGTTGAGATTCACCGCAAACTTGAGATTCACAGCAAACTGTTTTGATTCACAGCAAAATGTTGAGATTCACAGCAAACTGTTGAGATTCACCGCAAACTTGAGATTCACCGCAAACTTGAGA
Source organism: Ophiura sarsii (assembly GCA_035610835.1). Classification (NCBI taxonomy): domain Eukaryota; kingdom Metazoa; phylum Echinodermata; class Ophiuroidea; order Amphilepidida; family Ophiuridae; genus Ophiura; species Ophiura sarsii. Next base: position 39,941,473 of record CM069443.1, on the reverse strand, counting down.
TTCACAGCAAACTGTTGAGATTCACAGCAAAATGTTGAGATTCACAGCAAACTGTTGAGAGTCATTCACCGCAAACTTGAGATTCACAGCAAACTGTTGAGAGTCATTCACCGCAAACTTGAGATTCACCGCAAACTGTTGAGATTCACCGCAAACTGTTGAGATTCACAGGAAAATGTTGAGATTCACAGGAAAATGTTGAGATTCAAAGCAAAATGTTGAGATTCATGGGACCCTTAATATTTTGTCCACTTTGGCCTGTATACGGGCCAAAGTGGACAAAATATTAAGGGTCCCACGAGGGCCCACTGTGGGCCCACGGTCGATGTTGGCTGGGGTGTGCATCGGCTTCTTTAAAATTAACAACCATGGAAAGTAGATTTCGTAAGGATTTATATATCCATTTTATTAACATGATTTTAATTCAAGACGTCACTCACTTAGTGATTGTTCACAAACCAGATACATGCAGTAAGTAATTAGAAAAGTATGCAAACAGCAAAATAAAATGGTGCTTGAAACAATCTATTTCTAAATATTTCTGAAGAATCCTAAGGGTTCTATAATAACAAAACTGAAGAACTTTTTTGGTTTTTTAAAGAGGTTTCTTTAACCCTGAATAACCCTCAGGGTTCCATATAGAGGACAAAACTGAAGAACCTTTCAAGAGGGTTCTTTAACCCTGAAGAACCATTAGGGTTCCATATAGAGGACAAAACTGAAGAACCCTTTTTGGTTCTTTAAAGAACCTTTCAAGAGGGTTCTTGAACCCTGAAGAACCCTTAGGGTTCCATATAGAGGACAAAACTGAAGAACCGTTTTGGTTCTTTAAAGAACCTTTCAAGAGGGTTCTTCAATGAAATGGTTCTTGGGAAGAACCCATGAGGGTTCCATATATGGAGGACAACGTGAGGAACCATTTATGATTCTAAGTTGAACCTTTTTTGCTGATAGTGTAGTGGTATACGTATATATGTATGTGCCTCCCTTTTGGGGTGCCTTATCGCGAAATATGGATCGATGGGTCATGTGTAATCATAAAGGTTGTAGGCCCCCTTAATTCTTTGATGGTATATAGAAGGGTGTTCTTTGTCAGATAGGTTTATTGACACCCTTAAAAAAAGACCTGACATATTCAAAAACCGCTGGATTTTCAATATCCGAAATTAAAGTGTACGTGACTTTTGAGAACCCAATTTTCTACTTACCTTCTGTTTAAATTGTAAATACATAACAAGGGGTATATTGATCGGTAGACACTGACCAAGTTTGCTATTCCGATCGGGTGTTAATTTGCATTATGCAGGTATAGTGAAAGTCGGAATTTCAAAGTCTGGGAGGCACATCCATGTATGAGTTTGGTAGAAGAACCCCCCCCCCCCCCCCACCCGCAATTTCCTATTTTGACGACAAACGAAATGGGGGTGAAAATTCCATATCGCCTCCCTTTCCCCCCCTCATTTTCCCGGGTCATTTTCTCCTTCGCCTTTCCGATGTTTCTCCAACATTACCAGCCCCAGCCCTGTTTATACCAGCCAATCTCAATCTGAATCACCTCTCTCCCCAGCGAGCGTCAATAGCCTAGGCCTACTTCCAAAGATTTGTCAAGACATACAAATAATAAATATGGCATTTCTTGAAAGATGTAAAAGTTGTAGATAGTGGCCACTTTACTGTTGCCAGCTTGGCGTTTTGACCCTTTTTGGGTCGTTGTCGTGTTCCTTCTGGACGATAATTTTATACAAACATAAATACATAAGTACATCTATGGTTTGGTTTCATAAATTTGGTAGTTTCATCATCACAAGGTGGTTTCATCATCACTAGAAATTCCCGGTTCTTCTGCCCACGCATGCGCATTGATGGATTTCATAAATTAAATACAGCTCGTATGCTAATCAGTACTTCCAATCAGTATTCAGTCGTAATGTTATTTCTCAGGTCGGGCGAATTTTAGGCAGACGTTGTAATACTCGTTAAAGTAAGGTAATGCTTTTTAAACACATTACTGAATCTCTTTACACAAACTCAAGATTTTAGTTATTTATGTGCATGAATTAGATTATCAGACTGACTTTTAAAATTCATGTTTTACTTTGTCATGTTTTTGGTAGACGAATTCAACAGCCATGCATGCATGGGGGCATATCATTATCATAAATATGACTAAAGATTATGAATGATTCGAATAATATGAGTGGCATTAAATTAAACCACACTAGAATTTGATTGTAACAATAGCAGTTAATGTGAAATTAGAAATGGGAGCTAACTTGAGTAGGCCCGGCCTAGTGTTTTATGAAAATTATACTAAAAATGTTGTTTCCAATCATATGAATTTCATGTGGCAACTTAAGCGCAAACATGACTATGCATAGCCTTTTTGATAAATTATGGTCAAAAACCATACGATTTTCATGGTTAAAAAATCGTAACTTTTTAACCAAGGAGTACGAGATTCTACCTTGTTTTAAAATAAAGCTTTAAGCCTTTTACATTTTATGAAAATGTTTCTTATTATTTAAAAATTAAGAAATGCCGTCTATTAATTTATTACCACCACTAGTTGTCCTGTTTCACAGCGCAATCAATGGAAGATTTAAGAAAATGGTCCTTCTCTCCCTGATGCACGCAATTGTAACTCCAAACGCCCTCATCCCGAATTTTTAGACCTTGTTTAATATTAATAAGCTATATGCTTATCCATCGGCTCTGTTAAATTCATGCTGATTGGTTATTATTAACCTCCGTCACTTTGTACTGACGTTTAGATCACCAATCAGTAACCGTTTCTCATTTTGCAGAATCGGAGATTGAAAACAAATTCCTCACAAATTCTGAGATCAATTTTGTCTCACATAAAAAGATGCCTAAGACCTGTCTGGTATCTTACTAAATTCACTTAGATGGAAAGCTGAAGTCCTCTTCTTTCCAACCCTATCTTTTAAATTATAAACGGAGTAAATCTGGTGAAACTATATTGAAAATAGTTTGACTTCTTTAAAATTTATTCGACATTTTTAAGTTCTGTGTGTAGGGGATCACGGGAATACACAAAAGAGTGTATATTGATTTAGCATTCTCAACCATTGTCAACAGTAGTACAAAAGTCAATAAAGGTTAATCAGCCATCTACATGATACTGTGTATGTAAAATGGCCATATTTAAATGGTCCTGTTTTAGCTACCAAAAATGGACTCAAGAAATTCAGATGTGTTTTTAGTAAAATGGAAACAACAATCTGTGTTGAATCTTCACAATAATTCATATCAATCTGTCTAGACTATAGAATACTTGGCAGAACAATTAATTGTTATCAGGTCCCAGAAACCTAGGGGCATGAGTTTGTGTACAGGTAACAGACCCGGGATGATCCCTACTCTTTACGATGAGGTCTGCAACTATTTTAACATGTTCAGGGTGAAGCGTCTGAATACACGGGACCAACGGCTTTACGTTACCTGTGTAGACCTGCACGTTGTACACAGTGAATGGGGTAGAGGAGAAATTCAATTGAATCAAACCACGGAAAGAGAATCTGATAAACTAACTATTATACTATACTGAATTAAGATGTGACTGTAGAATTTCCAAAATATCTTTTTAGGGTTATGCAATGAATCCTGGTTTCAAGGAAACATTTTTCTCTCTGAAACATCATATATGTAGTGCTTTTTCCCCATATTTCACTTGTTGTAAGTTTTCCTTCACTGTAAAGCATAAACCAGATAGAGTTTCCTAAAAGGCCCTTTAGATTCATCGAAATTGTTATGAAATCTGATGATCAAAACATGCGACAAACATGAATTTATAAGGTAGATAGAACTACATATCAATAATGCACACAAACCACCACATCGGTTTAAGTGAATATTTATAGTGAATAGTTTATTCGTTGTAGATAGGTTTTCTAGGATATAACACATGTGCAAATATCTTTTGCTGCCAGTGTACATTATTTTCAACAAACAAAAAATCATGTGAGAGCCCAATCTAGATGCTATCAACCTGTAAGAAGAGTGTGTAAAAGTATCCCCAATCTACTATTGCACTTCGACATCCTATTCCTATTTCATTTTAATGCAGCTGTTTATTTTCATATAATTTAGAAACCAAAGTTGTTTGGGCTATTTAATTAAAACAAGCATTACATTTTCTTAGAAATAGTAATTAAGTGATGCTAATAAACCCAAATAATTATATCTATTATTTATATTGCTATTGAAGGTTTATTGGTTGTGGACAAAACAATCCGATCATGCCAGGCAAGTTGAAGGTGCGAATCCTGGCTGCCAGGGACCTGCCAGTAATGGACCGGGCTAGCGACTTGGCTGATGCATTTGTAGAGGTAAGTTTTTCATCAATTGTTCTGTCTTCTTATTCATTAGAATTGTTTTGCCTTAAAAAAATAAATTATTGATCGATTAATAGGTTAGGCCATTGTCATTGTCAATGGGGGAAGGAAATTCTTCATTATCCTTCATTTGGCCCCCTCAAACAAAGTGCTGGACACTCATCTGAACTGGTCTTGCTGCATCACTGTTCCCTCATGCAAATTTATGATCCATCAATGCCGAGAGAAAGTAAACAAAACAAAAACAAAAGGCCTGGTGGTATTAAAACAAAACAAGAAGCATTGTGATTGGATGATCAAGGTCGTTCAGGGGCAATCAGGGCCACCAGAATTTGTCTTGATCATTAATATTTGATAGCTATCAGGGCTAAAAATACACAGGGATTAAGGGTGATGAGCCCCCAGTTTTCACAAAATACCCCTCTGAGAAAATGTTGGCTTATGGTAAAATGTATTATAAGGGCTACTTTTGGCAGAATTTGCCCAAAATTGACCTGGTAGCCAAAACGTATTTTGACCCCTGATAGCCCTCATTCCGTGAACTCGTGAAATTGTAATTGACATTTTTTTAATTCCACACATTGCCAGGTGAAGCTCTGCCAGCAAACTCATAAAACTGAGGTGTGTCGCAAATCGCTCAATCCTGTATGGAACTCAGAGTGGTTCAAATTTGAAGCAGACGACGAAGAACTACAGGATGAAAAACTGCATCTCAGGTGAGGAGTGTTGACTAGACTGCATCCTACAGTCTTGCCTATAAACTGCACAGTGGCTACATAAATATGCTGACAGGGTAGAAAATGTAGAGGGAGTGAGAGTCTTAGTCTAAGTGTTGACTAGGTTGGTGGTTCTGTGTCATTTTATACAGGCAAATTCCAAAACAACCAGTTTGACTAACACATAGTAATCATTTTTCATAACTCAAGAGATTCCTTTAGTCTGGTTCACTTCCATGATGCAATGACGTCACTGCATCCTTCATTGATTGCAGTTAATAAATGCACATGCCCTCCCAAGGCGCTGGAATAAACATACACACAAGCTCAGAAAGACAGAAGAAACATATGTGTGCGTAAATGCTGCACCTGTAAAGCAAGCTACATCACTGTCCACAAATCACAAATTAAGCACATGAAATGTGAACCAGAAGCTACATGTACTTTGTGACTTTTCTGACAAAAGTAGCTCCTGGTCCTATACTTTGCTGTTCAAAATTTGAAAATACCGGGAGCTAAAACTTGGCAACCAGGTGTAAAAAACTCCCAGGTGCCCAGTTAATTCAAGGCTTGACTGTCCATAAAATAGACTATAGACTACCTACATATGTACAAATACTGCTATATATATGTACACAAGTGTACACCAATATGTCATAGACAACATAGATGAGAAAGAAAACTACACATTGAACGTCATACACCTAACACAAAATGTTCCTGACCAGGTGCTTTAATGTTAACTAATTTAAAATCAGCAATCAAAAAAAGAAATCTAAGATATAATACATGTATACTAAACAAGCAAATTTCCTCTCCATGACACCATATTCATAAAAATTGAGTGTGTAATTTGAAGTTATTATACTTTTAGTAACCACAACTAACAGAAAAAAGTTATTGAACACTGTGTGCTATCGAAACTGGTCAGGCATGTACGGATGAAATAGACTTCCTTCATGAATTATTGTTATTCTATCAAGATGTATATATTGGATTCGTATACATTGAGGTTTAGGTGTTACTCGCCAATTGTGAATGTTTAAAATATCAAAAATGTTAACAGATTATTATTATCCAATCTTATATAGAGTTATGGACTATGACACCTACAGTGCTCATGATGCTATTGGAAAGGTAAATACAGCAATTATTAGTATGCACATATTCTGGGGTAAACACTTATTTGATTGATTCCCCGAGTTTTAGAATTCAAAATTGAGTATGGTTTATTATCAATTTCAATATTTTCCAAGAATACAGTTCTTTATCAGCATCCTGTACCAACATACTGGCATATGAACATTTACCTTAAGAGCAGATTTAAGCCCTTCCTTTGCCAAAAGTTACATGTTTTCTTTCATTTTCAGTCCATATTCGGTGTTTCACCTTTTTTCCCTCGAAATTTTGGAAATAATTAAATTGAAAAAAGGGTGTTTTTTCTCTAAATGTTACGGTAAAAATAATAATTTCCCAAATTCCAGTAAAAAAGAAAAGAAATTTATTCATAAATTTGTATTTTTATTTCTGTTAGGTGTACATTGATTTGACCCCATTGCTATGGAAAGATGGCGTATCTGAAATAGCCGGCTGGATACCTATATATGACACAATGCATGGCATGCGTGGAGAGATCAATGTGGTCGTTAAAGTAGATCTCTTTGAAGATGTCAGCCGTTTTAGACAATCATCTGTCGGGGTGCAGTTTTTCAACTGTGAGTAGGAAATTGGCTTAACACTTTTAGACTGGTTCCACCATAATAATCTATATACTAATTTTCGGTCCCTCGCCTGATTAGATAGTTCAATAATAATTTTACACTCGCGTCCCTCTTCAACTGAAAAAGCGTGGTAATTGCGCCTCTAATAGACGAGCTAATTAGATAGTTCAATGCCAGTATTTTCCCGTTTTCAGACATGCGCAGAAAAGATCACAGATGATAATCCGAAATGTTGAATTTCTTTTACTCGAGTAGCTACTGTTCGGGCAAAAATTGTGGTTTTCGGAGTGAGTGATGACATATGGTCTTCACCCAAAATATTTTCATCAGGGATATAGCTACATTTCTGTATATATGCGGTCGTTTGTTATTCTTAAAGATCGCATGAGTACAAGCATTTATACGTGACTAAACGTCCGACAAATAACATTATTTTACGACATTTTCTAAATGTAAATAAAAACTCTTACACAGATCTTAAAGTGACACTTTCGCATTAGTAACATAGATGAACGCGTAGTTTGCTAACGATAAAGAAACTGTGGCGGTACCATAACAACCGTTACGATGTTGAAGCTGCGCGGCCGCGTTTATCATGGCGCGCGCGATTCGGCGCTCACGTAATGACGCATACAAAGTGTATACGCGTTTGTGGCGCAAACTGCACATTGTAACGTGGCAGGGTGAAAGCAGGCAGTCCGTACACTCTTAGAAAAAGGATGCTTCAGGCTTCAGGGGTTCTTGGCTGTCCCGTATGGAACCCTTTATAACACCTTAAAAGGTTCCAAAAAGAACCATTTTCAGGTTCAAAATGGGCAAAATATGGGCAAACATTGGTCTTTAGAACCTCTAAAGGTTCTCTACAGAACCTTTTGGGGCCTTTAAAATCAAAGAACCTTTAAAACCATATATACGGGACAGCCAAGAACCCTTCTGAAGCACCCTTTTTTCTAACAGTGTACCCTAAGCCACCTCCTCCTCTCCGCACTTCCCTTACTTGATAATCTGGATATAAGGGCACATGGGGCATCTGGAAAACGGAACGTGTGGTACATTATCATGATTATTAAAGAGTGTCTAGATTATTAAGGGCATCCGGGGTATCTGGATTACGGGGTTCACTATAAAACGAGTCTCAAATTACCTGGATATACTTATGCGCAGGTGGGCCACCTGTGATAACTGGATTTTAAGGGTACACTCAGGTAGTATCTCGGGAGGCTTTATAGAACACAGCAAACATGACAAAGGGACTACATACTATAATACGTTAAGGCCCCACATACCTATTGAAATAATGTATTTAATGTAAATAGGCCAAACAAAACCCGAATGGCACACATTGTGCTCACGTACAAGCGTGGAATGGTGCAAGTAATCTTGATGATAGACTCCGTCGACCATAAAACTAAACGACCGACTATAAAACTATAACGCTCAGAACGTAGGCCTACTGAATTACCTGGATACTGTATGTGCATGGGCAGTGGCGACACCAGCACCAAAATGTTAAAGGAGGAAAACGGGATGGCGGGGCAATAAAAGAATCGGGGGAGACATATAAAAGCTAATTTTAAGTAACTTTCAATTTTGACATTAAAATTCAACTTTTTATTATTTGGGGTACAAAATAGGTAGAGACATGCGCTGAAAGGAGGTAATAACTGGGGGTATTAAGAACACGTTGATGGAGTAGGCCTACTTGGATTAGGAACATGGGTATCTGTATTAATTAAGAGCACATTGGGCCTAGGCTCATGGTGTATTAAGGGCACCATGTCACTTACATTATATCAAGGGCACTTTACATTATATCAAGAGTACCTGAATTATTTAAGGACATACTCTTGATATTTATATAAACATTTATAACGCTTTGATATTGCTCACCTCTGCCTATTGTGATATGACTTTTACTGCCCGCTATCTTTGGCACCCGCGTTTAATTTACTTGACTATGATAAAGTAAGGGCACCTGGGTATCTCGAGATAACGGCACACTGCAGTGGGCCTACCTTGATTATGTGGTATCCGGTGCATTATTAAGGGCACCTGGGGTAACTGGATTACGGGGGTAGGGCTTAGGCCTATGGGGTCCCTGGATATAATGGGACAAAGGGTACCCGCATTTCAGGTCTCATGGGAGGCCTACGTATGTATCTGGAAACACAAACGTAGTCCTACCTAGATTAAGGCACATGTATACCTGGATTATCAAAACCACCTGCGATATTCTGATTATTTAGGGCCCCGTCTGGATTATGGATGCACGTAGGACATGTTCTTGATATTATTGTATCAAATCTTCTTACGCTTTGTTTACTTATTCCCCGTGAAATCTTCTAGCGGGTCCAGCGCGAAGCGCTGGTGCCCGCTAGTAATAATAATACATGGGATTTATAAAGCGCCTTACGATGTAAACAGCCTCAAGGCGCTGCACAGAAAGATATTAAAAACTACAACAACAACAAAATCATTAAAACTACAACAATACATATGCTAAAAATATACAATCAATACTACTAATATCCAGTTACATACTAAAAATAATCAAAAACCAGATACTAGTTGTCAATACAAATATATAACGTAGTAAAATACATTATAAGAAGAATACTACCAAACATTTTTGACCAGCAAACAACGTGGCAAATTCAGATAAAAGACATTATTAAAATATATATATATACACAATTAAATATATTTGTATTTTTAAGAAATTGCACATCATAAATTTCACTCTAGAAGGATAAAATACAAGAGACTATTAGAAATTGCAATATTACACTGACATGACTGAAATGATGGAAACGAATATCTAGCCAAGTGCATTAAGCAAATGAGTGCCCTGCAACGTTGGCTTTTATGGCATGCGTTGTCCTTGTTGAGGGGACTGGTCCGATTCCATGTTATTTTTGTGCCAGACTTTTGTGTCACTTTTTGTGACAAATCTATCGCGTACATTTTCGATCCGGGTACTTTCAGTATGGTCATGCAAATTAAATACGCAGAAATTAGTTGTGCAGACGATAATTCAAAATGGAGATTTTCTTGTACTACGATAGCCACCGTTCAGACTAAAATTGTACCTTTACGAGTAAGCCTCGACATATGGTCCTCAGCCAAAATATTTTCCTCAGATATATACCTACATTTCTGTATATGTGACCATTTTCTATCTTCAAGTTCGCATAGTTACAAGCATTTGTACGTCCGGAAAATGGACACATTATAAAATGTCAAATTGTTTTGAAGGGAGCTCTGCAAGGGGATCTCCATACATATCCTTATAGTTCTTTAGCCCGCTATTAATTAGTCACTTGTTTAAAAAGGGCGCCAGGCAATGCTTGACAGCCTTTATCCTTAAATCCATCTTTGCTAAATATACATTTTTCTCTCTGAAACATCATATAAAGGGTTTAAAAAGTAAGTCCCCCCTAAATTTAGATCATGTTTGTTTGCATAACTTCACACACAATTAGACTTTTTGAGAGATTGAAACACTTCTGAAAAGGAAAACACTTGGCTACCCATGGAAAGTTTCTGCCTTTCAATATCATTATTACTTTTCCCAAAATAGCCACATTTCCACAAAATTATTAAGTTTATGAAAAGGGAAAACGCTTGGCTACCCATAGAAAGTTTTTTTCTTTTCAATATCATGTTTACTTTTCCCAAAACAGTCACATTTCCCCAAAATTATGTTTTCAGAAAAAGTGGCCCTTTTCAAGATCCTATACGGATTTGTTTGCTTAACTCCAAGCACTATAAGGTGTTTTGAGAGATTGAAACACTTATGAAATTGAAAAGGGAAAACGCCTGGATACCCACATAAAGTTTCCCCTTTTCAATATCATCTTTATTTCCCCAAAATGATATTTCTGAAAAGTGACACCTTTCAACAATGCAGACAAGTTAATGACGTGAATGGTGGACACTATTGGCTAGTTATGCATGAAAAAAATAATTTTATTTTTTATTTCAAATAAAGACCAGCTAAAGAAAGAAGAGACTTTCTTTTAATTCAAAATTAAGGCAATTCTTAAAAAAAGGGGGAAAATTTGTGTAACTTTCTTGCATAGAATCTTGAAAAAGTGCCACTTTTTCTGAAAACATAATTTTGGGGAAATGTGACTGTTTTGGGAAAAGTAAACATGATATTGAAAAGAAAAAAACTTTCTATGGGTAGCCAAGCGTTTTCCCTTTTCATAAACGTTTCAATTTCTCAAAACGTTTAAATGTGTGTGGAGTAATGAAATCAAACGTGATCTAATTTTAGAGGGTGGGGCTTACTTTTTTTGAACCCATGTAGCGTGTTTTCCCCATATTTCACTTGGTGTAAGTTTTCCTTCACTGTAGAGCATAAACCAGATAGAGTTTCCTAAAAGTCCTTTTATTATTAAAGATAAAGAATGTTTTATTTTGATACACGCAGCTGGACGAGTACCAACCTGTTACAATCTTGTAGCTATTCATGGCTTTGTGGAGGAATTGGTCGTTAATGATGACCCAGAATACCAGGTGAGTAATGTCAAATCGCCTAATTTCGTGAGGGATATAATTTGGTAAATTTTGCAAGGGATGTGGATTCGCCAAATTAAATACCCCCGAAATTGTCAATTTTGTATTGAAAGTAACAGTAACATTTCCGGATTCGCAAAATTAAATGCTCGCTAAATTAGCAGTAATTTTCAATTCGCAAAATAAAGTATCTGCGAAATTATAGTGTTTAACAGTATCAGATCAAATCATGATGTTGTGAATCTGTGTAGATCTGTATTGCCAAACCTGTGGAATCTAAACTGCAGAATTACGACACTTTTGACCTGTATGGGTGTTGCAAAGTAGAATAATCATTAACAAAATATAGATTTTATTTCTCCCCCGAGAGATCAGGTGTTTTTTTGTCATTGTCTTATGGTGAATTATAAAACATGGATTGTATTGCGCCTTATGGTGAATTATAAAACCTGAATTGTATTGCTTATTTCTCAGTGGATAGACATGATTCGCACACCAAGGGCATCCAATGAGGCCAGACAAAGGCTGTTCTCTACGTTATCAGGCGAGCTACAGAGGAAGATTGGTCTGAAAGTGTTGGAGATGGACGGCAATGCTGTCATTGGGTAAGGCAACAATATACACCTGACACAAAAAGTTCCTGACCAGCTGGTGCTTATAATGTTAGCTAATTTAAAATTAGCAATTGGTATCACAATCTAAGATATATATTTAACATTTCTGTTTTCTCACAACTGAGATTTTAAGCTCACCTTTTTGGAAGCTTTCCTCGGGAATTCTCTCCGAAGTCATCAGCCCCAATTTCACACATGGGGGCGCTATTGATCTAAGATATACATTGATCAAGCACATTTCCTCTCCACAATATGGCACCTCGTTCATAAAAATTGAGTGGATGCTTTCAATTATAATGCTTTTAGTAACTAAACTACACCTAACAAATTTTGTGTGTGTATTTGTATGGGATTTCATTGATTTGTATTGACGCTGATGTACTATCGAAACCGGTCATGCATGTATGGATGAATAGTGAGCAGTGATTAATTTCACACAAATTGTTACTAACGAGCACACACTAGGCAATGGTATCCCATAGAAAATAATTTTACCTCAACTTCATTTTCGGTTAGTCTGGTTACTTAAGTCGTAACTTTACTCGATTTTTATGAATATGGTCTCAAATTGTGGTGAAGAAATTTGCTTGTTTAATTATTAAATGTACATAAGAGTTTTAATAAGATAACTGATTTTAGATTGGCTAACTGTAAAGCACCTGGTCAAGAACATTTTGTGTTAGGGTTTTGAAGCAGAAAGTGGTGCTTATATATATAGATTTAGTTTTAACAGGCCAAAGCCGTGAACCCCGTAGCCATTTTAAGTGCCATGCTTGGTGGTCAATAAATTCATGACTAAGAGATCCCCAAACATATCCCTATATATCTCCCTTATACCATGGGTTTTGAATTTCAATAACTCAAACAGCCATATCATATCAGCGATAACTGCATTTTTGTTACAATTTGAAGTCTCGATTCCCCAGAGTATGAATACTGAAAGCCTTTGATGATATTTCTTTATCACAAAGAATCCGAAATTTGCAAGCCTCTCCTATTGAACCAGAACTAAATTTAAGGTGTTTTTTCCCCTAATTTTTTCCCAATTTTGGAAAAATATTGATTTTTGTTGTTGAAAATTTTGAATGTTTACAATTAAATTTGTGGAATTTAAAATAAAAAAATCCCATAACATACTTTTCATCTCTTCTTTAATTTATTACTGTATAACAATTTTTGGTCATTATTGAATTCTTTTAGGTATTGGCAGTGTTATGATTTAGAGGGAGAATCAGGTATTGTAGTCCGTGCTATAGGCACTGCGGCATACATACAGAAGAGTGCACCAATAGCATCACCCTTATCTGCTAGCCCACCAAAAGATTTGCACAAAGAGTAAGTTTATAAGATGCAGATAGTGTTACAGTTTAGAAAGTGAGCCTGGTTTTATAGTTTATGGTATAGGCACTACGTCATACATACAGAAGATTGCACCAATAGCATCACCCTTATCTGCTAGCCCACCAAAAGATTTGCACAAAGAGTAAGTTTATAAGATGCAGATAGTGTTACAGTTTAGAAAGTGAGCCTGGTTTTATAGCATCAAAGTTATCTGCTAGCCTATCAAAAGATATGCACAAAGAGTAAGTTGATAGGATAAAGACAGTGTTTCAGTTTAGAAAGTGAGCCTGGTTTTATAGTATCAATGTTATCTGCTAGCCCACCAAAAGATATGCACAAAGGGTAAGTTGATAGGATAAAGACAGTGTTTCAGTTTAGAAAGTGAGCCTGGTTTTATAGCATCAATGTTATCTGCTAGCCCATCAAAAGATATGCACAAAGAGTAAGTTTATAGGATAAAGACAGTGTTACAGTTTAGAAAGTGAGCCTGGTATTATAGTAGCTATGTGACAAAAAAAATCAAAGTTGTTAAATGCTATTGCAATGTACATCAGAGAAAAGGGCTTGGAAACAGCTTTCAAATGACACCAAGATGACCCTCCTGTGACAAAAACCAAGAAAGTTACATCGAAAAGAATGACGCAAATTGGGTCAATGTTCGGGCTTACAAGCTCTTATAAAACAAATAGGAATACAATGTGGAGTTGTGACCGAAGATTCCCCTATAGTATAGGCTATACATGCTATAGGAAAAATCAATTTGTGTCGTCTATAGGGGTACCAGAATTAACCATTTCATTTTAAAAAAGTATCAAAATAATAAATTTTGAAGTGAAGATCCCTCAGATTTACAAACTGGTCTGAAGGTGCGATTGTCAACTCTTGTAAATCCAAGATGGCCGCCAAAATCCAAGATGGCCGGCAAATACAAAATGGCTGCCCACCTGTAAATCATTCTTGATTAAAATATGGCGGCCCCAAAATTGATGATTGCGACTCCATGAATTTTGTTCAAATTCAACAGGAAGATTACTGAATAACTAAAGAAACTTATTATAAGAATTTGAAAAAGTATTTTACATACCTTGTGCAAAAAGAAATATGATTTCTGTGTGCAGTAAATAAAAACAGAACTTTGGCGGCCATTTTTGTAGCCTTTTGAAAGCTGGTTCCAGATTTTTTTACATCGATGACAATGGAAAATATGTGTACTATGTCATCAAAACATGTTCAAGTTTAAAGTGAACAAAATAATGGCAATAAAAGCCTAACTTTGAAGTGGTGTTTCTGCACAGACTTGGCCATTCAGTGAAAATGAAAACGAGGCTGATGCCCATCTTGTGAATAGTTAGATTGGGAGATACACACATACCTAATTATAGCATCACCTTTATCTGCTAGCCCATCAAAAGATATGCACAAAGAGTAAGTTTATAGGATAAAGACAGTGTTTCAGTTTAGAAAGTGAGCCTGGTATTATAGCATCAATGTTATCTGCTAGCCTATCAAAAGATATGCACAAAGAGTAAGTTTATAGGATAAAGACAGTGTTTCAGTTTAGAAAGTGAGCCTGGTATTATAGCATCAATGTTATCTGCTAGCCTATCAAAAGATATGCACAAAGAGTAAGTTTATAGGATAAAGACAGTGTTTCAGTTTAGAAAGTGAGCCTGGTATTATAGCATCACCTTTATCTGCTAGCCTATCAAAAGATATGCACAAAGAGTAAGTTCATAGGATAAAGACAGTGTTTCAGTTTAGAAAGTGAGCCTGGTATTATAGCATCACCTTTATCTGCTAGCCTATCAAAAGATATGCACAAAGAGTAAGTTTATAGGATAAAGACAGTGTTTCAGTTTAGAAAGTGAGCCTGGTATTATAGCATCACCTTTATCTGCTAGCCTATCAAAAGATATGCACAAAGAGTAAGTTTATAGGATAAAGACAGTGTTTCAGTTTAGAAAGTGAGCCTGGTATTATAGCATCACCTTTATCTGCTAGCCCATCAAAAGATATGCACAAAGAGTAAGTTTATAGGATAAAGACAGTGTTTCAGTTTAGAAAGTGAGCCTGGTATTATAGCATCACCTTTATCTGCTAGCCCACCAAAAGATATGCACAAAGAGTAAGTTTATAGGATAAAGACAGTGTTTCAGTTTAGAAAGTGAGCCTGGTATTATAGCATCAATGTTATCTGCTAGCCTATCAAAAGATATGCACAAAGAGTAAGTTTATAGGATAAAGACAGTGTTTTAGTTTAGAAAGTGAGCCTGGTATTATAGCATCACCTTTATCTGCTAGCCTATCAAAAGATATGCACAAAGAGTAAGTTTATAGGATAAAGACAGTGTTTCAGTTTAGAAAGTGAGCCTGGTATTATAGCATCAATGTTATCTGCTAGCCTATCAAAAGATATGCACAAAGAGTAAGTTTATAGGATAAAGACAGTGTTTCAGTTTAGAAAGTGAGCCTGGTATTATAGCATCAATGTTATCTGCTAGCCTATCAAAAGATATGCACAAAGAGTAAGTTTATAGGATAAAGACAGTGTTTCAGTTTAGAAAGTGAGCCTGGTATTATAGCATCAATGTTATCTGCTAGCTTATCAAAAGATATGCACAAAGAGTAAGTTTATAGGATAAAGACAGTGTTTCAGTTTAGAAAGTGAGCCTGGTATTATAGCATCAATGTTATCTGCTAGCCTATCAAAAGATATGCACAAAGAGTAAGTTTATAGGATAAAGACAGTGTTTCAGTTTAGAAAGTGAGCCTGGTATTATAGCATCAATGTTATCTGCTAGCCCATCAAAAGATATGCACAAAGAGTAAGTTTATAGGATAAAGACAGTGTTTCAGTTTAGAAAGTGAGCCTGGTATTATAGCATCAATGTTATCTGCTAGCTTATCAAAAGATATGCACAAAGAGTAAGTTTATAGGATAAAGACAGTGTTTCAGTTTAGAAAGTGAGCCTGGTATTATAGCATCAATGTTATCTGCTAGCTTATCAAAAGATATGCACAAAGAGTAAGTTTATAGGATAAAGACAGTGTTTCAGTTTAGAAAGTGAGCCTGGTATTATAGCATCAATGTTATCTGCTAGCCTATCAAAAGATATGCACAAAGAGTAAGTTTATAGGATGAAGACAGTGTTTCAGTTTAGAAAGTGAGCCTGGTATTATAGCATCAATGTTATCTGCTAGCCTATCAAAAGATATGCACATAGAGTAAGTTTATAGGATGAAGACAGTGTTACAGTTTAGAAAGTGAGCCTGGTATTATAGAATCAATGTTATCTGCTAGCCCATCAAAAGATATGCACAAAGAGTAAGTTCATAGGATAAAGACAGTGTTTCAGTTTAGAAAGTGAGCCTGGTATTATAGCATCAATGTTATCTGCTAGCCTATCAAAAGATATGCACAAAGAGTAAGTTTATAGGATAAAGACAGTGTTTCAGTTTAGAAAGTGAGCCTGGTATTATAGCATCAATGTTATCTGCTAGCCTATCAAAAGATATGCACAAAGAGTAAGTTTATAGGATAAAGACAGTGTTTCAGTTTAGAAAGTGAGCTTGGTATTATAGCATCAATGTTATCTGCTAGCCCATCAAAAGATATGCACAAAGAGTAAGTTTATAGGATAAAGACAGTGTTTCAGTTTAGAAAGTGAGCCTGGTATTATAGCATCAATGTTATCTGCTAGCCTATCAAAAGATATGCACAAAGAGTAAGTTTATAGGATAAAGACAGTGTTTCAGTTTAGAAAGTGAGCCTGGTATTATAGCATCAATGTTATCTGCTAGCCCATCAAAAGATATGCACAAAGAGTAAGTTCATAGGATAAAGACAGTGTTTCAGTTTAGAAAGTGAGCCTGGTATTATAGCATCAATGTTATCTGCTAGCCTATCAAAAGATATGCACAAAGAGTAAGTTTATAGGATGAAGACAGTGTTTCAGTTTAGAAAGTGAGCCTGGTATTATAGCATCACCTTTATCTGCTAGCCCATCAAAAGATATGCACAAAGAGTAAGTTTATAGGATAAAGACAGTGTTTCAGTTTAGAAAGTGAGCCTGGTATTATAGCATCAATGTTATCTGCTAGCCCATCAAAAGATATTCACAAAGAGTAAGTTTATAGGATAAAGACAGTGTTTCAGTTTAGAAAGTGAGCCTGGTATTATAGCATCACCTTTATCTGCTAGCTTACCAAAAGATATGCACAAAGAGTAAGTTTATAGGATAAAGACAGTGTTACAGTTTAGAAAGTGAGCCTGGTATTATAGCATCAATGTTATCTGCTAGCCCATCAAAAGATTTGCATAAAGAGTAAGTTTATAGGATAAAGACAGTGTTACAGTTTAGAAAGTGAGCCTGGTATTATAGCATCAATGTTATCTGCTAGCCCATCAAAAGATTTGCATAAAGAGTAAGTTTATAGGATAAAGACAGTGTTACAGTTTAGAAAGTGAGCCTGGTATTATAGCATCACCTTTATCTGCTTGCCTATCAAAATATATGCACAAAGAGTAAGTTTATAGGATAAAGACAGTATTACAGTTTAGAAAGTGAGCCTGGTATTATAGCATCAATGTTATCTGCTAGCCTATCAAAAGATATGCACAAAGAGTAAGTTTATAGGATAAAGACAGTGTTTCAGTTTAGAAAGTGAGCCTGGTATTATAGCATCAATGTTATCTGCTAGCTTATCAAAAGATATGCACAAAGAGTAAGTTTATAGGATAAAGACAGTGTTTCAGTTTAGAAAGTGAGCCTGGTATTATAGCATCACCTTTATCTGCTAGCCTATCAAAATATATGCACAAAGAGTAAGTTTATAGGATAAAGACAGTGTTACAGTTTAGAAAGTGAGCCTGGTATTATAGCATCAATGTTATCTGCTAGCCTATCAAAAGATATGCACAAAGAGTAAGTTTATAGGATAAAGACAGTGTTTCAGTTTAGAAAGTGAGCCTGGTATTATAGCATCAATGTTATCTGCTAGCCCACCAAAAGATTTGCACAAAGAGTAAGTTTATAGGATAAAGACAGTGTTACAGTTTAGAAAGTGAGCCTGGTATTATAGCATCAATGTTATCTGCTAGCCTATCAAAAGATATGCACAAAGAGTAAGTTTATAGGATAAAGACAGTGTTTCAGTTTAGAAAGTGAGCCTGGTATTATAGCATCAATGTTATCTGCTAGCCTATCAAAAGATATGCACAAAGAGTAAGTTCATAGGTTAAAGACAATGTTACAGTTTAGAAAGTGAGCCTGGTATTATACATGGTGTCCATGAAAAGAGGTGCACATTTTCCACGTCATTGCCCTCATTGATTACTAACTTATCTTTAAGATTATATAAGATTTCAGCCAAATACTGAGCTATCAATGAGGGCAATGATGTGGCACATGTGCACCCTTTTTTTAAGGACACCCTGTAGTTTTTGATAGGCTGTAGGCACAAAGATTAAGTTTATAGGATAGAGACAGTGTTATGAATTCGAAAGTGTATCTTGGATTGTAGTTCGTGGCATAGATACCAGGGCATATATAGAGTGATAGCATCACCCTAAATAGATATGCATAAAGAATAAGTTTATTCAATGAAGACAGAGTGAATTGCCATTATGTTATAACCCATTTTGTGTTATAGCCACATGGTCCTCAGGTAATTATATGATATGAACCCAGGTATTAAAGGTTAGGGCTTGGGTTATAGAGATAATAAGATCATGTTAAATTTGAAAAAAAATAAGACTTACAGGTGCATATTGATTATACAAATAACTTATAGCTGCCATTGTGACATATGATCATGAGAGATTTTGTATCAGAGGTTGTGTTTTTGTAGGACATACACTTTCTATGTTTCATTCCATAGTTTACCCCCATTTGACGATGAAGGAGATGTTTCTATAAGCTCACCTCTAAGCAAGCAGCCAACACCCCAGCCTCCACCATCACCTACTAAAGCCATCACACCATTCAGATACTCATCTGATTCAGACTTGCCAACAGGTAAGAGTAAAAAGCCATCAAACTATTATTCTCTCTGAGGACCTCTTGTAAGCAGACTACACCTAGCCTAGACTACATCCCCGTCTTCAATATTACCATACGGCCGCTAAAGCTGTACTAAATATACGAGCCTGCAAGATAGCGACGTAAGAGGGCGACAGAGGGGATCAGTCTACACCCTAGCCCCTCTATCACCTACCAAAGGTATCTCACCTAGACTGGGTCCCCCCGCGTCCCTCTATTTAGCCGCCATCTTTAAAAATGGCGGACCAAATCAAGGGACTTGGAAAATAACACCGCAAAAAAGTGTGCGGCTCCTCATGGTATTCTGAGGAAACTGAGCATGCGCATTTGTGCCCATCAACAATAGAAAATACCTGATTGCTATATTCAAACTGCAGTGCATCGAATTATCATCACGCCGCGCTTTGGGAGGTAAAGTTGCGTGATGTACAACGCCGTGTGAAACCACCAGCACAGTGTGCCGTGCTGGTGCGTAAATTAGATCCTGTTTATTAATGAGCTGATCAGCGCACACTTTTGGAACTTTTGTTTTTTCAGTCTTCACATTAAACACCCTCGCAGGGGCTGTGTGTAAATAGTGAAGATGGTAATGATTCAGTCTATGTGGGGACCCAGTCTAAATTGTTCACTTGTCACTCAAAGGCAGGGAGTCTCTTATAATGAGAGAATCACCAAATAAGAGCTTCTCATGTATGTGGCTGTGAATATCAGTTGAGATTGGCACTATCGGTGCAAGAAGATTGACTGCTTGACATGTGCGCCGTCAACTCATTAAGCGCGCAATGTGACCCTGACAAATTGCTTATCTGAGGGCGCCAGCACAATGGAAGCTTCGTTCCTGGCAATGATGTTGAAGGTCAATAAATATCTCAACAGTGTTGATTCTAATTTGATTAGACCTCAATTGTTTTCCTTTATCAAGCGCAAATGCTTCAAGTTAAATTATTAAATGACGAACTAAAATATGAGTGGCTATAGTTTGTTTTGTACCAAATAGGCAAAAATTGTGGGGTAGTGTTTTTCTGCGTGCAAAATGAATCTGGCACAGGCATTTAATGGAAATATGGAAATGGTGCATAATGCATAATCACTAACACATGCAATGAGCCTATTGTGCATGTATTGCCTATTTCTTAAATTTGACATTGTCTAGGCATGTTCTAACATATTTCTGAGAGAATAAGGCTTGCCTGTTTGTTACTGAAACATATATAGATGAGACCCTGCTTGCCACCATTGGCCATTTTGTATCACTATTTACATTTGATGAAATGTTTTAAAATATATACTACCAATTTGGGCAAGGTTAAAGATATGGATGCAAGAAGGCACTGTAGAACATGGTACAAAAGGGAAAGATAGCACTCATAGATTTTGAACACAGACACGCTTAACTAACATTTTCAACATAAATGACACAAATTTGAAGTAGCGCCTTACTTTTCATATGGAACAGTTTTATTAATATTATCTCTATATGCTAACTGGACTCCCTCTCCGCGATTGTTACCCCTTTGCTGAAAACCGTCACGCGTCATCTGTGGAATAGTATCTGCAAGGTCATGACAGGAATGAACCAACCAACCAATATGCTATATATTCTTAACTGCGACTATATCACAAGGTCTAATGATTGTTTTTCGCTTGTATTTTTAATGCATTTCCCCTCGTCTTTAGGAGGTAGTCCTGGTAAATCTGCCGGTAGTAGTGGTAGTGGTGGTTGCATATCTCAGAAACCAACACTTACTACCAAGACAAACATACATCCACACTCAATCGATATGCTGGTAAGTATAAACAAGGCAATCGAAAAACCACAACAAGATAACAAAATTGCTTATTTTAAAGACACACTTGTAGTAGATAAGTGTGTCTCATTTACGCCTTGGAATAGTTCATCTAGATTGCCTTTATTAATAGATTCATAGACTTTGACCACAATACCATTTAGTAAAGGTAATATCGTCAAATTGAGGGGGAGGCAGTGATTTGAAATCTTAATCGAACCATTGACACATGTGACTCTATGCTTAACTACGTCTAAATCACCTCGTAGGTAGCTTATATCCACAATAGTGACAACGATCTTGTGTACTGTCATACAAATTGATTTATGCAAGATGAATTAAAACTTTAAGATGAACTGATGATCAATATGTGTCATTTGTTAAGAGGGCATGTTTGAATAGCACGCTAGTTCCTTGGGTAAGTTTAAATTCATGTATGGACGAACAATATTTGCGAATGAGTTGCTTAAAGCTTAAAGTGCATGTATCGGAGCATCTAAATATACCGGTCCATTGTAGTTTCCCTGATGTTAAATTGAATAGGTTCAAACCAGAAACCGATCAGCCAATATTTATGAATCTACTATATAGTCATTTGATAAAGCTCCCCCATTTTTTGTAAAAAAACCTGTGGTTTCTTGATCTTTTAATACTTTCTAGAATTGTTACTCATAGCCAGAAGGAAATAGCCCAATGTTTGGTCGTTTTGCCAATCAATGACTGACTTTCTCAACACAAATCTAGCAGAACATGTATTATTGTGCATTAGGCCATGAAAAAAAGCCTGTTCTACGCCCCCCAACCCCATTTTTTTTTAATTTTAGAAAATGTTGAAAATGTTGAAAATTTTGAAAATTTGACCATGCGATATTTAATCCAATTGATCAAATGACTTTCATACAAGCTTGCACAGATCGTTGGAGTTGATATTTTAAAAACCTTTTAAAAGTTGATACTCAATGATCCCATAATAATGGTAGCATTAATCCAATACAAACTATTTGTAATGAAACCCTCTTTGTTTGTATTTTACCCTTACAGGAATACCCGTTCTTCACCATAACAGTGCTACCCCCTGGCTTTCTGGTCCACATGGGTGGTGTAGTGGCTGCAAGGTCTGTCAAGTTGTTAGACAAAATACACAATCCTGGTAGGTTTGCTAAGATTGAAATGCAGGTATTACCTATGAGTAAGCTAAATTACGAATTAGCGCAGTCAAAGAAACTTTTTCCCCATTTGAGAAAAGTGAATTGAAAGCAAAGGATTTACATAAAATCTGACCATACTGGGATTCTGACAAAAACAGTCCCAAAACGAATTTCATAACCACTTGACCAGCTAGGCTGTCGGTGCAAAGGTAGTGATTTTAATTCTACAAAAGCGGTAGGGTAGCCCATAGTCTTTGTGTACAGGGTGTCTCAGAAAAAATTACAACGCTCCTTTATGTGATCGTAACTTCCAAAATATTAATCTGAATAGAAAAATTTAAACAGCAAAATTAAGTCTAATTAGTTGGCTATAGTTTTGAAAAACCGCATTCAATTCAGCTCAGTGGTTATGGAGAAATTAGCGATTATATAGAGGTAGGTGAAGAACCCTCCCATCCAAGTTTGCGTAAAAATTGCAACTTTTATAAAGTTTTAAACCTAAGTGGAAAAATAATCACGCTAACTTGCATGTGCAATATTATGTTGAACTTGGTTAGCAGCTGGCATATTAATAAGAATGACAAACAGAGAACATTAAAAAAGTTATGATCATTATCTTCGCGAGAAATATCAATTAATTTCTTGTGTGTGCTGTCTGTGAATCACCCAATTTGAGCAAACTTGGATGGAAGGGTTCTATACCTACCTTTACGTAATCGCTCATTTCTTCGTAACCACTGAGCCGAATCGAATGCAATTTTCTCTCAATTATAGCCAACTAATAGGACTTCATTTTGCAATTTAAATTTTCTGTTCCGATTATTAGCTTACTACAGGAAGCTTAAGCGACCTGACGCAAAAGGTCACGGTATAGGTCAAGGGGAAAGTGCGACTGTGAAATATGGTTTTATCTCGGTCACACAAGTGGTATTTGTCGGGAAATGTACTTGAGATGGTGAAACAATATGATCGCATGAATATGTTATAAAATGAGTTAGATTGCCATTCGACAAACTTGGTAATTTTTCGTTATTTCCTTTATTGTCAAAACTGTATTGAAAATACGTGTAAATCGGTATGACATCAAATTTGATTAACACACGGCATGCATGTATCATGATGTACATGCGTGTTTGTCTCATTGTGATTGGCTTACTGGTTAGAGATCATTATTATTCATGATATAATTATAATAATATGTGACCCGCTCCGACGAAACCAGACATAAGTCGCACAGGATATTTCGAGATAAAGCTCGTCAAATTGAAATGGGGGTGAAAAATCTGGCGGATATCAATTTTTGTTTTTCGTCATTTTTTTATTCTTCAATATGTATACTTTAACCCTCAGTTAAACAAAATCAAATTTATTGGTGAGGGAGGAAGTACAAAAATCATGCCTTTATTGAGGCAAACTGTGTCCTAAAGTGGTGATTTATCTTCCAAATACATCGTATTTTCCATAGATAGGCGACACTACTACGCACTGACTTACCTATATAAATTTGGTATCATTCGAATCATGATCTTGCCATATATGGTAACATTTAATTAATTATGCATCGTATGTCATGAATATTGATCATTTAAAATGGTAAACAAATCTGACAGCTGAACTGCTTCAACGACGTTTGTGGAACCCAAAGCCAGTTCTTTCCACTGTTAAGCTTTCGATATCGTTAATTTACAGTAAAAGTAAAATTCTGAAAACGTTCGCAGATAAAAAAATGACTACGAGTGAGTCGAAAGGCTGATATACCCTAGACGTGAGTACAAAATAAACCAAATATAAAATGAAAAGGGGTACTTTCAAATAAATAATACATCATCGTCCAACCCCGCCTGAACGTTCCTCATACGGTTCTCCTACTAAAAAAGGAACCCAAGAGTATGGCGCCGCTCACATCGGCAGAGCGGTGTGTTTACGTACGCACGATGTTGCTCTAAAATTCGCTTCATTGTGCACATTTGGTTGCACTTATGAAAGTTTTATGCATTTTGGTAGTACACAACATTATTCTGATGGTAAATCTTGAACGAATCGCGATTTTAATATGTAATGTTAATGTCCGGAAGCTGATTAAAACCGGTGCAGATTTGACAATAATAAATGAAGACAACACAGAGAAGTACAAATCTACAGTACACTTTGGTGGACATTTAGTATATTTTATTGCGTTTTCACTTCCTCGAAAATCTGGACTACCAATTTTTGTAAATCCCGAGTCCCGCCCGAAAAACAAAATCGAGTCCCGGAAGCACTAATTCCCGAAAATCCCAGCCTATGCCTATAATAGCCTAGGCTATTATATATAGGCTATGATGTGTGGTTATACCTGAGATGGTCTCAGGTTATACTATTTTGATATCAGAGGAAAAGCCTATCTTATTCTCAATATTCCCCTAAACCAATCACCTCGGTAGATGTTATTGTTACTTATTGAACCATCCAGAAGAGAACGCCAATTCGCCAACTGGTTTTTGTGGCATTACCAAATTCAAAGTGGCGCACCATTTAAAAGGCCAAATAAAAAAATAGTAGTTTCTCTTCCCCGCGCGTGCGCATCCATTTTGGCCACCGCGTCCAAAAAATAAGTGGTTTTTTTTCCAATTTTTTTTTTCAATTTTTTTTTCCAATTTTGTTTTCTTCTTCAATTTTTATTTTTTGAATGTTCTCAAGATCACACTGATGTTGTAAATGGAGAACGTGTCAATATTTAAAAAACACTGTTAAAATCAAAGAACAACATAACAGGCAAACTGTTCATTATCAAAACATGATACAAATTAAACTGTATCATCAGATCCCGGGCATCAGATGATATAAATAAACCGTGGGTAGATGTTTTAAAATACCAGTGTGGTCTTCGGAACATTTGTTTGTCGTTTTTGGCTGGAACTGATTTATTTATCAAGATATTCCTGAGATCACACTGATATTTTGTAAATCAAGAATACACATCTTTTCTTATTTAGCTTTGTAGTCCTGAAAGAGAAAAAATAGAGAATAAATCCTTGTGTTATATTAAAATAAACATGTGAAATATCGCGAGCAGTTTCCAGTATGTACCCATTTAAGGTTATAAAGCTAGTCTTAGAAAAGTGGCGGCCATTTTGAAGCAAAAACATTTCCACCATGTTGGAAAAAGCGAAACCAGTTTTGGAAAAAGGGGCATTCGCCATTTTGGGAAGAAGAAAAAAAATAACCTCATCTTTTTTTTCATAAAGTTAGCACGAGAAACTAGTTTTATTTTTACTTGGCCTAAGATCCAGGGACCATGGGAGTTTGGTGACCTGTAAATATTATTATTTTCATTAAATGATGCATATTTTCATAAAATAGGTGTTGTATTTTGCCATTGTTATGTACCCAAGTTATTCATCTCTGTACATATTATTTATTGAACCTTAACACATTACAAAAGAGAACAATCATCTACCATTAGGTCGCATCATTTAATATCCAAGATGTTTGGCAATATTTTGTTTTAATACCAGAAAGAGACTATTTCTTGATCTTATGAAATCTCAACCGAAGCATATAGAAGGGCAAATGTGCTTACACGGTGAACGGTGAATGCATAATAATATATATACTAGGCGGTCACCCAGGGTTTGTCGGTTCTCGGGTTTGGTGGTTTGTAGAAGGCATGCATAAAGCCCAATCGGACAAACTTTGAAAATTCGACCCTTAGACGACCTTTGACCCCGGACGACCCAAGAAAAGCAAAGCCGTTTTATTTTTTCCACGTTCGACTCGTATTCGGGCTTCCCGTCACAGAGTTTAAGCCCGATCAGTATCAGACAAACTTTGAAAATTCGACCCCTAGACGACCTTTGACCCCGGAATACCCGACAAACGCTAACACGTTTTATTTTGGCCACGCTAGCCTTGCATCGAGCATTGTGATCAACGAGTTTAAGCACGATCCGACCAACTTCAAAAAGTTGACCCCTAGATGACCTTTGACCTCTTACGTTCTAGCGAATGCAAACTTGCTCTTGCGGGGACCGAGCTGCACCCACCCACCGAGTTTGAACGCCGCCCGACCCCGGGAAGGCGACGAAAAAGCGCGCACATACAGACAAACAAACAGACAGAGAGTAGCGTATTATAATATAGATAATTCTGGTTTCATGTAAGGTATAATATGGATTCGAGCTTTGCATCATTTGTTATATGCTGGACAGATTATAGTGGTTTACAATATGAAGAGGTTTTTTGCAAAAGGGCCTGCATCCACTTTGGCTCTTATTGAGAAAAAGTCAAAAAAACCTGTTTCTAAATATTCAAGTTGAGCAATTGAAAAACTGAATGGATTATGAAAGAGTTACACTACATACTAATTTAAATTGAAATACATTCCAAATGTGCTAGTTTTCAACACAAAAAAAATCATGTAAAAAAAATTACATTTTTTGAAAATTTGGATGTAGGCCTAGGCCCTTTTGCAACAAAACTCCATCAGTTTGTACATAGAGAAAAAATACCACACAAAAAAAATCATTTATTTTAATCATTTAAAAAAAAAAAGTTTGATATAGAAATGTATAGGTCACAATCATATGTTTCAAGGAAATAAAGTCATTTTTTTCTTCAAAAAGACCTACATCTCATTGTAAACAGCCATTGAAGTTGTTGTTTTGTTGCAAAAGGGCCTGTATCCCGATTTAATTCTGGACACAGGCCCTTTTGCAACAAAACAACAATTTCAATGGCTGTTTACAATGAGAAAAAAATGACTTTTTGAAAATGACTTTTTGAAAAAAAATGACTTTGTTTCCTTGAAACATAAGATTTTTCCCTATACATTTCTATATCAAACTCATTTTTGAAAAAAATGCACCATAGCCCTTTTGCAACAAAGCTCTTCATATATAGACATGTGTTATGAGTTATGAATTTTCCCAAATTCTCAGCTGTAGTGAGCTTCTGCATCATTGATGCTCTCGTTATTTTGGAAGTTACGTTCACGAAACGGAGCGTTGTAATTTTTTTTGAGACACCCTGTATTACTGAATAAATCTAAATAACTCATACAACAAAAGTCTTTGTACTAGACTTATATGTGATAGCTCACTCGCAGGTAGACTTGGAATTCAAAACTCCATTAAAACATTCGGTTTGATCCTTTTTTGGACAAAAATGAAGGGGGTATGAGGGAGGTGGAGGTCCTGTGCATCAATTGTTAACTTGGTCCAATCAGGACCTTGACTATCAGGTATACCAATACATTTTAAAAGTTTGAAAACACCCTCCGGGTGGTTTACTGCTGTGGTGCAAGTTTTTACCATCACATTTAAAACAAATTCTGATGGTCTAGTTCATTACTGTCAAGACTAACCAAGGTTTCCTTTCATGCTTTGAGAACCCTCTCGGACAACAGACTAATGAGTTGAGGGGTATTATTCTCCAAAAAGCCAAGATAGAATTTGATCAAATTTATATCCTCATAATTAAAACCAAAAAAACCACATGTTGTTTTATTCGGGATGGACAGGTCTTTTCAGACTGTTTATTGGTTTTTGTTTGTTTGTTTGCCTGTTTAACCACTCAGTATGTGCGGACAAACATTTCAGTTCTGATTTGGACCAAACCTTAGCAAAAGGCTTGGTCCAGGCTCAAATTAGCATGTGACCAGTCACATCAAAAGGGGGCTTGTGTTGCAAGTGTTTATTTAAGATATTGAGTAAGTAACGCATGAAAAAAAACAGAAGAAATAAAAATAACAATAATACTAAAGCTTATTTTATAAGTGTAAACCTGAATTTCTTTTGTTCACCCGCCCCTCCCAAATATTATTTCTGGTTCATCCTCTTAAGATATTTTTTGTTTACGGTTATATTTGATCAGATGAACCAGAAACGAGAGATGTTTGGTGGACTGAAATCCGCACTGAAATCCGCTCACACGCTGCCGCTATGGGTTGCCATGCTGTGGTGGGGTACAAGGAGACTACTAGTATCTAGTAAGTTGTGACAAATGCAAGTTTTTTATATCATTATTAATATTGTTTAACCATAACTCCCTGGACGTGTTTTGGGGAATACAACTATCAGGGGGAGAAAAACACGTCAAATTCCGGTGCTGGGAATTGAAACTGAGTCGCCTGCGTGCCAGTCCAGCCCCTATTCAATTGAGCTACAGAGTTGGCTTGATTTTCTCCTAAGCATATGACAGCCCACCTGATCACACCATGAGATTGGTGAAACGGGCACTACCAGCTACTAGCAGTCTATTGATGAGGAAGGTTTTTCTTTTGAGGATTAATGCATTTTTGTGGAAATTTTTCGGTAAATTATGAGAATATAGTTGAGATGTGATGTCAACGTGTGTTCTAAATGACCCCATCATAATATTTTGTTGTAAGAAACGCCAATCCTGCCTTAATATGAGGGTGATCAAAAATATAAAAATGGTTTTAAAATTTAAGGAACTTATAGAACTTTAGTATTTGCAATCATTTTCAGTTTTTTTAATAGCTTTATTTTCAATTACATTTTCACCATATACCACCAAGAAATTGTTGTTTTAAAATATATGAATTTAATATTATGATGTCTCTTCATAAGTTGACACTTGTGAACTAAACACAATTTCTTCTTTTTCATAGTGCAGGCCTCCTTTGTCTATTTACATTCGTCAGGATGTTTTTGAAATTCCTTTAAATTTCCCATTTTTCCTAGTGATGAAGTGATAGTGCTATCTGCAATGGGCACGGCCGCCATAGTAAACATGAGAGCCCCGTTGCCACCACAACCTAGCAGCGCAGGCAGCGGCAGCAATATGATGACTGTGTCGCTGGATAGACAAGAATTCCAAAAAGAACAGCAAACATCGGGCACACCACCTACTACTGAAATAACGTAAGAAGTGGTCCTTCAACATGTATAAAGTAAAACTGCACAACGGTTATGCATAGGAAGTGTTGCTTTGTACATGTTAAGAGCAAGAGCACTTACAGGGTTTAATAGATGTGTTTTTCGGCTCTTGACCATGTTTAGAGCACACTCCCTAAATATTATATATAGGAAGTATTACTTTATGCATGCTGAAGTGAAGGGCCAGATACAAGGTTTTGACAGAACAGTGACGTTATGATTTCTGTATGAGCTAGGGGAGAATGGAGAGTTCTGTTTCTTATATATATTTATTTCTGTTTAAATGTACGTATATGCATTATAACTATTTACAAGGACCATTTTTTGCCCGGGTTTTGGCGAAAACATGCCCTTACCCACACCCCCCTCCCCCAATGGATTATCACTGAAATTGGGTCTGAATAGAATAGACTGAAATGATTCACCTACCAATCTGGATTTGTGGTGGTTCAGATGGGTGTCTTGTGAACTGAAAATGCGTCATGTCAGCTGAAATACTATAAACGTTGGTACCCAAGGTGTACCCTGTCTCCCATGGTTCAGCTGCATTATGTTTTAATAGGCAGAGATGTATTTGTTCTAAAATCTCTAAGGAATTTTGAATCAACCTTATTAAAGCAATATTATGTAATCTTTTCACATTTTTACACATTTTTTTCTCTCTTATAATGAAGTTTGAATTATCAGGAAAGACTTCCTGGACTCATAAATATATCTTAACTGTACTTTCTGTAAACAAACAATCACAGAACGTTACTAAATCATAATGGAAATTTCCTTCCAATTTAAGGATTTTTCAACACAAGTTTTTATATTTTTATCAAAAAGCATTCTGTACTATTGTGTTCACTTGAGCACAGTTGCGATTGTAGCCGGAAACAATGTAAATGGTGTTTACACCATGTCAAACCATGGAATTCTATTTACCCCCCCCCCCCAAAAAAAAAACCCACAAAAAACCCACAACAACAACTACTTAGAAAAATAGAAAATTAATTGCCTGGTTAACCTGTCAACTTATTTTTACATTTTGATTTTTAATTAATAAGGAAACATATTGCTCTGTAACTCTAGAAGATATTTTTTTTTCTGGTTATGAATGTAATTTGATAAAAAGATGTATTTAGAGGTAAGAATCAAAGATAGAGGGCATTCCATACCTTTAAGATCAATTCTCATTATATTTTCTTTATTGTCATGAACTTTATTTTCCAGCTTAGCCGATTCTTTACCAAGTGATGTTAATCCCCGCTGCTCTATGTGTCACATTCCATACAATGATACCACTCTACCATTTCCAGTTAACCTGACTAAATGCCAATTGTGCAAGTAAGTACCATACTGAAATCATATCTAAAATGTTCACAAAATCCTCCAAGATGTCACTAATCTTTGATAGCGTGTTTTAAGTTAGCAGGCAAGTATGTTATGCCCTCAAAGACCTAGTTTCAGCCTCGTATTAGGTGTATACTGCCCACCCACGACAAAAGGAAGTATGGGACACTTTAATGTTTTGAGATATGGTAAAATAACAATTTCTGAAGATATTTCCATATTTCTTCAAGCAATTTCTTATCTTTTTTAAATATTAATGTTATTTAATGTTTACCTGTGTACCTAGACAGTCTATGGCCATATATAGGGATTGGAACTGACCATTGTATGAATGGGTTTTCAAAAAATGCCTTGGTTGACTAAAATGTCAATTGTAAAAGTAAGAATTATTATACTATCCATACTCCTCAAATAAGTTCAGATACTTTTTTTTTTCAATCACCAATTTAATTTGAATGTGACATATTCAAATTGTGTTACAAATCAATAGAAAGCTGATATTTCATCTTTCCAACGATATCACATATCACACTTGTTTCAGTGCTCAGCCCCTTGGTTGAGAATGTGGAGAGGTCTCAATTGCAGGGTCCCAAATTCACCACTATTTTCTATTTTGTGCTTAAAAGAACAAATTGATTGCCTGTTCAATGAAGTGTTACAACATTGACAACTACAGTATGGAGAGATGCTCTATTGACTTATTGGATTCTCAGACAAATATAGTGCAAGCCAGAACAGATGCATACCATGGCTATTAATGTGCCAACAATTAAGGGAAGTGTCAACCCAAAATATATGAAATTTATCAAGCACTGTAACTTTTAAACTAATAATGTAATATACATAAAAGTATACAATTTTTCAAATGAAATGAGTCGGAGAATCCGTTTTTGGTATTAAATTTCCCCCCCAAAATAGTGATTTCTACATTTTTGCCAAAAAAAATCACTTTTTTGGCGCCAACAATTTTCAGACAACCTAACAAAATCTGTTTTTGATTAAATATTTCAAAATTTCACCAAAATCATCTTAGGGAAGTGTCAACCCAAAATATATGAAATGTATCAAGCACTGTAACTTTTAAACTAATAATGTAATATACATAAAAGTATACAATTTTTCCAATGAAATGAGTCGGAGAATTCATTTTTGGTATTAAATTTCCCCAAAAATAGTGATTTCTACATTTTTGCCCAATATTGACCAAAAAGTGCCAAAAATATGTTTTTTATCTCAAAAATCTGTGGAAATTTAATACCAAAAATGGATTCTCCGTCTCATTTCATTGGAAAAATTGTATACTTTTATGTACCGTATTATCCCTATTAAGCGCCCAGGGCGGTTAGCAAAGTCATTATGGGTGGGCGCTTATTATGTTACCTTTTTAAACTCATTTATCATACAAGTGGTCATTTGAAGATGCTGACCATTTGATGGTCATTTGAAGATGCTGACCATTTGATGGTCATTTGAGGAGGCTAACCATTTCATGTACTAAATGAAATATATGTACAAGTGGTCATTTGAGGATGCTGACCATTTGAAAAGGTGGGCACTTATAAGGGATTGTTTGTTGGTAGTCATTGAGAAAAACAAGGGTGGGCGCTTATAAGGTCCTGGGCGCTTAATAGGGATAATACGGTACATTACATTATTAGTTTAAAAGTTACAGTGCTTGATAAATTTCATATATTTTGGGTTGACACTTCTATTCCCTTAAGTCAATTATCTATGAAGTACATTTTTTTTTGGCTTAACATTTTTTAGTTTTGAAAATATTGACCAAAAGTGCCACTTTTTTTTTTAAATCTCAAAAAACACATTTTGACACTTCCCTTAAATCAGAAATTTGATTATCTTTATTTTTGAGGGTATGCAGAAGTAATGTTTACTTAAAATACATCCTCTTTTCCCAGCATTTCAAATATGTGACACGATCAAGTGGAATGAGTCAGGAATATTGATTTTGAGTTATAGGTATAAAAGAAGTGACAAATTCTTATGTTTTACTTTGTTTTCTCAGTGGGTAAAATGTTTGTAACTTAAAAACTAGAAGTTTAATTTGGGTGTGGTTTGGACCATATACTGTAGCATTTCCCACCTGCTTTTAGATGGTGGACAAATATCCAAAATTTAAAACTGCCGACATGAGACTCATTTCACTTGATCATGTCACTAATAAAGAAAAACACTTTGGACAATACAGTTGTGTCCTACTTTCTCAACAGAAAGTAGTTTTGTGATAAATCTTGTGTTTGTTTTTACTGTTCTAGAAAACATAAGGTCCCTGATGTTCTATTCACCACCATTGAACCTCCAGAGTTACAGTACATAGGAAAGTGCTGCTGTATATCGGCAAGGTAAACCAACTTGATTGCTGACTTTACTATGTTACAGTGATATTATTATTTATCGAGGCGGAAATATTAGATAATCGCGTTGGAGTGGTTTATTTGATAAAGTTCTCTTCTACATAGCAACGTAAACCAAGGTTGCAGATACAAATAAAACTCAGATGCGCAAAATCTAGATGTAGAATGTAAAGTTTATTTTATATAAATCATATTTGTGTATCAAAATGGACATGTTGGTGGCATGAGTCAATTTTGTGTTATTGTCATGAATTGAAAGAACACATTTTAAGCTTGAAAATGATACCATGTTGAAGGTGATCAGACATTTTAATCACAATATATGATTTGAAGAAGCATATTTTTTTCTATTATTTCCTTTATATTTCACCAAATATATTGGCCTCTAACTCAAAACTGTGTTTGCCGACAACATGTCCTTTTTGACATGACTGGTCACATTTGTCGTCACATCGTCATAAATCAGAAGTGGTAGATCATTGTCAGATTGACCGTCAGTGGGAGAAGTAAAGGTAAAAAGAGTGAGTGGGCTCACTTTGCACCCAAATGGGTTTTACCATCTACTGCTCGATGCTGGAATGGTATCGGTTATTGCACCAATTATGATAACGGTAAAAGTCAGGACGTAACTGGCTGATGTATTTTGTTATTTTCAAATATGCACAATAAATTGTCAGGTGGTGTCAACCTGGATAACTCTGGGAATTTTTTGAAGTAAACTAGAAAACACATTGTGTAAGAGAATTTGTTGTTAAGTGACGATAGCAGCAGTTAATTACTCACTATCTATCATGTGATGATGAATGCAACAGTTGTTGCTGAAACGTCCACAAATACATCAAGTGGAAACCATTTGATTATATACAATGAACCTTTTTCTTATACCGAAAAAGCAGTTGGCCACAAAAGCTGCATACAAATATGTATCGGCCAAACCTTTTAGTGTTTTCAAAATCTAGGGAATTAGAGTGGTGTCTGAACAAGAAACATCTTCATTTTGTAAGGAATCGAGAGTCCCAACCACAGTATTGGTTATTGATTAATGATGTGTCTAATTATTTTTGTTTACAGGATATGTAGAGCAAAGAGGAAAGCCCAAGGTGAAAACAATGCTTCACTCATTAGTGATGTAAGTATCATAAAATTTGCCATGTAAAGGTGTATTACCAAATGTTGTCATACTGTGTTTTTCTATACTTCATGAATGAATATCGTAGAAACAATCTTCCTCCAAACTTGGAGTTGAATTACTCCGGTGGTTCTCTTGAAAAAGCAAACATTTCACTTAGAATTTGCCCACAGAACATTAACACTCATTTTGGTGGTTATAACCACTTCTGGGGATAATTCACTTGTTTGTCGCTTATAACATTTAAAGAAATCCTCTCTAAGATGTAACATTTTGCAATGATGATAAGAAAAATATGGGCTTTCTTCTGACATCAAAATCTCAATTTTGATGTGGAAAAGTTGATTTGAGCAGGTCACCCATACCTGTAAATGCTACCTAGTGATTGGCTAGAAAGATGGAGACATCATTTGTTGCACCAATCAGAGACATTTGAATCATTGAATCCCTGATTTTAGAAGCAGTATTTTAATTGGCTATTCAAATGAGTACATTTGGTAATTATCCAATCATAAACACTGTTAGATAAGCAGGTAGGTGCTCAGGGGGTTAAGAACAGGCACACTCTCCCTGCTGTCCCTGTTAACAAGCATCAGTCAATGGATATAACCTGAAGATGCATGAAGAGACTTTGAACTTATTACAAAATGCATTATTGTTTCAGAAATGATTGTAAAAGTTATTCAACATTAGGCCAAATTAAATTAATTGTTTGTCTCAAAGCTCCTCTCCTGTTGTAAAACTAATGTGGAATGCGGTTTTTTTAAGTTTTTTTTTTCTTCAAGATCTTTTTTTTCAAACTGGGATTCTGTGAAAGAGCCCCAAATTGCTTGATCTATAAATAATTTCATGTTTTACACACACATAGATTAGTGGCGAGTCCACCCAATTGTTGTCCATCTTCACCTTTATTGTATTGAAATCAAAATCAACCAGAGGCCTACCAGTACCAGCGGACAAACCCAGATCTTCCAATTTCGACTGAGAAATGCATGGATTTCTCCGTTCATAATCTCAGCCATAATATCCTGCAGACTACTACTGGCTGACGTCTGGTGAAGAAACCACCCAAAGGTGGTTTCTTTAGAGATTATTTTTACTTTCAATATGACTGCCGAATCCATGACTGAATTCTTCACTGTCTGTCACATGGAAAACAAACCAGGGCCGGCTGGCTGTTAAATTTTACACAAGATCCCCAGTGCCTTTTGCTCCAATCCGGTTACAACCAAGGTTCGCGTATATTAAAGATAGACTACAGACAACGGGAACTAGCATATTGAACCATAATTGAACTGAACGGTATTTTAAACAAGTGTCCGATATCAATTTAAAAATTGATATTGGACACTTGTTTACCAAATATAATTTTGAAGAGTCTCTTTACCAAGTGCTCAAATGACATTGCCTTGCTAGGTATCATGCAATAGTCAGTGTTGCATTTCATGCGTGCGTAGGAGATCGCAGGGTGAGTGGAAGTGGTATTAAAAATATGAACATAAATTAAAATCTGAACAAATCTGTGTCAAACTTCGGGATATTTTGCGGGTTTTTCGAGGGAAAAAAAAAGAGAGAATTTTTTTCTTCTTCTGTTCAATATTTATGAAAATCTAACTCGCATGAATTTACTAACGCGCGCGGGAGCTTTGAGACAAACAATTAATTTAATTTGGCCTTACAATGATTTGATATGGTTGTTTCACAGGCTCTACCCTTCATGGAATATGACCTGCATAGGCAGCTAATGAATAAACTAAAGGTAAGTCACCTGTGCATGTTGAGTTAAAAATATTTCAAAACTGTAAAGTCATAAACCTTGTATATTAATAAGGGGGCCATATCAAGGCATACTATTCATGGTTCTAAGAGCCTTTTTTGGATTATAATGTCAAGGAAATGGTGTAAAAAGAATTAGTTTTATTTGCTTGTGGAAAGGGTTAAAGGCATATTATGTGATCTTTTCCAAGTAGCGCCCTCTATCATTGATTTTTACTATGAAAGCAGATTTTCTTGCAGATTTGCATTTTTGATCTTAAATCATAAACATCTTCCAAGTTACAGATCGATACGATTCCTAATTACTTTCAAATTTTACTCGAAATTCACTCTAAAACTCACTCATGATTTTGAGGTAATTAGGAATCGTATCGCTCTGTTACTTGGAACATATTCATGATTTATGATCAGAAAAGCAAATCTGCAAGAAAATCTGCTTCCAATTTTTTTCGAGGATTGAGGGTGTCCCCTGGAAAAGATCACTTAATATACCTTTAATCTGGAAAGAAAATTATGGTGTGTACACATGCAGATTGTAACATTTTACCCAATATCTTGTTGATATGATTTGATTTTGCAGTTAAAAGGCATGAATTGTTTATTTGGACTAAGGACACAGATTGTTGTTGGTGAAGTATTGCTAGTTGGCACAGCGGTAAGTGAATATAAATCAACCTGTCTTATAACCCCCATTTGTACTGTTCACTACGTGTGTATATAGGTGACCTTGGAGATCCCCCTTTGCCATACAACAAAGCGAAACGTTTTAACACATCATCAGTTTGTATGCTCTACTCAACCATAATCAAGATTTACATTAGCAAAATTACCAAAAATCGCAAAATGTTTCACCCAATTTTTGGACTCGCAAATCTGTAAAAAAATGTGAAAACTTGCATTGTGTGTAAATATGATAACATGAGTATGCAGAGGAATCCCATGGGCAAATATTCTGTTTGATGGTACCATTTCAAGGAGGTACAGAAAGGGCTATATTTGGGCTGTTTTGGGGATGGTGCAATCTGAAATTTATTGACTCCATGTTGTTTGTTGTCAACGGCATGTGACGTCATTCCGGGCCGACCTACATGTTGTTCGCCAAAAGTGTTATCAATAAAATCATGTGGGGTCGGGCATATTTTAGGTTACTTGAATAGTGTTTAGTTATGTCTGAAGGTTTGTGACGGCATCTCTGTAGTATCAATCAGGCATAATATGTTGTAAATAGGAAAATGCATTGTTCAATCCTCAAAATGTACACTTTTCCCCAAATGTGTGTTTATTTTGCGAAGATTTATACATTTTAGCATTATATTCTATTATTTAAAAAAAGATTTCCTGAGATGTTTACCTGAGTATGCCTATAATTCGCCTTTGTTTTCTTGTTTAGACGGCAACGGCTGCATATGTGTGTGCTCTGCCACCACCATCACCGCTGAGAGTGACAGGAAAGGTAATGAACTATTACGTGTCTGTTGAAAATGAAACACACATTTACATAACATGTTTTTGCAAACCGGATAAATGAGAACAGAACACATTTTACAGTATGTTCACGATAACAATATATTGTTCAAGAGTTTGGGTCAAAATGTTGCATTTGAAATTGAATATTGACAATAAGGTATTCATCATTTCTGATTGTGTTACAAATCTATATGATAAAACGAAGGTATCAGTTTGTTCCTTTTAATTTGGGTCATGCCGTTATCCATTCATCAACATCAGCGCGTATGTATTGATTTGTCTAATTCCTCTTGAAACAACGCATGCAATGATTGACTTACGATCCTGGAAAAAAGTTCTTGGAACGCTCACTCGTTAACAACGGTAAACTATCACCCCCTTTCCCCCCGTGCAATGTTGAGGAATGTTAATGTTCTTAGCAGTTGTTCAAGGTGTTCCAACATTGATCGATGGGGTGTGCGGAAGGGAAAATTGTTGTCCAAAATGTCCTATTCACAGTTTAACAAATTAAACATCATTTAAAGATCAGCAAACAAATTCTGCACATAATGATCAAAACGTGTAAAGCCTTCCAAGGACTTTTTTCCAAGATTGTAGCACTGTTTATGTTTATAAAAATTGGCTAACCTTTACGATTGTG
This sequence comes from Ophiura sarsii, assembly GCA_035610835.1. Lineage (NCBI taxonomy): Eukaryota > Metazoa > Echinodermata > Ophiuroidea > Amphilepidida > Ophiuridae > Ophiura > Ophiura sarsii. Next base: position 39,903,629 of record CM069443.1, on the reverse strand, counting down.
TTTTCGTTTTTAAATATTGTGTTTTAATTTACAATTTTGCCTTTTATCATTTATGTTTTAACATATCAACACTGCAATTGTATGTAGACTGGTAGCACAATTATGATGCAAAAGTTACAGAAGAAACTACTGGATATCACGGCTAGAAACAAAGATGTGTACGGACTACATCAAACTGTAAGTACTGATTATAGGTCTAACATAATTGATGTCAGATTTGTTTGTTTTATATTCTATCAAATACGACTATATGACCTAATCTTATTGAATGGAATGGTGATTGGGAATAAGACCATCAGTAGGAATAAATATGAGAAATGGTGGAGGAAACCAGCTCTGCTGACATCAGGATTTGATTTGTGTGTTCATTCTTTAGACCATAAGCCTTCACTCAACCCAACATTCTTCGTATTTCATTGGTATTACCCACACGGAAGTGCGTCTTCTCCTATTGAATATACCCATTCCAAATACTACCCTCCTATTCTTCAAAAGTTTTCTATGCAAATAAATCCTCCGCCATGATTGTGCAATGACATCTGAGTAGAGGCTGCCAACACAGGTTGGGCTTGAGGTTTTGTGGTATTTAGGGATGTATGGGTTAAAGAGTAGCTGCTTGGATAGGTTACCCATGGTAATCTAAGGGCCTATCAGTTCCTGTTGTGGGATTTCATTGAAATGTGGTGGAAAGGATCGCAGAAAGGGGACAGATATATTTTAAAGATGATGGGAGATCATCCAAGGTAATCATCAATCTTTTCCATTTGTCAGCTGGCTATTTCTTCATCCCATAGTTACATAGTGTCCTAGTCAATTCTCCATCCCCTTTTGCACCATTAGGTGGGATTTGTAGAAATTGAAGGAAAAAAGTACAAAATGTTTCAAAATTTGTTAAAAAATTGTCAAATTGCTATGGTAATCTTTATTTATTTTAAATCTTGTCAATTATTTGTTCTCTTTAATTTGTAGTAAATGTAAGTTGTATTATATTGTATCAGGGCTACCTTAAGGGAGGTGTCAACCCTATTATTTTGATGATCAACTTTTGCTTCTAAGTTTGAGAATATTGAATAAAAGTACATAAAAGTATACATTTTTAGAAAGGATATTTGATAAGGAATCCGATGGTGATATCAATGTGATACCAAATAAACTAAATTTTGAGAAATGAACCAAAAAGTGATTTTTTTACCCCAAATTTTTCAGACAGCATAACTATAAAATAAAAAATGGTAATTTGTTCAAATATACGTTTTTGTAAACAAAACAACTTTGTCTAGGAGGCAATTTTTTCTTTTTCCAAAATAAAGCTTGGTTTTGGAAATATTGCTAAAAACATCGGAAAAGTATAAAAGTCGTGTTTTTTGCATACATTTTGCTAGAAATGGATGCATATCTCGAGTTTAAAATCCATAATCGAAAAAATAAAAAATTGCCTCCTAGCGCTGAAAGTCCTCTACACAATGGTAGTAAAAGCTTACCTGATACTTTGATATATTTTTAGTTATGTTGTCTGAAAATTCGTAAAATTCCTTCAAATTTGAACTTCTAGAAAACATCGATTTAGTAAAAATATTGACATTTTCCACCATTTAAAGCTAAATGTTCACGGAATACACGGGCGTGTGACCTATAAAGCGAGTATACTATTATGAATAATCATATTAAACTATCAGATTCAATTTATATTGTCACAATGTGAAGAAATTGGAAGAAAACTGAAATTTAAATGATCGTAAGATTGGCCTTTGTTTACATTTTTAGACATTGTTTTGCGCTCTTTTGTTTTTCGCGTCTACGTCGCGGATATTAAGCGGCGCGTCTAGTATTACGCGCGGGAAGTTTCAGCGCGCGACGCAATGATCGAACAGCTGTCGCAGCATTTGAAAAGCGCGGAACTCCGCTTAAATTCCCGCCAAATAACCATGCGCCTTTTCCTGGCTCAAACTTACCAAAACAACAATTTAAAAATCACCCAAAAGAACGGGAAATAATCGCTTCCGATTAGTAACTTATGATGGTAATGACAGAATACATATAAAAGTATAAAATAATAGAGAAATATGAAATTCAATTTTTGAAACAAGTGCTGGGTTGACACTGCCCTTAAAAGGAGTGATTTCACTGAATGGTGCTACCCTGAAAAAAAGAAAGCATAGATAATAATAATAATTTATGGTCATGTCCTCAGAACAGGGAAAATTTGTTCATAACATAATGCACATTTTTGATGTTATAGGAATTACTAGACACAGGCCCTCAAGACAGCCCCAAGCCATTGAGTACAAGTACGGAGGAGCTGATGGAATCCCAGCTCAATGCATCACAGAAAGACACATATGTTTTGGAGGTAAGAAATTATTTAATTCGAGGTGAAATCAAGAAGCGAGCTGAGGTAGAGAGAACATGACATAGTGAAGAGGGGCCATTGCATGGGGGAGAGGGGGCATTGCATGGGGGGGGGGGGGACATTGCATGTGGGGGGAGGGGACATTACATGGGGGATAGGGGACATTGCACGGAGGAGCAGGTACATTACATGGGGAGAGGTGACATTGCATGTGGGAGAAGGGACATTACATGAGGGAGAGGGGACATTGCATGGAGGAGCGGGGACATTACATGGGGGGAGACCGGACATTGCATAAGGGAGAGGGAACATTGCACGGGGGGAAAGGACATTACATGAGGGTAAGGGGACATTGCATGGGGAGAGGGGACATTACATGGGGGAGAGGGGACATTGCATGGAGGAGCAGGGACATTACATGGGGGAGACCGGACATTGCATAAGGGAGAGGGAACATCGCACGGGGGGAAAGGACATTACATGAGGGTAAGGGGACATTGCATGGGGAGAGGGGACATTACATGGGGTAGAGGGGATATTGCATGGGGAAAGGGGACATTACATGGGGGAGAGGAGATATTGCATGGAGGAGTGGGGACATTACATGAGGAATAGAAAACATTGTATGGGGAGGGGACATTGCATGGGGATGGGGACATTACATTGGGAGAGAGGACATTGCATGGGGGAGAGAGGACATTGCATGGGGGAGAAGGGACATTACATGGGGGGTGAGGGGACATTGCTTGGGGATAGGGTACATCGCATTAGGGAGGAGACATTGCATGGGGGAGATAGGACATTGCATTAGGAGATGGGACATTACATGGGGGAGAGGGACATTGCATGGGGGAGAGGGGACATTGCATTTTTTCCTTACGTTTTCCATTGTTAACATTCAAATGTGTCTAGACTTGCTTCCAAGATTGAGGCTGATGATCAGTCAAGCTTGTCCTTGATTGATAGAAACAATGCAACGCACCTGGTGAATCTAATCCCACCCTCTGTAATTGATGTTTACACTAGATTGATGATGCCGAAGACAGTGATACCATTAGAGGATTGTTTGATCCAGAGCTACCAGAGGGTAAGTGTTACACAGTATTTTACACACATGACAAAAACAAAGTCCACACTCATTTAGAAAGGTCATAACTTTGATTATGATTCATACACTCTTTATAGTTATGAACCAATCAGAAAGCAAGAAACTAAAATTTGTGGAGTGCATTGAAAGTATCTAATGCACTTCGCGTGTGGGCCCTTCAATGCACGCTTTGCTTTGATTCGTTGTTCAGACATTGTAGGTTCGCTGTTTTTCACTGCGGGTGTTGGCAAACTTGTTAACATGTTTTTATTCGTTATTATATAGATCAAGAGTATGCTCAAATTTGTGAATTTTGACTTGTATGGTGTCGTGTATGAATAATGTCAATACTTGCGTATGTTTTGTTTCTCAAAACAAAAAAAAATCAATGCACTTGCGCATATGTTGATATACTCACAAGAGCACTCCCCTGCGGGGTCGTGCTATTATTCACAAATCGACATCATCGCGTGTGCATTGATTTGTCAAATTTCTCCCGAAACAACACATACACATTTATTGACATACGAGGATCATTCAATAAGTTTTACCTCATACCTCATAACTTTATTATTATATAGGCCAGTCTTATCAAATATCACACAATTGTAGCTTGGAACCTCAGCTACAAATTCATTGTAAATTGATCTGTGTAATGGTTGTACTTTTCTGAAGATGCAGTGAAAACCAAACCTCGATTTAGTGGGACAGAAATGGATGAAAAACAGCAAAATATCGCCACTGAAATGCTATTAATTTGGCCTATTGTAAGAGGCAAAACTTGCTTATCCGTCAATTATAACCGTTCTAAATGTTAACCAGACTATAAACAATAAAGGTGACTGATTTCTTTGGGAAATATGCCCTCTGATTAGCCACAATCAGATCAGAACAACCATTAAGTTTACCCCTCCCCTAGAGAACTCTGCAAGAGTCATATTTGACTTGCATAAGAACTAAGTGATCTTCAATATACCGGACTAAATAGAAGGATTACAAGTCTCTCAAAGCGATAATTTTCTATCATTGACTACCTGATTGACTATCCTGAAGGTTGCACATAATTAAAATTCTTAAAGTTACTATTATGTTAAAGATTTAACATACGAGTTTGTTGATTTGACTACATCCCTCATATGCCTGCCTCTTTTCAATTGTTTATAATTCTTGACTAAGCAACCTCACAACTGCTTAACTTTGTCTAATACATTTCTGTTTGGTAACAGTGGCTCTTTGGAGGAACTTGAGCCATATTTTTTACCCAATGTTTATATGTTATCAATACATAAAGGTTTTTTTCGTTCGACAGCCATGGTGTTACTGCCTGATTTTTATTTAGTAGTGCTCTTAGTGCTCTTAATGTAAAACCCTTATTTACAATATCCAATGCAATAACAATACAATAAAACAACAAAACCAGCATATGTTATACAAATATAATGTGGCTATGAGTGGGATGGTACAAATATGATCACGAGGTGAAAGCTAGATTGTTCCATTTCACGAGCCGATAGGCGAGTGAAATGGAACAATCTAGCTTTCACCGAGTGATCATATTTGTACCATCCCACGAATTTAAGACGCATTATATTTGTTTTATATCATTCATGTATATTTTTGGGTCATTTAATACATCATTTCATAATTAGATTTATAATCAATTGATAGATGGCAAATAGTATATCGTACTCGCCTACAGCAATAATGGAATAGGCCTAGTCCTTTTCCTCAACTTTTCAATGGATTTCAAGTTGTGACTGGTTGTAGCATCAGTCAACAGTGTTCATAAAAGCATGAATGTTAAAACATCTTTCAAGAGTGCTTAGCTCATAGTTCATAAAAATTCAAGTTCATCAAACAGGAAACAGGAACAGCAAACAATTCAAACCTCGTAGAATTTCTGAAGAAACTCGTCCAGTTCAGCTTTACTGAACTGAGTGAAGGCTTCAAAGATATCCAGACTATGACCCACTGAGTGAGATAGCATACTGGGATAGTATGGTCATCGCGTATTTTATTTGTTTGTGCGTGTTCTTGGAGGTTGCCGAACTCACTAAATTAGACAAAACAGTGTCATCAACTTTAGCGAAACGGCCCAGTTTCTCTTCGAAAGCTGCCATTGTTTTTGTTGTGATTACGGTCTGATAATTATCGTCTGAACTGTTGCTGGTACCCAGTATTCCCCCACCGACTTATTCATAAAAAATACGCAGGGAACCAGAGGTTTTACATCGATTTACAAGTCGCAGTTCAAAATAATAACGGGATAGAAAGCGTATCTGTAAAAGTGTCGCGTGACACGAGGCGACGTATAGTATTACTATACGCCGATGGATAGTAGGCCTATCTTTTTTATGAATGGACATGGGATGGTACTTTTATTTTGAGTCACATGGTACTAACCAACCAATTAAATGACCCGAAAATATGCATGAATGATATAAATTGTACATATGTGATGCGATCTGTGAAAACCCGCCACATGTCGGGATTTTTCATATTGGTGATATTTATATCATAAGAAAGCTGAATCTGTGCTGATTACAGAACTGTTTCGATCATTTTTCTACGATCACTACAAAAAAAGTTATGAGTGAATGATGATTGTGATGTCATAAAAAGCTACAAAACAAGAAATCATGAAAACAGGCCATTTTAATATTGTATATATATTGCTGCCGTGACGTGTGCTTTACGCTTTTAATGTATCTTTGTAAAGCGCCTTGAGTTCTTTTTGATGTAATTGCGCTATATAAGAAATAAATATTATTAATATTATTAAAAGATACATATTTCAATAGAATAACATTATAAGGCTACTTAGAAAAGTGACTTAAGTAAGTTTTTGAAGGTGAAATTTCATAAAAGGTAATGACACAAAGTAATAGAAATTAATTTTCTAAACAAAATCTATAAAAAAAAATTAAAAAGTTTTTTTATTTTTTATTTTTATTTTTTTTATTTTGCCCATAATCCCTATTTCACATTTTGCGACATCCGACGGGTTTTCACAGATCGCATCACATATAGTGAATCCTCGCTATTGATAAAACTGTTCTACCCCCACCCCCATTTATCAATGAATGCATACATTGTTTTGTTGCTTAAAGCAAGCAATCTGTTTTCCCAAATCATAATAAACTTTTTAAATAAATAAAGGATATAGTTTAAGGCTTTTGACCTGTAAATCTGCTGTCAAAATAGCCTTTTTGGAAAATTTAAATTGGATTGTATTTTTTCCCCTGGGACACCCTATACATGCAGCACTTTGCTAACTAGTATATGACTTGGCTTCATTCTAAGTCTATACACAGAGGTCCATATTTAACTGTGTTTTTATTGCAGAGTTTGATCTTTGTATTTTAGTTTACACTTATAATTGTAAATAGTCTGCTTTTTGTATATGATAATTATGCACTATTTACAGCGCTTTTTATATATTTATTGACAGGTATTTTATAAACATTATATTATAATCTTAGTTTAAAATGATAATTGCTTGCAATGGTTACTACAAGCCAGACAGGTGTTCTAATCAGCCGATTAACTTATTGTATAGATGGTTTGTCGTACTATTCGAAAGTTGGGGCGCCTGTTGAATGCAACATTACATTCACGGAAACGATGCTAGACTATATTCAAGTCCATGACAGAATAAAGCATAACAACACTATTTAAGCAAGATTTGTATCTAGTCTGAAAATAAACTGTCATGTGTGCTCGACAACTTATTTTTCACTCTAAATTCACTCTAAAACCATGATTTTGAAGTAATTAGGAATTGTATCACTCTGAAACTCAGAATATATTTATGATTTATGATCAGAAATGTAAATCTGCAAAAAATCTACTTTCTAAAAAAAAATCATGAATATAGGGCGCGCCCTGGAAAAGATCACATAATATGCCTTTAATTGAGAAAATAATATTTACAGAGATAAAGCAACTTTAAACAATCAGAGCTTGCTATTTACAATTTAGACTATAATAGGGCAAACAAACATGGGCTATACCAGAAATATTTTATTCAATCTACAAGGTAAAAGTATCAATATTAGACGGGTAACAAACTGCACCTTGTAGTGTGTATATATTTTTTAATCTTCATAGATTTGGGTGGATCACCCTTATAACAAGCATTGAATTTGATGAGAAACAAAACATGTGCATGTATTGACCTAATTTATACACGACAATATTAATTGAATTATGAAATTGCGTGCATACCTTTACTCTCTTTAATGAAATATCAAACAAATAAAAACATGTTAAAAAGTTTCAATACACCTGCAGTAAAATTGATGAACCCGTGCTGCGTGAACAACGAATCAAGACACAATGTGTAGTGCATGAATGAATTGCATGCACGCAGAATGCAAATTAGACATTTTCAATGTACTCTGCCTCCGCGTATTTTAGTTTCCTACTTTTCTATTGGTTCAATCATACCTACTAAGAGTGTATGAATAATATACATTGCACTTTGTATTTTGTGTTGATAATGATGCCCTATCTATGTACAGTGCTTTAATATATTCAGAGATGCATTTAATAAATACTTGCATCATAACCATGTAATCAGTATTGTTACAGCTTGCTTCATGATTACCTGAAATCAGATTGATTTCATGATCTATATGTCATACACCATTATTTTTTGTAGCAATAAATAAATACAAACTTATAGTCTACAGACCATACTTTGCAGTTGAAATTGTGGTAATAGCATCTTTTTAAGGTAACAGAAACAAAACATGCTTATTACAATATGAAACACCACAAATAGGTATTACAACAATTTCATGTAGTACATCTGAAAGTATATCAGCGAGTATTTCAGAAAGTATTTTGGTAGTTTCATAATATATCTGAAAGTATTTCACTTTTTTTCTCTAGATCCATTCAGCAATAGATCCTCTGTCTTAAATGATAGTTATCTAGTAATAATGGTTGGATTTCTTTCTTCTTGAGGTGATTGATTCAATGATCTAAAATCTTGACAGGGAGAGAGTACATATAGAATTCTGAAGTGATGCACATGTTAAGTAAATATGAAGTTAAATGGATGTATGACATAGCACTCTTGTCTTCATCCATTGAGTCAGCTGAAATTCTGCTACAGCATATCGAAGAAGCTTCAAACTGTGTTGGCCTGCACCTTAATGTTGGAAAAACCAAGACTCTGCTAGTCGGCATCCCATCCTCCACAAATGTCACAACTCTGAGTGGTGCCAAACTTGACAACATCAAGGAGTTTAAGTACCTAGGATCGTCAATGCCAGACTCTTTCCATGACTTCAAGTGCCGGAAAGCTCAAGCCTGGGTTGCATGCAACAAGCTGGAGAAGATATGGAAATCTAAACTTGATAGGCCAACTAAAATCAAGTTTTTCCGAGCTTGCGTGGAAAGTATTCTACTATATGGTTCAGAGACATGGACAGTTACAAAGACTTTTGAGGACAGAATAAATGGATGCTACACACAGTTGCTGAGGAGAGTCCTTAACATCAGTTGGAGAGACCACAAAACTAATGAAGAGGTGTATGGTGAAATTCCTCCGCTGGCTAACTCAGTAAGGAAGCGACGGCTCCAGTTTGCTGGACACTGCCTACGAGCATCCGATCAACCTGTCTCCCGAGTGCTTTTCTGGACTCCAAGTGAAGGCCATTCATCCCGTGGCAGGAGATCCACCACCTATCCTGACAGCATCTCAAAGGACCTTGATCTTGAACCCAATGAAGTTCAACAGCTTATGTTGGATAAACTTGCTTGGAGGAAATTTGTAACTGCTGCTTCCAATATTCCGTCCAAGGACGACCGATGATGATGATGAGGGTTAAGAGTAACAAAGCCCAATCTAAAATGACTGCCATTTGTTTAAAAGGCCTATCATAAAGCACAAGCAATATATACATGTAACATATGCCAGGTATTATGCCTTTTTTCACATAAGCTATAAGTGAATAGTGTTATTAAAAAGCACCTACATGTATTTGCCATAGCTGCTGTGTAATATTTTTGGTACAGCATTTTGAGCCACTATAGTGTATAGCTATTTTGAATAAGGCTTTGTTGCACTAAACCCTTGATAATATGATAATGCTGTAAACAATAATTATATTTTATATCTGTCATTGTAATTGATCATTTATAAAACTAATAATTTCAGTTCAATTATACGCCTTCTTTAATAATGTTTTATCATGTTGGCACCATTATCGCGAATAACATTTTGTCTCCTATTATGCAAATAATTTGTAATTCTTATCAATGGCCAGTAATAGCATAATCTGATTGGTACTACACTGCTTTTGCTGATTCATTACTAAATTTGAATGACAAATATGACACCAGTCTGAGAGTGCTCCTTTGAACACTATCTCTGTGTACCCATTTTCATGTACGTTGTTATAGTTACCCTTCAGTGAGGCGTATTTTTAATTCAGATTTTTTCAGTGATTGCGCTCCTTTCCAATAATACCAGAACATGCCTGTGCAGCAGGTGTCACCAGTCTGTCCTAGATACAGGCCATTGAGGTGAGCAAGGGTACAGGAACTGTGCCACCATGCACCGTGGTAGAAAGTTCCGCAGTGATATCCAGACTGGTCATTGTCCTTGTCCTTGGTAGTAAATGCCCTCCCATCATTGTATGTCATGCTATCCCCAGCTGTACCAGAATAAGATCCAATATCAAGTCTGTAGAATGAGGAGCTGTCACCAATACGGAAGTTTTCATAAATTGCATAGGCCTGATTACCATCAAAGTCATCTAGATCAACCCTCAATTCCCATTGGCCACGACTTGTTATTACATGGAGCTTGTCAAGTCCCAGCCAGAATTCCCCATCAGGGTTGCCAAATCCTCTTTCGTAGTCATCCCAGACACGATGAAAATCCACAGAACCATCAAAACGGCGTTGGAAAACAATCCACCCACCACCATCTGTGTCCATATCACAAACAACTGGGAATGAACCGAACACAGTATTGTTAGGCAATATAGTGTGCTGTCCACTAAGACCATTTAAGCAACTGTGCTGTTGGCTATCTTGTTGGAGCGGTTTATTGGTATGCATGTGTGACATATCGGTATGCATCTGCGATATATTGGTATGCATCTGCGATATATTGGTATGCATCTGGGGTATATTGGTATGCATCTGTGATATATTGGTATGCATCTGCGATATATTGGTATGTACCGGGGGAAAAGATTGCTTGAGTAAGGCTGTAACATTTTCGAGGAGTCTACTTTGTCTGTCTGCTTGGTCTTCCATAAGTTGATTATGTCTTTCCTGCGTTGCCTGTTGGTTTTGCAACAGTTGAGTCTGTCTTTCCTGCATTGCCTGTTGGTTTTGCAACAGTTGAGTTTGTCTTTCCTGCATTGTCTGTTGGTTTTGCATCAATTTGACTATCTCTGATAGCATAGGAGTAAACACAGCCGTAATATTTTCGATCAGGAGATTCTCAGTCACTTGAAGATCCTTTTCATCCTCTAGTATTTGGAGAATTGAAGGCAAAGTATTTACAGTTGTATTCTGATGGGTATGATAAGCCATATTCTTCAGGATGTCAGTGATTTCTGGGAATGCATGAACCAAAGAACCGGTGATATTCTCAAGGAGCTCGGTGTCTCGAGGGTTACCACTGAAATCTAATTCATCTTGTGGGATGATGCAGTCGGTTCCATAACAGTCAGTAGCGCTTCTCTTGATGACAGGTTTGCAGGTGATGCTGTATATGCTGACACATGCTAGAGCCAAAATCAAATTGTACCCATATGTTGCCATATTTGTATTATGCTTTTAGCTAGTAAATATACAGTAAAATCTATCAACAAGGATGAAGCAATACAGTGTGTGTTCAATTGGTCAGTTTCTGTATGAAATGAAACCATGTATTCCTAGACTAGTTATATATGTGAGTATTTTGGCAGCAACCCAGCATCGGATATCCGTTGTTTTCATTTCTAGATTAGAAAAACCGATAAAGGTTCAAAGGGTGAATATTTATTAAACTTCAATCCATATTGAACAATGAACTTCCTTTCACAACTATAAATGTGTCGTCATAGCTAAGGCAAAAAAAAAAGGTCTGTCTCACATACAATTGGGAAAATAACTATGCGATATGTGATTTATATTCATTTATTTGTTTTTAGAAAAAATAGCTATGCTAAATATTTTTATTCTGTTTTTGGCCCACTTTTTGTTTCCCTTTTCAGAAACTCATAAGATATTTTAGTTTCATGGTTATAAATGTAATTGGACCAAAAATATGCATTTTCTAGGTAAAAAAATCACAGATAGAGCGCTTTCCATGAAAAAGATCGCATAATATGCCTTTAATATTTTTGTTCTGGATACTAACAAAAATAAACAAACTATCAAATTTTGTGAAATTTATGTGAATGAAGACTTAATTAAGCTCAATGATTTAACCTGTAGTTAGTACATGTGACTCAATTAAGCTCAATGATTTCACCTGTAGTTAGTACATGTGATCAATTAAAAGCTCAATGATTTCACCGGTAGTTAGTACATGTGACTCAATTAAGCTCAATGATTTCACCGGTAGTTAGTACATGTGACTCAATTAAGCTCAATGATTTAACCTGTAGTTAGTACATGTGACTCAATTAAGCTCAATGATTTCACCGGTAGTTAGTACATGTGACTCAATTAAGCTCAATGATTTCACCGGTAGTTAGTACATGTGCACCGCCTGAAAAAATATTTTTTTCCCGGCAAGCTACTTGCAATTTCCCGCGAGAGAAAGACCTCGGAAGTGATAAAAAAGTCACAAATCACTAAGCCCCGAATTTTTTTAGGCAAAAACCGAGAGGCGAGTTTACTAAAACCGCGATTCACAGGATTTGCAACCAAAACCGAGAAATCCCGCGAAAATAAACCAAATGCGAGAAACCGCGACCAAAAATGTGACGGAAAAATCACCCCCAAATATCACTCTTTAACAAGTAAATAAGCTTACTTTTAAAGTCCATTTTTCTTCTCTGCGAGAAAATATATTGATTTCTAAATTTATCCCTGGCAGAGGGGTTTCATAATTTACATAATATCACAATTAATGTCCTCCGTTTTGACATTTTTTATACCGAAGAAATATTTGTTTCGAACACGCGCCGCCATCTTGAGTACATCCCCCAGTCATGGCTTCCAGTCGATCTTAAAAATTACCGTAAGTTACATTGATAACAAAATGTAGAGGGCAGCAGAGTCTTAGTCAATTCTTTAGTGAGCTTTATTTCATCAACCTAGGCGGCATTTTAATCATTATGCATTACGTCAGAACATGTGCGATCTCAAATTGCTGATACCAATTTTACGGCGCGGCGTAACATGGGAAAAATAACATACGGGGTAAATATCCTCTGTTTTTCCAACTTTTTCGATTTTTTTTTTTCTTCTTCTTTTTCTTTGAACTTTTTAAAATTTAATTCCAATTTTATTATTTTTTTATTTTTTTTCTCACTCTTTGCATTTTTCCCGCGAGAGGTATTCATTTCCCGGCAAGGAGCTTTCCGTATTGCCTACTTTTCCCTGCGGTGTACATGTGACTCAATTAAGCTCAATGATTTCACCGGTAGTTAGTACATGTGACTCAATTAAGCTCAATGATTACACCTGTAGTTAGTACATTTAAATCAATTTTAAGCTCAATGATTTCACAGGTAGTTAGTACATGTGACCGTGTAAGCATTATGTATGTGTACAACCCAACTTTTGAATAGATTGAGAGAGCTAATGTTTCAGATAGTCTCTTAATGCTCCTTTAATACCTACCTAAGTATTCCATGTTTCCATGAACATGTTTAGTATCAAGTGAAATGTATTGCCCACAGACACATAGAGGAAAAGCAAGGTATGACAAGAAGTGTGCTATTGCCTCCGAGAGCAAACAAGAGGTAGAACATTTTATTCATTTAAACAAATCAAACTTTTTCAAAATAATAGAACACATTAGTGTTACACGCATTTTTCAGAATCAAATCTTAAGATAATCAATTGGTGGAAATGAAATTGGAGGTGGCTAAATGTAGACGCTAAACTCCTACCCCTGGGCTAAGACACGGCCACACTAGGGATCAAATTCTGATATAAGAAGTTGGTGGAAATGAAATTGGAGGAGGCAAAATGGAGACGCCGGGCTCCTACCCCGGGGCTATGACACGGCCACACTAAGGGATCAAATTCCGATATAAGATTTCTGAGTTTTACAAAACAACTGGTTGATGATATAATTCAATTTATCAATAGACAATTTCTGACATTTACAATAACAATTGTTTGATATCAATTCTAAATAATTCAATTTATCAATATAAGATTTCTGAATTTTACAAAAAACAATGGTTGATGGACAAGCTTATATTGCACAATGCCCCTTGGTCCTTGCGCTAGGCGGCGACAGGAGAATCACCTCTAAATAAACCAATTTATCCATATGATTGGTAATTACATGGAATGATGTGACATGATTTATATATAAAATTATTAGCATTTGTGAGCCCAAAACACATGGAAGCTATGCATTATTAACTAGTTTGTCAAAAGAAAAAAGAAACTATGCCAAACAAGTTTGACACGGGAGGGTGCCGAAAGGGGAAAACTTACCAACCCCCCCTTTTTTTTCTTCTTCTTACCTTGATTTTTTCCAAAAATCGAGGTTCTGTATCTCTGCCGTTTCTTTCTTCTTCTTACCTTGATTTTTTCAAAAATCCAGGTATTGTATCTGTCGTGTTTCTTCTTTTTTTTCTTTTTTTTCTTTCTTTCCTCAAACCCATCTAAAAAATGCTATTTTTTCTACAGTTTACATGCTACAATCACCAAACTTGGTCAGTATAACCCCCCCACCTAACCTTCATATAGGGTGTTCACAGTTTGGGGTCAAAGGTCACACAGGGGTCACTAGGGGTCAAAAGGTGATATTCACTTAAAACGCATTTCCAATTTAGTGAAATGACCTAGGATCGTCAAAATTGGTCCACATATTCCTTTTGACCGTACGCATTTACAAAAGAACGGTTTTTAAAAATAAAAATCATTTGGGGTCACTAGGGGTCAAAATGTCAATTTTCACTCCAGTCACTTAAAATGCTATTTTTTCAAGAGAAAATGGCCCATGATTATCAGAATTGGTCAAAAGATTTCTTGGGTCCATGCACATATAGGGTGTTCAGCGATTAAAAGTGACATGTCATACGGGGTCACTAGGGGTCATTGAACTTTACAGTGGTAAAAGTTAAGACATGCTCCGATTTGGACGGGGTTTGTTGCATCTTGTTTAATTTGATAAGCCAAGAAAATAAGTCAATCATATTGACCAGGTCAACGGTCAAGAAGGGGTCACTAGGGGTCAAAAGGTGATTTTCACTTAAAACGCATTTCCAATTTAGTGAAATGACCTAGGATCGTCAAAATTGGTCCACATATTCCTTTTGACCGTACGCATGTACAAAAGAACGGTTTTTTAAATTAAAAATCATTTGGGGTCACTAGGGGTCAAAATGTCAATTTTCACTCCAGTCACTTAAAATGCTATTTATTCAAGAGAAAATGGCCCATGATTATCAGAATTGGTCAAAAGATTCCTTGGGTCCATGCACATATAGGGTGTTCAGCGATTAAAAGTGACATGTCATACGGGGTCACTAGGGGTCATTGAACTTTACAGGGGTAAAAGTTTAGACATGCTCCGATTTGGACCGGGTTTGTTGCATCTTGTTTGGTTTGATGAGCCAAGAAAATAAGTCAATCATAATAACCAGGTCAAAGGTCAAAAAAGGGTCACTAGGGGTCGAAATGTAAATGTTTACTACATTAGGACCCCTAGTGACCTTTTCTTGACCTTTGACCCCAAAAAAACGATTGACTTTTTTTCTTGTCTCATCAATGCCTACAAAATGAGCCATCACCGGTCAAAATCGGAGCAAGTCTTAAATTTTACCCTGTGTGTCTTTATATTAATGATTGCCGCTCTGTCCATGTCGTGTTGATATCCGTATAATGTCATATACGGCATTCTATCAACAAATTTGTAATAGAAGTTTGAATTAATGCCAAAAAATTAATATAATAAAGCGCAAATGGAGTTAGATTTCAATTCAAACATCTTCGGACTCAGTACTACAAAAGACATAAGTAGTGACAGAATCAGCAAATCATATAAAGGATTAACAAATTATTTGAGAAAAAGGGGATGCACAAATAATCTTTTCTTATCATAAAATCGTGCCAAACTATGGCACGCCCCAGAGGACAAAAACCTGTTGAGACTAATCTTTCTTTCTTTCCTCAAACCCACCTACAAAATGCATCTCCTCCTACATCTTACATGCTACAATCACCAGACTTGGTCAGTAGAACCCCCCACCTAACCTTCATATAGGTTCTTCACAGTTTGGGGTCAAAGGTCACACAGGGGTCACTAGGGGTCAAAAGGTGATTTTCACTTAAAACGCATTTCCAATTTAGTGAAATGACCTAGGATCGTCAAAACCGGTCAACTTATTCCTTATGACCGTACGCATATACATATAATAGTTCGGTTTTTACAATCAACAAATATTTTGGGGTCACTAGTGGTCAAAATGTCAATTTTCACTTATTTCATTCAAAATGCTTCTGGTATATCAGGTAATCGTTGATTACTGTCAGAATTGGTCAAAAGATTCCTTGGTTCCTTGCTCAAGAAGGGGTCACTAGAGATCATTTTCTCATAAAAAAATCAAGGTAGCCTGGTCTTTGACCGGAGCAAGATCTAGTTCCTCCTCTTCTTCTTCTTTCTTTCCTCAAACCCATCTAAAAATGCTATTTTTTCTACAGTTTACATGCTACAATCACCAGACTTGGTCAGTAGAACCCCCCACCTAACCTTCATATAGGGTGTTCACAGTTTGGGGTCAAAGGTCACACAGGGGTCACTAGGGGTCAAAAGGTGATTTTCACTTAAAACGCATTTACAATTTAGTGAAATGACCTAGGATCGTCAAAATTGGTCCACATATTCCTTTTGACCGTACGCATTTATAAAAGAACGGTTTTTAAAAATCAAAATCATTTGGAATCACTAGGGGTCAAAATGTCAATTTTCACTCCAGTCACTTAAAATGCTATTTATTCAAGAGAAAATGGCCCATGATTATCAGAATTGGTCAAAAGATTCCTTGGGTCCATGCACATATAGGGTGTTCAGCGATTAAAAGTGACATGTCATACGGGGTCACTAGGGGTCATTGAACTTTACAGGGGTAAAAGTTAAGACATGCTCTGATTTGGACGGGGTTTGGTGCATCTTGTTTAATTTGATGAGCCAAGAAAATAAGTCAATCATATTGACCAGGTCAAAGGTCAAGAAGGGGTCACTAGGGGTCAAAAGGTGATTTTCACTTAAAACGCATTTCCAATTTAGTGAAATGACCTAGGATCGTCAAAATTGGTCCACATATTCCTTTTGACCGTACGCATGTACAAAAGAACGGTTTTTTAAATTAAAAATCATTTGGGGTCACTAGGGGTCAAAATGTCAATTTTCACTCCAGTCACTTAAAATGCTATTTATTCAAGAGAAAATGGCCCATGATTATCAGAATTGGTCAAAAGATTTCTTGGGTCCATGCACATATAGGGTGTTCTCAGCGATTAAAAGTGACATGTCATACGGGGGTCACTAGGGGTCATTGAACTTTACATCGGTAAAAGTTAAGACATGCTCCGATTTGGACGGGGTTTGTTGCATCTTGTTTAATTTGATGAGCCAAGAAAATAAGTCAATCATATTGACCAGGTCAAAGGTCAAGAAGGGGTCACTAGGGGTCAAAAGGTGATTTTCACTTAAAACGCATTTCCAATTTAGTGAAATGACCTAGGATCGTCAAAATTGGTCCACATATTCCTTTTGACCGTACGCATGTACAAAAGAACGGTTTTTTAAATTAAAAATCATTTGGGGTCACTAGGGGTCAAAATGTCAATTTTCACTCCAGTCACTTAAAATGCTATTTTTTCAAGAGGAAATGACCCATGATTATCAGAATTGGTCAAAAGATTCCTTGGGTCCATGCATATATAGGGTGTTCAGCGATTAAAAGTGACATGTCATACCGGGTCACTAGGGGTCATTGAACTTTACAGGGGTAAAAGTTTAGACATGCTCTGATTTGGACCAGGTTTGTTGCATCTTGTTTGGATTAATGAGCCAAGAAAATAAGTCAATCATATTGACCAGTTCAAAGGTCAAGAAGGGGTCACTAGGGGTCATTGAACATTACAGAGGTAAAAGTTAAGACATGCTCCGATTTGGACGGGGTTTGTTGCATCTTGTTTGGATTGATGAGCAAAGAAAATAAATAAATCATATTGACCAGGTCAAAGGTCACGAAGGGTCAATAGGGGTCATTGAACTTTACAGGGGTAAAAGTAAAGACATGGTTCGATTTTGACCGGGTTTGTTGCATCTTGTTTGATTTGATGAGCCAAGAAAATAATTCAATTATATTGACCAGGTCAAAGGTCAAGAAGGGGTCAAAAGGGGTCATTGAACTTTAAAGGGGTAAAATTTAAGACATGATCCGATTTGGACCGGATTTGTTGCATCTTGTTTGGATTGATGAGCCAAGAAAATAAGTCAATCATTTTAATCAGGTCAAAGGTCAAGAAGGGGTCACTAGGGATCATTTTCTCAAAGAAAAATCAAGGTAGCCTGGTCTTAGACCGGAGCAAGATCTAGTTTTTGTTGTTGTTGTTGTCACATACAATCAAGGAGCGAAAATAACAATTTAGCTAAACGACCATTAGCTATATATATGGTTGCATTGAAATAGATGTCCGGTAGGCCCTATCTATTAATATTGTTGCGTTGGGTAAATCGCGGTTTCCCAAGTTAATCGTCGGAACTATTCAATGGTGATAAGTTTTGTTAATATGTAAAGCACATTATCGACGTATGTTAAATAAGTAATCGTTACTTTTTCCCAATCTACTCACACGCACGACGAAAGCTCTGGTATCCAGATACCGACTTGTGTCAATTCGTAAAATCCGATACGTTCGATCTAGACGTCTAACGGAGCCACATAGGGCGTTATAATTCCCGCATAACTTTCACCAGTTATTCCAGACCTTATTCACGAATGATTGAGCTATACAGTGAAAACTACGACTTCTTCGGTGGTAAGAATGACGTAATAACCGTCAGAAAAATGTAATTTGCAATTATTTTGCAAGTAGCTGAACGACCAAATAAGATGGAACTTGCAGTTCGGCCATTTCACATAGCCACCGCAATGGATACAGGTTTTGTACTTAAGGCCTGGTGTTGACACTCTTATTCGTGATACTGATGGTCGATCCCGAAAGAGAGAGAACATTCTTTCCCTGCCAAAACGGGCAGGAAGTGTTGTACATAGACTCTGATAGTTTTCATAGTCGTCTTGCGCTCCTTTTCATTGTTCCGGGCTATCATACGTTACGTTATGTCACGTTGATCATTTGTCTGATGAATTGATGTCACCACGTTTTCTGTATAAATTTGGTAATCAGCTGGACTGAACATAATTGTAATAACAGAACTAATTCGCGGACCATCCAATTCACGCACTAATCCTGTCACGCATTGATGTACCCATCCACATACGCAACCCTGGGCACGCACGCTACCGGTTATATCTAAAATAAATAATGCAATAAACGGATCAGATCATCTAATTACAACTCATCAATCAATCAATCAATCAATCAATCAATCAATCAATCAATCAATCAATCAATCAATCAAAATTAAATCAACTAATTACAACTAATCAATCAATCAATCAATCAATCAATCTACAATCAACCAATCATCAATCGAATCAACTGACTACAACCAATCAATCAATCGACAAATCAATCAATTGACTATCAAACAATCAACCAATCAATCAATCAACCAACCAATTAATCCATTTAATTATCCATTTATTTATTAATATATTTATTTATTTGAATTTATTTATTTACTTATTTATTAATCTTTATTTATAAGGACGGTACCAGATTTACAGTAACAGTGCACGAGCACGAAAAATTATGATGTAACGAGGCGTAATATTATTAGGCCTAAATCGATATTGATATCAAGTGCAGAGACTCAATCCATTTGAAACCATAAAATAAACAAACAATAAATGTATGGAGAGCAGACACTTTTGTGTGACAGAGGGCGGCATGCGAGACCAACATCTAGAACCATACACTGTGATCTCCCAGCCATGACCAAAAGATCGAACGTGTATCATTAAAGCACGGTATCACGTGACCTTTATGTTATTAAGAGGCTGTGATGTAATGAATTGAAAGACGCCAAACTGAGAATAATCGGGTGCCTATTGTATCTACAAGTTGAAGAACATCACGCAAATTTGAATATTAAAAGCCCCCATTTTAAACCGCTTGAAGTTGTGAACAACACTATTTACAGCCCTGCCACATAGACACTAGGCGTATAATAGGTAGATAGGCCAACCAGAATATGTAATCCCTCCTATACCGTGAATTATAATTAATGGCGAACAACCAAGTGAAAGAGATTGTCCAATTCAATGAGCAAATTATCGATGAATGAGCTAGTTTATTCGCACGGGTGTCAAGCCTAGGCCTACTTATAAAAATGGGCTATGGAGCAAAGATGAATAAAAAACAACTTGAAACCCGAGGATACTAGACACAAACAGACATGATGTAAAATATGTGGACTGTAGTCCGAAAAGCCCCAAAAGTGTAAGTAACCGACATGAATAATGTTTATATTTTTATAATTAATGTATTAATATTATATTTCACGAGCATAAGGCATGTAGGCGTATAAACATGTGAAGAAGAAAAAAGTGAGGGGTACCAATGATTAGAAAAGACGATTACCGCCATTGACTGTATAATAACAAGACTACATAAATTACAGGACAAAATGAAAATTTCTCACCGAATTTGTAGTACCATTTACCGAAGCTAAGGTTTATTTCCTAGCAATCATGTGAATCCGGCCAACGCAGCTCAGACGAATACCGCAGGTCATGTAGAAATAGAAACAAAAAATTAATTTATGACCAAGAAGAGAACGATCCTTTTCGTATGCAGACAATGGAGGTTATGAATCAGTAAGGAAAACTAAATGCTGCTCGCAAAGCACGCAGGGAGGGACGCACACAAAAGGAATGGCCTATCTATTGTTACTGTGGAATCAGGTGAGGAAAACCCGCGAAACAGAAGCTCAAGTTAACAGTGGGACTCTGTGCCGCGAGCAAAATCAATTTATTCAGATTTCAGCTGAATAAATCGTCATTACACAAAATACGACATTCAATTTTATTAGTATTAGCATTATTTATATAAACTGCTTTGATAAAAATAGATAAATTTGCCCAAATTGACCTAAGCCTCAGCGCAAGTAATCTGCGCAGATCGTGCACGTCATCTACCAAGGATATTGGTCGCATTTGGGTACTTTGGTTGATTCAAACAATATTCGATACACAGTTTTATTGTACCACTGAAAAGCTTGCATGGTGTAAATAAAAATATTTATTTTATTATCAACGCAAACGAATAACATCTCTAGCATAAAAGGAAATATTTTGATATGAAAAATATAGTATGTTACTGTTAGAAAAACTTGAAGAAAGTTTTGTTAAAGGAGGGGTCCCGCAAGCACAACATTGAACATAATTTGTTAGAAAAATAATTATCGAGCCCAAATTGCATAATCATATAGAACAAAACATCATACTTATTACAAAACGAATAAAAACTGCCATCTCTCAACATGCAATAATTAAAATTTACGGCGGTTGAATGTCCCGGTGTCGATGACGTCATGGTTAATCTGTGCTCAAATTTGCGCATGTGCATTCTATAACTATGACTTCATCGACACCGGGACTTGAGAGATGGCAGTTTGCATTCGTTTTTGTCATAATTATGGTGTTTTGTTCTATATGATTACGGAAGTCGGGCTCGATAGTTATTTTTCTAACATATAATGCACAATGTTGTGCTTCCAGGACACCTCCTTTAATAGAGGAAGTTTGTGTTAGAAAAACAAAAACAAGTTTCGGTAATAGAGAAAGTTTCTGTTAGAAAAACATAACAGTCATGCAGCAGGTCAATCTTTTTGGCTAGGCTATCAGATGTTGAAATCATTTCCAAAGGATATTGAACACCAGGAGACAAAAAACACACCCTGTTCTACAGGCAAACAGACCTCTCAGGTCTCTGTTGGTCAGGCATTTTTTTTTTGGGGGGGGGGTGAATTTCAACAATTTTCAACCTTTAAACAAAATCTTCAAAAAAGTTTTAATTTTTTTTTTTAAAACACCGAAAAACCAAATGGGTCAGTCAGGCTCGTAGAACAGGTGGGTTAAATTTGGGAAAACATGTTCTGTGTCTCAATAATATTTACTCTAACAGTAAAACAGATTTGGTTGAAAGAATTCTATAGGTTTTTATTGTCGTTGTCAAAATATTATCTACAAATACATTTTTTTCTGTCGACCTGACCATTTACAAATAATAAAGTGATACTGAAAATAGCATTAACAAAAAAAGAGGAAAAAATGAGTAAAGATGGTACTTTGGCTAAATATAACGGTGCACACAAAACTTAATCTTTTTGAAATATATGAAATTTGATTAGGACTATTTATATTTGTGTTATAACATTTCAAAAGTGTGTAATTTTATGATAGGGCCTATATGTATGCTTGATAGCAAAACATGCCTATCTGTAATACAGTCCATAACATATGTGCACCATGCCACTGATCATGGTATTTGAACTGGCTACTTTCACACAAACGTGTATATTTTACACGATACAGACACACTCTTGTAGCTGCACTATATGTAATTTTTTTTCTTCACTATTGCAGTCTTTTTGACTCACCCTGTATAGCAGGGGTGGGCAACCTTTTTGATGAATGGGCAAGATATAAGGAGTGAAAAATTGACTGGGCCGCACCTAACCAAATTGTCTAGCAATGACCTGCTGTTGATTTCAAACCTTTGATTCCAAAGACTTTCAAGCAATAGGTGTGTGTGCTTAATAATCTATCTTCACAAAAATGTCATCTCAATACCGTACAGATGACAATTAATTGGGAAAATAGACATACCAACGTTGAGGAACATAATTTGTGCCGATATATGCTATAAGCAGCTCGTTTTTTGGGATGATGTAAAGTATATTGTTTTTTCTTTCTTCTTTTTTCTTCAGGCCCTTTGTGGGCTGCAAAAAACCCACTGGTAGGCCGCATGCGGCCCGCAGGTTGCCCACCCCTGCACTATAGGAAGCTAAATGGATGTATAATGGATTATTGAGTAACAAAGCCCAATATTAAGTGGCTGCCAGTTGTGAAATTATGGCGTTTTATAAAAGGCCTATCCTAGAACACAAACAATTATACAACATATTGCAGCTATTATGCTTTTTTCACATCTAAGATAGAAGTGCAAACAGGACCTATATGCCATACATGTAGCTGCTGTGTGATAGTTGTAGTTTATAGCCAAGGTACAGCATATAGACATTCAAGGGTATAGCACGTGACAGCTATTGTTGCACTGAACCCTTGATAATTATATGATGATGCTGTAATTATTAATTAAATGTCGGAAGTCGTAAACATTTATTTTGAGATATAGCCAAGCAAATTTTTGTTTTGAAAACCTTTCATTCAGTCATTTCTTTAGAATTAACTTCCATTCTTCTTGGGTTTCTGCAAAATGCTGCATTGCAAATGACCAATACAATCAAGTAGAACATTAAAATGTGATTTTGTTTAATTCCGACTCATTTTGCTTTATCGTATTACAAATGATTTATTTACTATCGTTATCTGTAATTTATAAAAATATGAATTTCAGCTCAATGATATGCCTTCTATAACCCTAACCCTACCATATACCACAAAATACCACGACCGAGCAAGGTTTGTATCACCCGGCGTGGAAGTTTTTCGATGGACCCAGCCCATATACATGGCGCAGTATACTGCACCAAGTAGCCTTGACACCCGTGGTGTTGTGGGAAATCATAAGCCGCTGGTGCTGGAGGTCCGTGGTTCAAATCCCGGGGTGTCGGGGGATATTTAGGGTCACTATACATGGCGCAGTATACTGCACCAAGTAGCCTTGACACCCGTGGTGTTGTGGGAAATCATAAGCCTCTGGTGCTGGAGGTCAGTGGTTCAAATCCCGGGGTGTCGGGGGGATATTTAGGGTCACTTTTTGACATAGAAAAAAAAGTGGGTGTAGGGTTAGGGTTAATAATGTTTTATTATCATGTTGGCACCATTATCGCGAATAACATTTTGTCTCCTATTATGCATATAATTTGTAATTCTTTATCAATGGCCAGTAATAGCATAATATGATTGGTACTGCACTGCATTTGCTGATTCATTACTGAATTCAAAAGACAAATATGACACCAGTCTGAGAATGTGCCTTTGAACATAATATCTGTGTACCCATTTTCAGGTACGTTGTAATAGTTTCCCATCCGTGAGGCGTATTTTTAATTCAGATTTTTTCAGTGATTGACAGACTTTCCATTGATACCAGAACATCCCTGTGCAACTGGTGTCAGTCTGTCCTAGGTACAGGCCATTGAGGTTAGCTTGGGTACAGGCTTTATGCCACCAGGCACCTTGGTAACGAATTGCACAGTTTACACTAGCCTGGTCATGGTCTTGGTCCTTTGTAGTAAATAACATCCCATTCAGATCATGGGATCTCATGCTATCCCCAGCTGTACCAGAATAAGATCCAATATCAAGTCTGTAGAATGAGGCACTGTCACCAATACGGAAGTGGTCATAAATTGCATAAGCCTGATTTCCATCAACATGTTGAAGATCAACCCTCAATTCCCATTGGCCAAGACTCGTCATTATATGGAGCTTGTTAAGTCCCAGCCAGAATTCTCCATCAGGGTTGCCAAATCCTCTTTCATAGTCATCCCAGACACGATCAAAATCCATGGAGCCATCAAAACGGCGTTGGAAAACAATCCATCCACCACCATCTGTGTCCATATCACAAACAACTGGGAATGAACCGAAAACAGTATTTTTAGGCAATATAGTGTGCTGTCCACTAAGACCATTTAAGCAACTGTGCTGCTGGCTATCTTGTTGGATCTGCGATATATTGGTATGCATCTGTGACATATTAGTATGCATCTGCGATATATTGGTATGCATCTGCGATATATTGGTATACATCTGCGATATATTGGTATGCATCGGGGGGAAAGATTGCTGGAGCAAGGCTGTAACATTTTCGAGCAATCTACTCTGTCTGTTTGCTTGGTCTTTCATAAGTTGATTATGTCTTTCCTGCATTGCCTGTTGATTTTGCAACAGTTGAGTATGTCTTTCCTGCGTTGCCTGTTGATTTTGCAACAATTGAGTATGTCTTTCCTGCATTGCCTGTTGATTTTGCAACAGTTGAGTATGTCTTTCAAACTGCATTGCCTGTTGATTTTGCAACAGTTGAGTATATCTTTCCTGCATTGCCTGTTGGTTTTGCAACAGTTGAGTATGTCTTTCAGACTGCATTGCCTGTTGGTTTTGCAACAGTTGAGTATGTCTTTCCTGCATTGCCTGTTGGTTTTGCAACAGTTGAGTATGTCTTTCCTGCGTTGCCTGTTGGTTTTGCAACAGTTGAGTATGTCTTTCCTGCGTTGCCTGTTGGTTTTGCAACAGTTGAGTATGTCTTTCCTGTGTTGCCTGTTGGTTTTGCAACAGTTGAGTATGTCTTTCCTGCGTTGCCTGTTGGTTTTGCAACAGTTGAGTATGTCTTTCCTGAGTTGCCTGTTGGTTTTGCAGCAGTTGAGTATGTCTTTCCTGCATTACCTGTTGGTTTTGCATCAATTTGACCATCTCTGATAACATAGGAGGTAACACAGCCATAACATTCTCGATCAGGAGATTCTCAGTCACTTGGAGATCCTTTTCATCTTCTAGTATTTGGAGAATTGAAGGCAACGTAGTTACATTGGTATTCTGATAGGTATAATAAGCAATGTTTTTCAGGATGTCAGTGATTTCAGGAAGCGCACGAACCACAGAACCGGTGATATTCTCTAGAAGCTCAGTGCTGCGAGTGTTACCATGAAAATCCAATTTGTCTCGGGGGATGATGCAGTCGGTTCCATGACAGTCGGTAGCGCTTCTCTTGATGAATGGTTTGCAAGTGATGCTGTATATGCTGACACATGCAAGAGCCAAAATCAAATTGTGCCCAAAAGTAGCCATATTTGTATTCTGCTTATAGCAGTAAAATAGAGTAAAATTACAATGTGTGTTCAATTTGACAATTTCTGTAGGAAATGAAACTATATGTCGGTATTTTTAAAGCAGCCCCGGGTATCAGATATCCGTTGTTTCATTTGTAGATTAGAAAACAAGATAAAGGTTCAAATGGTAAACATTTATTTCACACTATAAAGGATTTCAAGCAAAATTTAGGGCGCACTCGTATATGCATCGTTCAGTGCCCCTCTAAGTAGAATCTGATGCATTTGACTTCAATTTCTCTGTTATTTTTCTTAAAGATCACCTCTTTATTATTATTTTAAAAAAAAGTGTTTGAATATCATAAGGTTTTCTTTCTTTTTTAAAGTAGAATTCAAACTGGATTGGGGTTCAATTGAAGGGGTCAGGGAGATTTCTAAAACAATTGAATCTATAGAAACTGTTACCTTTTTTAGGGGATAATACACATAGAAATCATATCATGTAATATTTTCTAAACAATGTGGATAAAATGAAATTACAAACTATTTTCTGAGCATTTTTTGTTGTTGGAATAATTCTCACTGCTAAATAAATAAGGGTTGTCATCACTTTGCTTCAGGTCACAATTTATTGGTAGCCTCACAATTTGTTTCACGCTAGACATGATAGCAATTGGGTAGATGTCATCTGTTTTGTTCTGGATCCTAACAAAAATATCAAGTGCAATATATTCTTTCATCACACAAAATAAAACAGTCATTAATATTATTATTATTTATATGAACTGCTTTAATAAAAAATAAATGAATTTGCCAAAATTGGACTAAACCTCAGCGCGATTAAATGCAGATGACCAAAATGTATCTTCTGCGCAGACAAATACTATCACACACATCGTCTGCGCAACACGATTCATTAATATTTTGGAATATTGTTCGCATCTGGTTACTTTTTTGTAGAGGAAGTTTTTGATAGAAAAACATGAAGAAAGTTTCTGTAATAGAGGAAGTTTGTGTTAGAAAAACATGAACAAGTTTCTGTAATACAGGGTGTCCCTAAAAAAAGGGTGCACATGTATGCGCAACTTGTTTACCATGAAGTCCTAAAGTTTGGTGAGATATATTTATACAGGGAAAACACTTCTTAGCTTTCAGATTCTGTTTATTTCATCTGATTTGGATTTGTCAATCCTCAGATATACCCAGTTTATCAGAACTACCCAAAATCGACGTTGTGCCACTTTTACAGAAAGAATGATTATGAGCGTCAAAATAATACTAACATTGGTCTATATCCATGGGTATCAATCGTCTTGAAACGTTGGGGTTGGCATTTTAACAGAATTGTTTAAATGAGACTGAGGAACAAAAATGAATCATTTAACTAAAAATGGTTGTCCTTGAATAGGCCTATGTGGTAAGAGATTTCTACGAGCAGTTATTGTGGGATCCCTCTGAAGTGTACGCCGTGTTACTGTGTCCTGCCATTTTTCATTGTCTTAGTCTTCTAGAATGTTCTTTATTCATATTGGTGCTCGTACCATTTACGAAATATTTCCAATACTCCTTTGTAGGTGCACTCGTAGATGGTACGTGAGTGTTTGGGAAATGAATAGCAAACTCTCTGGTGACTTCCACCAGACTTCTCATTTGATGTTATTTTAATACCATGAATTCCCTCTCTTCTAATGAAAATTGAGGCCGCACCCCCGCCATATGGAGGTCTGTCTTGTTTTGAAAATGTAGGCCCAATAAACTTTTTGTGAAACCTTATCAAAAAGACTGGTTCGAATCATGTAACAAACATCTTTATATTTAGTTCTGCTTGGATACACAGACACTCATTCTATTATATAAACCTATTCAATCTCAATACAAAAATGTTATTTGAAGGGCAATCGTACAAGTGGAAGTTGTATTTTATAGGAGTAAACCTTTAAAACTGTAAAGTGGCACAACATCGATTTTGGGTAGCTCTAGTTAATTGCCCATATCTCAGGATTGACAAATCCGAATCTGATGAAATAAGCAGCATCTGAAAGCCAGGTGTTTCGTCTTTCAATATGTATACATCTTACACCAAATGATAGAACTTCATGGTCAACAAGTTGGGTGAACACATGCACCCTTTTTTTTAGGAACACCCTGTAGAGGAAGTCTCTGTTAAAACAACATTACAGTCATCTGGTCACCCTGTGCCTTGCAAGATCGTCACCTATTTGGCTGGGCTATCGGCAGTTGAAAACATTTTCAAAGAGTTTTGAACATAAGGAGACAAAAAATGTTTTCTACAGGCAAATATACCTCTCAGGTATGGTGGGGTGGGGTGGTCAGGCGTAACAATTTTTCAAAAATTTCAACCAAAAAGCACTTTTTTATTTTGAATTATTTGAAAACAATTAATTTGCTGTGGTTCAAAATTAAAGAAAATGGGTCCATCAGGCCCGTCGTTTATCGCCTTAACTCTTTACCTGACATAGACGCATTAATGCGTCAAGACGACCTTTTTACGTTTTTACCCGATAACTCGTTAACCAAACATCGGAAGTATGGCAAACTATACCTTTTTGGAATCCTTGTGCACAGCCGAACAATTTGGTATGCCTTTTAGTGTAATTGAAGGCATTTGCATTTTTGTGCCCCTGTATGGCGGCCATTTTGGATTTTGGGCTTACGGTAAATTTGTCGTGCTGATCGTACACGATTCTGGTCGTTGCGCCATAACCGAATAACCCACTACAGCAAATTTGGTATCAAAATGTTCAGAATTATAATGCCCATCTCTTGAAAGCATTTTGAAGGGCTCAAGTAGTATAGTTTTCATACAGGACTACTAAATATTTGTAAAAAAAAATGTTACAAAAATTGCATGCTGGGTAACGGTTACCATGGCAACCGCCACGATCGTCCGGTATCGTTGAAATTTTCTCAGAAGTGTCCGGCCATTCATAAGCTTTCAGAATATATATAGTTTTACTACCTTACAGAGTCTCATATTCAAATTATAAGTTGATATTTACATGCTTGTGCAAATTCACAATTTCTTCAAAAATTAATTTGTCAGGGAAAGAGTTAAGAGACAAATATTTTGGAAAAATATATTTAGTAGATCAGTATTTAAATTTCTGTAAAATACACACAGTTTTTGTATAGTTTTTACTTTAATAGCTTTATTGTTGTCAAAATATTATCAAATCCTGTTTCCCTGAAAAATCTTCAGTAAAGCTGTGGACCTGACCATCTACAAATACATAAGTTATAAGATAACAACTAAAAGTTCATTCATACAATATATCAAATTAAAAAAATATAAAACATACATACACTCAACAAGCAATTTTCCTCTTCACAATAACCCCTCATTCATAACAATTGAGTGGATACTCTTTTAAAGGGGCATTGAGAGATGTATCGATATACTAAATGAGCAAATAACGTAAATATAATCATCACATAGCCCAAATCCAAAATGTCATACAATTCCGACATCACCTTCATGCCAAATAAGCAAATAATGGCATTTCCAGGTTGAGATTTGCCACGAAAGTCCGCGAGTAAAGCGATAGCAAAACTTCCGAATTCAGCACTTAGTTTCGATATGATCACATAAAAACTAAGAAAATCATGAAATTTTATATGATAAATGGCAAATGTTGGTAAACTGTTTCATATGGTAGTTAGTATATGCCTAAGTACTACTTTGATGCAAAAAAAAGAAGAGATTTCCAGGATAATTGAGAGTGCACTCCCATGTGTATCTCTCAATGCCCCTTTAAGTTATGATGCTTTTAGTAACCACACCTAATGAAAATAATGTTATTATCTTTTCTATGGGATGTTATGATTTGTATTCAATTGTATCATGGGTCAGGCATGTATGGATGAATGGTGAGCTGTGATTCATTCACACAAATTGTCACTGCTAAGTACACCCTAGGCAATGATATTCCATAGAATTGATTTTAAACATATCTTTAAAAGTATCCACCCAATTTTTATGAATGAGGTCTCAACATCAAAACTCAAAATCAGATCTTTGAATTAATAAACACATCATTAAGTGTGTGTTGGTAAGTACGGGGGCTCTTTCTAGGAACTTAAGCCATATTTTTAATTCATGGAACTGTCTTTACCCAAATGATTATATATTATCAACGCAAGAAGGGGTTTTTTTTCTTTCTTTTTTCGACAGCCATGGTGTTACTGCCTGATTTTTATTTAGTAGTGATCTTATAACATCAAATAAACATACACAATTACCAATGCAATAACAATACAATAAAACAACAAAACCTACATGTCCATTACCTGGGTAATATCAAATGCAAATCATCAATATATAACATCACTATAAACCTCACTCATCACAAAACTGTTCTGTTCCCCCATTTATTCGCTGGAATAGTGCATATTTGAATATAACCGTTGCCAGGTCAACTGGCTCACACTAACTTTGTTACAAACCACTGATCACATTGATCATATAACACAAAGCCTATGGCAATATCATAAATCGGAACAAATATATGGACGCCATGCTTTACTAACCCTTACGAAAATGCAATTACCAAAATGTGGTTGCAGCAAGGTGGCACAAGGTTGCTGCAAGGTTGCGCAAGCTTGTTGCAAGGATGCGCAAGCTTGGTGCAAGGTTGTGGATGATTGCTGCAAGGTTGCGCAACCTTTTTAGAAGAATCAAACTGGTTGCGCACACTCCTGCAACCTTCTCAGAAGAACCAAACTGGACGCGCAAGCTTGTCCAAAGGTTGTGGATTGCTGCTAGGTTGCGCAACCTTCCCAGAAGTACCCAAACTGGTTGCGTAAGCTCCCTGCAACCTCTTCAGAAAAACCAAACTGGTTGCGCAAGGTTTCTTCTTATGTTCAAAGGTCAGGCCAAAAGGTCAAACATGTGAAATAAACAACTTTCCTTTCTTTGGCGGGAGTTTTGAATATTGCTTATGTGGTGTGGGCTACATTGTTTGAAATGTTGGGGTAGTGATAGAGAGGATTGATTTACATGTAAAATGGCTCCTTCGTTTTTCATCGATTTTCGATTAAGTCTAGCCACACGAGAACCAAAAGAGATATATCAATGAAATTAATATATAATGTAGGAAACATTTTCACCTTTTAATGCAGGTGTTTATATTTAAACCAATAATCATTTTGTATTTTTTATGTATTTTAGAAACATGGTATAGTTCATTCTGATGCACCCTGTACATACATTACATACATGAAAGCATTTATATAGCGCTGTTACATTAAGATCATAGGGCTGAACAAAAAAAGATGGCAAAAAGCCTTACAAAGCATAATACAAAACAACAGCAAAAAAGATTTATTATCAGAGGAAGTGTACAAATATGTTTTACAATTTTTCTTAAACTTTGCAACTATAGACTCACGTCACAAAGGACTTATTTAACATTGTTATCTGTCATTTGCTGTCAGAGAGAGAAGTTGAGGGGAGACAACACAGAATTTTTAACAACCTTCCGTGGTTGCAGCCAGATGCAATATAAGCTGGCCCGGCAACGAGGAAACCTATATAACTGTCCAAGCACAGGAAAAAACTGGAACTGACAGGACTGCGCAGCTACCCGAGCGCAACTACCCGAACGCTACCAAAATAACCACAGGGGAGTTCAACTCCCAGCCAGCAAATTTGTTTTCCTTGCATGCACTTCAGAAAACATTATTATAAAAATATCAATTTCAGTTCAATTATACGCCTTCTATAATAATGTTTTATAATCATGTTTGTACCATTATCGTGAATAAAATTAGGTCTCCTATTATGCAAATAATTTGTAATTGTTATCAATGGCCAGGAATAGCATAATCTGATTGGTACTGCACTGCTTTTGCTGATTCTTTACTGAATTCAAATGACAAATATGACACCAGTCTGAGAGTGCATCCTTTAACACTATCTCTGTGCACCCATTTTCGGGTATGTTGTAATAATTACCCATCAGTGAGACGTATTTTTAATTCAGATTTTTTCATTGATTGACAGACTTTCCATTTATACCAGTACATGCTGTTGGAACTGGTGTCAGACTGTCCTAGATACAGGCCATTGAGGTGAGCATAGGTACAGTCCTTGTGCCACCAGGCACCTCCCTTCTGAATTGCACACTGTACACCACCATACTGGTCATGGTCTTGGTCCTTGGTAGTAAATGCCATCCCATCAGAGTATGTCATACTATCCCCAGCCGTACCAGTATAAGATCCAATATCAAGTCTGTAGAATGAGGCACTGTCCCCAATAAGGAAGTTGTCATAAATTGCATAAGCCTTGTTCAAATCATAATCTTCGAGATCAACCTGTAATTCCCATTGGCAACGACTTGTTATGACATGGAGCTTGTCAAGCCCCAGCCAGAATTCTCCATCAGGATTTCCAAATCCTGTTTCGTAGTCATCCCAGACACGATCAAAATCCACGGAGCCATCAAAACGGCGTTGGAAAACAATCCATCCACCACCATCTGTGTCCATATCACAAACAACTGGGAATGAACCGAAAACAGTATTATTAGGCAATATAGTGTGCTGTCCACTAAGACCATTTAAGCAACTGTGCTGTTGGCTATCTTGTTGGATCTGTGAGTTATTGGTATACATCTGCGATATATTAGTATGCATCTGCGATATATTAGTATGCATCTGCGGTATATTGGTATTCATATGCGATATATTGGTATGCACAGGGAGAAAAGATTGCTGGAGCAATGCTGTAACATTTTCGAGCAGTCTACTCTGTCTGTCTGCTTGGTCTTCCATAAGTTGATTATGTCTTTCCAGCGTTGCCTGTTGATTTTGCATCAATTTGACTATCTCTGATAGCATAGGAGTAAACACAGCCGTAAGATTCTCGATCAGGAGATTCTCGGTCACTTGGAGATCCTTTTCATCTTCTAGTGTTTGGAGAATTGACGGCATAGTATTTACAGTTGTATTCTGTTGGGTATAATAAGCAATATTCTTCAGGAGGTCATTGATTTCTGGGAATGCATGAACCAAAGAACCGGTGATATTCTCCAAAAGCTCGGTGTCCCGAGGGTTACCACGGAAGTCCAATTCTTCTTGGGGGATGATGCAGTCAGTTCCATAACAGTCGGTTGCGCTTCTCTTGATAACAGGTTTGCAAGTGATGCTGTATATGCTGACACATGCTAGAGCCCAAATCAAATTGTGCCCATAAGTGGCCATATTGGTATTCTGCTTATAGCTGGTAAATATACAGTAAAAAATCTATCAAAAAGGATGAGGCAACACAATGTGTGTTCAATTTGACAATTTCTGTATGAAATGAAACCATGCAAGTATAAAGACTAGTTATATATGTGGGTATTTTGGCAGCAACCCAGAGCATCGGATATCTGTTGTTTCATTTCTAGATAAGAAAAACCGGTAAAGGTTAAAAGGGTGAACATTTATTACACTTCAATCCATATTGGATTCACCTCAAAACAATGAACTTCCTTTCACAACTATAAATGTGTCATCATAGCTAAGGCAAAAAAAAAATGGTCTGTCTCACATATAATTGGGAAAACAACTATGCGATATATGATTTATATTTACTAGCAGGCACCCACGCTTTGTGCCTGACCCGCTAGAAGATTTTAACGGGTTAGTGAGTAAACAAAGCGTAAGGCAATGGTATAAAATATCAAGAAAATGAACTATAATAATCCAGACGTGCCCTAAAAATCTGAATATCGCAGGTGCTTTTATTAATCCATGTATACATGTTTCTTTAATAATCCAGGTATACAATCAAAATTGTAAAAAATATTAATTATGAAAATAATACTTACAGAGATAATGCAACCTAATTCAATCAGAACATGCTATTTACAATGCATTACTATTTAATAGGTCAAACAAACTTGGCCTATACCATAAATATGTTATTTAATCTACAAGGTAATGCAACCTGAATCAATTATCAGAATATATGCTTTCTACAATAAAAGACAACACAATAGTACACAAAGGATATATGCAAAACTCTTCATAGATTCCACTTATTAAAAGGGGCATATAAAATAGTTGACCCTTTTTTTAATGTTAGGTGGGTGAGGGTGACCCATTTTTTAAATATTGTTCGAAATGATAGTTATCTTGTAATAAAGTTTGCTTTTGTTGTCTTGAGTTCAATGATCCAAACATTTTGACCGCTAAACTGTGTTAGGTAGAATTCTGACGTGATGCAGATGTTAAAGACACTATAGGAAGCTAAGAGGGTGTATAATGGTGTAGAGCAACAAATCCCCAATCTAAAATGGCTACCATTTGTTAAATTATAGTGGTTTTTTTTAAATGCCTATCCTAGAGCACAAGCAATATACAACATGTGGCAGCGATTATGCCTTTTTTATATAACTAAGATATGAGTGCGAAAAGGACTTATATACTATAGCGTAATCCAAGCGCCGGCCTGATCGCAGCAGAATGTGAAAGGGTTTTAGTGACCTTGATTTAAAAATGGACAATTTCGGACAGTTTTCCGCGCTCTCACTGTGTTTTATACATGTACTGTATTATCCCTATTAAGCGCCCAGTTAGCAAAGTCATTTTGGGTGGGCGGTTATTATGTTACCTTTTTTAAACTCATTTATCGTTGAGACTGTCGAATTCGGCAAGGTTGTGGTGTGGCAGTAAGTGCCTAGTGGGGTCGGGGAGAGCAGGCGGCGGCGGCGCTTTGAACCAGGCTTACTGGACTGATTTACTGAAGGGCGCTGTGGCGAAACTTTTTGTTGAACAGTGCTACAGTAATTGAAAAGGGTGTCTTATAAGGGATTGTTTGTTGGTAGTCATTGATAAAAACGGGGGTGGGCGCTTATAAGGGCATGGGCGTTTAATAGAGATAATACGGTACATATTTTACAGCGCAGAGCAATCGCTGGCCTGATCACCGTATGTGTGACAGGGTATTAAATAGGACTTTGTTGCACTAAACCCTTGATAATATGATGATGCTATAATTAATAATTAAATGTGATGTGATATAGCAAAGTATAGAATTTGTTTGCTTTCTATTGTTTTGAAAACCCTTTATTAGTCATTTCTATAGAATTAACAGTCCATTCTTATTGGGGTTTCTCCAAAATGCTGCATTGCAAATGACCAATACAATCAAGTAGAACATTAAAATGTGATATATTTTTTCTTCAAACTTATTTGGCTTAAACTCGTCACAAAGGATTTATTTAACAACGTTATCTGTCATTTGCTGTCAGAGAGAGAAGTTGAGAGGAGACAACACAGAAAGAAATTTAATGACCTTCCGTGGTTGCAGCCAAATGCAATGTAAGCTGGCCCAGCAACGAGGAAGCCTAGCTGTCAAAAAAGCGCGGGAAAAAACGGAAACTGACAGGACCGCGCAACTACCCGGGCGCTACCGAAATAACCACAGGGGAATTCAACTCCCAGCCAGCAAATTTGTTTTCCTTGCATGCACTTCAGAAAACATTATTATAGAAATATTAATTTCAGTTCAATTATACGCCTTCTATAATAATGTTTTATAATCATGTTTGTACCATTATCGTGACAAATTAGGCCTCCTATTATGCAAATAATTTATAATTCTGATTGGTACTGCGCTGCTTTTGCCGATTCATTACTGAATTCAAATGACAAGTATGACACCAGTCTGAGAGTGCTTCTTTGAACACTATCTTTGTGTACCTTTTTCAGGTAAGTTGTTATAAAGGGTAAAAAAAGTAAGCCCCCCCCCCCTAAAATTTGATCGTGTTTGTTTGCACAACTCCACACACCCCTGTGCGTAAGACGTGTGAATAGGGGATATAGGTTCCACACTATGCAATAGGGGATATTGTGTATACACGCTCACCGGGCGGATTGTGGACATTTTCCGCCATTTTGTGTGTATGTTTTTGTGTATAGGACATCGTACTATCTAACAGGGGTGCACATGGTGCATGCTAATAGGGGTCCCCTATTGGATAGCACTATGACGTGATTTGCAGTAATTTGCACCTATCTAGAGATTGGGGATATCCCCTATTGCGGGTGTATCCCCGATTGGACGGTAAAAAGTGTGTGTGTATCCCCGATTCCCACCCTAAACATACGCAGATTACACACGAAGGATGCAGCCATAAGGTCTCTCTCCTACGGACGACCTAAAAAAGGAAAACTTGCAATGGGTAGTCAAGCGGGTTTTTTTTTGATAAACTTTTCAATTTTTAAAAATGTACATTTGTGTGTGTGTAGTGTGTGTGTCAACAATTTGGTATACACTTTTTCAACAATTTGGTATACACTTTTTGATTTGTCCATTTCTTTTCCATACAATGTCCAATTGCAATCAAACTTCGGTCATAGATGCAACATGGGAACCTTCATATGTTAATGAGGTCAAAGGTCACATACCAAGGTCAAAGGTCATCCGAGGTCAAGATGTACTTGTATATGTAAAAGTGGCTGCATTTGTAAAATTGATTACATTTGTCCATTTCTTTTCCATACAATGACCAATTGTAACCAATCATAGATGCAACATGGAAACCTTCATATGTTAATGAGGTTAAAGGTCACATACCAAGGTCAAAGGTCATCCGAGGTCAAGATGTATATGTAAAAGTGGCTGCATATGTAAAATTGATTACATTTGTCCATTTCTTTTCCATACAATGACCAATTGTAACCAAACTTTGGTCATAGATGCAACATGGAAACCTTTATATGTTAATGAGGTCAAAGGTCACATACCAAGGTCAAAGGTCATCTGAGGTCAAGATGTAAATGTAGAAATGGCTGCATATGTAAAATTGATTACATTTTTCCATTTCTTTTCCATACAATGACCAATTGTAACCAAACTTCGGTCATAGATGCAACATGGAAACCTTCAGATGTTAATGAGGTCAAAGGTCACATACCAAGGTCAAAGGTCATCTGAGGTCAAGATGTAAAAGTGGCTGCATATGTAAAATTGATTACATTTGTCCATTTCTTTTCCATACAACGACCAATTGCAACTAAACTTCAGTCATAGATACAACATGGAAACCCGCATATGTTAATGAGGTCAAAGGTCGCATAGAAAGGTCAAAGGCCATCTGAGGTCAAGATGTAAAATTTAGTACACCTTTTTTTGTTGTCTCTTGTTCATTTTTTTGTCTCTTGTTCATTTTTCCATACAATGACCAATTGCAACCAAACTTGGGTCATGGATGCAACATGGAAACATTCATATGTTAATTAGGTCAAAGGTCACATACCAAGGTCAAACGTCATATGAGGTCAAGATGTAAAATTAGCTGCATATGTAAAGTTAATTTCATTTAAACAGGTGAAGTACAATTGCAACCAAACTCAGGATGTTTATTTTATTTTTTATATCCTGGATCCGCTAGTGGTCTAACCTCTTTCTTTCTAGATGCCTGTGGTTTGAGATCCACCTTGTTTTTAATCTACCCATATAAACGGACGACCTATTTGGGACCACTGTCCCTATTTTTAATAGCATGTTTACTTCTTCCAAAACATTCACATTTCCCCAAAATGATGTTTTCAGAAAAAGTGGCACTTTTCAAAATCTTATGCAAGAAAGTTACAAAAATGTCTCCATTGCTTTTTAAAATTAATTTGAATTGTCTTTATTTTCAATTAAAAGAAAATCTTTTCTTTCTTGAGCTTGTCTTT
Organism: Ophiura sarsii; assembly: GCA_035610835.1. Lineage (NCBI taxonomy): Eukaryota > Metazoa > Echinodermata > Ophiuroidea > Amphilepidida > Ophiuridae > Ophiura > Ophiura sarsii. The sequence goes on along the minus strand of CM069443.1, from coordinate 39,866,201 downwards.
ATTTGAAATTAAACATAAAATGATTTTATTTCATTCATGACTAGCCAATTCATGTCAATAACTTCCCTGTATCGTTGAAAAATGCCACTTTTCGAAAAACTTTTTTTGACCCCTTTAAATTAGTTACCCATCAGTGAGGCGTATTTTTAATTCAGATTTGTTCATTGATTGACAGACTTTCCAGTGATACCAGTACATGCCTTCGCAACTGGTGTCAGTCTGTCCTAGATACGGGCCATTGAGGTTAGCATAGGTACAGCCCTTGTGCCACCAGGCACCTTTCTTCCGAATGGCACAGTTCGTACCACTATCATAATGCCTGTCATGGTCTTGGTCCTTGGTAGTAAATGCCATCCCATCAGAGAATGTCATGCTATCCCCAGCTGTACCAGAATAAGATCCAATATCAAGTCTGTAGAATGAGGCACTGTCTCCAATACGGAAGTTGTCATAAATTGCATGAGCCTTATTCAAATCAAAATCTTCAAGATCAACTCGTAATTCCCATTGGCCATGACTTGTGATGACATGGAGCTTTTCAAGTCCCAGCCAGAAATCCCCACCAGGGTTGCCAAATCCGGTTTCGTAGTCATCCCAGACACGATCAAAATCCACGGAGCCGTCAGAATGGCGTTGGAAAACAAGGCAATATGGTGTGTTGTCCACTAAGACCATTTAAGCAACTGTGCTGTTGGCTATCTTGTTGGATCTGCGGTATATTGGTATGCATCTGCGATATATTGGTATGCATCTGCGATATATTGGTATGCATCTGCGGTATATTGGTATTCAGCTGCGGTATATTGGTATTCATCTGCGATATATTGGTATTCATCTGCGATATATTGGTATTCAGCTGCGGTATATTGATATGCATCTGCGATATATTGGTATGCATCTGGGGTATATTGGTATGCATCTGCGATATATTGGTATTCATCTGCGGTATATTGGTATTCATCTGCGATATATTGGTATTCAGCTGCGATATATTGGTACGTATCGGGGGGAAAGATTGCTGGAGCAATGCTGTAACATTTTCGAGCAGTCTACTCTGTCTGTCTGCTTGGTCTTCCATAAGTTGATTATGTCTTTCCTGTGTTGCCTGTTGATTTTGCATCAAATTGACTATCTCTGATAGCATAGGAGTAAACGCAGCGGTAACATTCTCGATCAGGAGATTCGCGGTCACTTGGAGATCCTTTTCATCTTCTAATGTTTGGAGAATTGAAGGCAAAGTAGCTACAGTGGTATTTTGATGGGTATAATAAGCAATATTCTTCAGTAGGGCAGTGATTTCTGGTAGCGCATGAACCACAGAACCGGTGATATTCTTCAGAAGCTCGGTGTCGTGAGGGTTACCATGGAAATCCAATTTGTCTTGGGTGATGCAGTCGGTTCCATAACAATCAGTAGCGCTTCTCTTGACAGGTATACAATTGATGCCATACATAAGAGTGCTGACACATGCTAGAGCCAAAATCAAAGTATACCCCAAAGTTGCCATATTTGTATTCTGCTTATAGCTGGTATAAATATACAGTAAAATATATCAACGAAGATGAGGCAACAAAACGCTTGTTCAATTTGACAATTTCTGTATGAAATGAATGTAATATACTTGGGTATTTTGGCAGCAACCCAGAGCATTGGATATTCATTGTTTTCATTTCTAGATTAGAAAACATGATAATGGTTCAAAGGGCGACCATTTAACAATTCAAGCCATATGGGATTCACTCAAACAATTAATTTTCTGTCAAAGTGTATCAATGTGGCACTGATAAGAAACAAAATACTTATTTGTTCAACTTATAGCTCATAGGAATCACAGAAAGTCACCAAAGATATTTTGAGCAATACCAGCATGCTTCACTCTCATCACATGACCAGTGATTTTCTGTGTCTAGTGTTTATATTAGTTTGTATTGACTTTGCAATCAAAGGTTTATAACACACACATTGTTATTTTTGTTGTTGAAAGGAGCATGAAGAAATATGTTGAAGGATGCGCCCTCAATTATGATAACAACTGGGATTTGTATATTTCTACAATTGTATAACATGTATGACTTACACTTATAAGGATTAAGAAAAATCAGCCCTCTTTGTACAACAAAACGTTGATTCTAAAATGCTGATAAAGCTGTGATCAGCATTTTACCGTAGACAGTGTCCCCCTGCAGCATGTGTGATAAATAACGTGAACCATATTTACATAGAGGGCATTTTAAAGAAAAGTTTCAATAAATAGCGATGGTATTGTTTTAATCAAGTTTTGCTCTGTTTAAAGACCACCTCTTTATTATTTAATTTGTGTTTTGTTTTGTATATCATATATGTAAGCTTTTTTTAAAAAGCTACACAGTAAAACGCTGTTTAAAACCGTAAATAATAATAATAATAATTTTGAGCTATCAAAGGATATTATATTGTGCAATATTTTTCAAGGCCAGATTTATTTTACACAAAGGCTTATACGAGGGTCGTTCAATAAATAATGAAAGTGATCATGGTATGGGATGCATGAGTGATTCTATTGAGGGATAATATGATCAATACATAGTATAAACCTTTGTCTTTCAAACAATACCCTTTTAGATTGTTAGATACATTTGGTTATGTAACGTCATTAACATAAACACAATAGGTTTCAGACACTGATTGAAATCTGTCAATTATTTGGCTGGATATGTAATATGTTGAATATAGATTGATTGATACATTTGCGTATATCTCGGCAATGCAAGCATAAAATCAGATAACACTTGGCACATAGTTAGAACACACTCTTAGCTCTGTTTGACACTCTTTTTTAGATCTGAATTCTTTAAAACAAACGTGAAGGGACCATCTCAAATACGCTTTTATTTAGCAAAATCCGCAATAATATACCTTAGAAAACAACAAAGGATAAAGAACAATGGAGGGATTATAATTTAGTAAATTGTTGTGGGATGTAAAGCAATAATAGTGGGGATTTCAAGAGGAGCTGTTCATAAAATGTCCTCAAACCAATGAAATTATGTGACGATTACTTTAACAATGCATATCTAGTAGCTCTAAAGATAACAGTACTAAGAGAGGTTGTGGCAGCCATCTTTGATTGACACATTCATGCATATCTTCATTTTGACTATCACAATATTTTTACACATTGATTTAAGCATTTTTCATTATTTTTGATTAGAATTTGAAGGCACAGTAAGCTTTTATCTGGTAAATTTCATGATTTAAGCCATTTTTGGTCCAGTTCAAAATGATCTGCCGTCTGCGAATGCGCATATTTTCTGCAGGTTTCGTGCGAATAAGTTCAGATAATTAGTTAACTATCATATGGAATCTCCCAAACTGGTTCATTGCTTGGATTTTTCCTAAATTGTTTGATTTTCCGCAATATTAGTGATTCACTGACTGGGCATTTTTCAATGAAAATTGGCTATTTGAAATACTGATATTTGTATACTTTTTATTCGATTGCCTCTCCTTACTTTTTCCTTTTATACTACATATATCAAATTACACAGGGATTGAAGTTATTGTCTTTTTTTATCATACTTACGCGAAAAATATTGGGATTTATGTACCTGCTTCTAGTGTCATGTTATGCAATTTTCTTACCACATGTTTTGCACAAACAATTCAAATTTCCCGCCAAATAACTGATTTAGTAGTGTCCCAAGTGTACTTACTTTGAGACAATGCTATGACCAGTCAACTGTAGAACGGGGCCCCGTTTCAATTGAGGGCGCTCTAAAACGACGGGTGTACGTAACCAAGGTAACGCACACCCGTCAATTTGCGCAATGATTGAATTTTCGTCTTTACCCCCAATTATCTGCATAAAAAGTAACTATCCATCGAGTTGAGGGCAGCTTAAGGTACCAGAACTCCTTGCGACACTCAGTTCGATGATTTAATTTAACCTTTGACCCCAACATCACATGACACAAGCTAAAAGTATGTCTTTTTTGACCGGTTTGCTGCGATGAGACCACCATTTTCTAGACGAGATTACACCATTTTATAGAATTTCTAGGATAAGTGTGATAATTTTTACATTAAATACAAGCCCTATAGTATTCAAAAGTGACGCCTTTGTAACGGTTATCTCTGTGATAAGAGAGTTATTTCTTTGTTTAAAATCAGCAAAATCGTTTTTTTATGAATTTTGAACATTACTGTGACGTGAGGCCGTTCCCTTAGAAACGGAGTCCCGTTCTCAAGCCCGCCCTCTATTGAAAAGTGTTTTTTGTTCGTATTCCGGCGGACGACGGACTTCCGTCACTTGATGAATCGCCGTGTAAAATATGACGGCAGTGCGTCACTAAATAAAGCGCCCTCAATTGAAACGGGGCCCCGTTCTACAGCTGACTGATGACGTCATAGTTTACACTTAGAAATCCAAAACTGTATTGTTTTGGTCTTGTGTACCTTCATTTCATCATAGACGGTGAAATTCACCGTCTATGATTTCATGAAACTTTGGTTGGCCTAAGGTGAATATGTTGATAGGAAATTTTCTTTTAACCAATCAGATCACTTTTTTGGGGCTATGATTTTTTTTTCACATCAAGATATTTTGATATCAGAAAGAATCCCCATATTTTTCTCATTATGTGTAAAATCTTAGGGGCCAGACATTTTCCATTTAGAAATTATAGGCTAAAATGTGGTGAATTACTGCCAAAGGTGGTTAACCACCAACCAGTTTGTGTACTACTCAATGGGCAAACATTTTGTGACCTTGTCCTTCTAAAAATAGAACCGTTGGAGTTTAAAGGATGACCTTTCATGTAAAATAGAGAACATGTTGAAAATCGGGCCAGCAATCGGAACATCTTACCTTTAATAAGTGTTTAAACCACATGCCATATGAAAATTGAGTTTATTTCGCATTCCAGTCATTTGGTATGGAGAAGCGCCCTCATTATTATACTACAAAACTAGGGTTTTGTGCTTTTTGAGGTCTCTGCTTAAGCCACAGGTCCCTAAGGAAGCACTTTCAAATGCTGAATCTGGTTTATGCACTCCTTTCATCAATTCAATTCTTCAAGCAAATTTCCCTCCCCGTATAGCCGTATCGCATTGCAATTTGTACCCACAAATATGTCTATAAATACCATATCATTTTCATCAAAGTCTCTGGTGCAAAATTGCAATACATGTTTTTGTAGTTCAAGTTGTTGACAAATGGAAATTGCTCTTCATAAAAAGGAATGTTTGCATTCAAAGGAACAAAACAACATTTATATGACCCACAGTATTAAGATGTCTATTTTGATATTTTGATTTTATTTATTTTTGATTTATTTATTTTATTTTAATTGTTTAATTTCAGGTATTTATAGTTGCAGTACTGAGTTGGTAGCTGGCAATATGTTCCCCACAAAACACTTGCAGGTAAAACACAGGTTTCAAAGGTGTTAAAATATATGCTCTCGACTTGTTAATGTTTTGCCTGTATCTCTAGAATTGTCAGTTTATGCTTTGACATTAGTATCCATCTCAGCCTTGGCTTTTGTTGAGATGTGGCTAATTGACTACCCTCATGTAAATGGGTTCCTGTATGTCCCTTTTGAAGTACTGTTGTTTTAACTTGTTTCCAACCCAATACTTGGGCCATGTCCAAACCGTATACTTGGACCATGTCCAAACCCAATAGTTTGACCATATCCAAACCCGATACTTGGACCATATCCAAACCCAATAGTTTGACCATGTCCAAACCAATGTCCAATCTCATTAATTGGACCATGTCCAAACCCAATAGTTTGACCATGTCCAAACCCAATACTTGGACCATTTTCAAACCCAATAGTTTGACCATGTCCAAACTCAGTGGACCATATCCAAACCCAATAGTTTGACCATGTCCAAACCCAATACCTGGACCATGTTCAAATCCAATAGTTTGATTATGTCCAAACCCAATAGTTTGACCATGTCCAAACCCAATGGTTTGACCATGTCCAAACCCAATACTTGGACCATGTTCAAACCCAATACTTGGACCATGTCCAAACCCATGCAGTAGTTTGACCATGTCCAAACCCAATACTTGGGCCATGTCTGAACCCAGTAGTTTGACCATTTCCAAACCCAATAGTTTGACCATATCCAAACCTGATACTGTGTGCTGATGGTAGAGAAATTGTGGGATTCATCATTGATTAGGGGAGAACACTTTATATTTACACTGTGTTCAAATGATATTTTCTAACGTTGTAGTATATACCATGTTTGGAAATGAATCACTACTTGATTGTTTTTGCTTATACTATCTAATACTTGTTTCAGGTCTAAATGTTGCTTGCCCAACAATAAAAAGTATGGGCCTTCTTCTGAAATCAAATCTAAATTTTGATGGGGAAATGTATTGAGGGGTAAAACTGTTGATCAGGTTGCATGCCTTTTAACAAATGTAAATAATTTCACATTTTTTAGATGATAACCATGATGCGGATGCAGACAGTATCTCCAACCATGACAGAGCCAACTATATCCCCCATATTTGATGACTTGGTGCAGGTAGGTAGTTAACATTGATTACACTATTTACTGCCCCATTTAAAAGTGCCTCTGATTGGTTATTTATCATCATCATTGCAACACTCTGGTAACCAATCAAGTTTGAGCTTATATTTTGTTTCCCCCCATCAGTCATAAACACAATTCATACTTTTCCTGTGATTGGCTCAATGATTGATATGATACTTTTTTAACCAATTGTAATAGTTTTTATAAAATGGCTGGTTATTCTGTAGACTATTCCTGTTGAGTTGAAATATAGTTTGCTTGATTTCGTTTCGTGCAAATGTTTTTGCTTTAATACCCTTTAATTTACTTATACAGAATGATTTATACAAGGAAGGTTGCATTTGCCTATTAAATACTTTTGTCAGAGTGTTTGTGATAATAACATCTGCATCTACAGCTATTTAGGAAGTTTAGCTTTTAAAAATAAGATGTTTCTGACTATTTTGACTAAAGTGATCTCTTAAAAATCTTTAAAATCGCTTACCATGTTCATCAAATGGCTTATTTAAATGCTGTCTTTCTATATTTCACGTAATGTTGTAAATGTGTGTATGTATCCTTCAAAGGCTCCCTCATTTCTCATCTAAAAGCCGTGAATGTTGTACAGATAATAGATGATGATCCAAGATGCGTTGTAAGCTATAAACCATTCAAAATTATACTTCTATCACTGGGTAGAAACTAAATTGTTTCTGGTCTAGCCCATTTTATAGCCTTTAGAGATAAAAGTTATAGTATAATTCCAATATAAAAATGGTAAACATCTCCTTTTTTCAGAGCATGTGCTTCAAATTACGTTCCATGGGTCCATGCTGTCTGTGTAAACTGTGTTTTGATGTGATGCTTCCAGAAGATGATATCATACAGGTAAGATGAAGCAACCAAGATGCTGAAATGGATACAATCTTAGAATCTGGGCTGTGAACTAATCCAGAGTACCGTATGTAAAATGAATTGAAAAATGTGATTTTTTACTCGATTTGAAATGTCTGAGCAAATATTGCAAACATTTGGCTACTTGCTTAGTTTGAATGATGTCCTCGGTTCACATTGTTGCCACGGTTCCCTGAATTGATAAACATTGTTGTTATCCCTCTTAAATATTCATGAACTAATCATCCCAGTTGGTTATTGGCCAATTCCGACTAAAGATACTATTTCTCATGGGAAATAATATAGCCTATTGTCAGACGACCTTTCCATACAACCTTTCCATCACAGTCTACCCAGAGAACTAAGTAAATATTTCTCATTTGTGAGTTACTCAGTATTTATATATGATATAAATCGTCCCGATGAATTCCGCTAGGAAATTAAAGGAAAACCATGGAACCTAATACCTATAGATTAACATTGTACGCTTCTCTATCATATGCCTCTGTAGCTCAAATGGTAAGAGTGTTTTGCTAGTTATACGAGGGTTGCCGGTTCGAATCCAGCCAAAAGCACTTGTTATTTTCACCGTTTATGTGCACACTGGCCTACTCTGGGGAAAGATAAATAATTCAATCAACTACAACATGGTTTATATTGGGGAACTAGTGCACACTATTTTCTATTTACCCTCAGCACTGGCTGAATGCCTATCTCCCCTCATACTTGAGGGTTGAGGGTGATAGACATGTAGCCAGTACCTCATGTGCCTTTGAACCCTGTTGAAAACCTTATGCAAATGCTTGGCTACCTGAAATTTTGTCTCGAATTTCAGACAACAGTTTTTTTGCCAGAAGATTTCATATTGAAGCCCTCATTTTGTACATTAATCCTAATCATTTTGTGTTGTTGTTGTTGTTACAGGTTTACCTAACAGCATCTGCAGTGCATGCTACAGAGGTGTCGCAACAAGAGTTGCCTACTACACAGAAAGGTTGGTGCTGGTTTGAGCAATCACGTTTCACTCTAAGGATTATTAGCTTGGGCCAGTTTAGTGATTTTTTGGCAAAATGGGCCTAGAGAGACTAGAGAGTAATTAAAAGGCCATTTTGAGATTCATGTTATTTTTTTTTTTATGGGGGGGGGGGGGGGGGTTAATTAGTCTACATGCTGTGTCACTCGAATGTCACATGGTCTTAGATGGGACACTGCTATAAATACTATGTGATGTTGAAACTGTGGCTTAAGAGGTCACATGTGATGCAGCACATCAAAAGCGGGGACTTTGCAGGTGAAGTCAATTTTGAGTTTATTATGTGTGCTTTCAGAGCATTTTCAAAGCTTTAAAATGACACCAAATTTATCAAAATTGATCAAGGCATTCAGATTTTACGAGTGAAAATTACTCCTATAATTTTTTATTATTTTCTTCTTTTTCCCCATCTATATCATTGAAAAACACACAGCCGTAAAGTCGCCCTGTTGATGTGCTGCATCACATATTGCTTACTTGTATCTTGTCACACTCATAACCACATTGCCTAAATCAAATGTTTGCAGTTTGGAGTAAAATGCAACACATTGTTGCAGTTCTCCAGTATTATTTATTGAATGAACAGTTTCTTTGAGCAAAGTTAGGTGCTTTCTATTGTGATATTTACTATGAAATGTTGTTACAAAGTGGAAGTTGTTATACAGAGATATTCAATTAGGCAAAACACCTCAAAACTCAAGAAAATGACTTAGACAATTTGGTTATGAGGGTTACGTGACATTTTACCTTGCTGTTGTGTCCCTTGGGATCAGGGCTGGCATTTCTGATTTTAACATCTGGTCATCAGTCCTCATAATCTGGGGACTACACTTTGGAATAGAGAGGAGATTGTACAGTGACGAAAGCTATGGATCATTCAGTGAAAGGATATACACACAAATTGCTTAAGCTAAAACTATTAACATCCTCTATTAACATCCTCCTCTTAATGTATTTAATTATAATTTTGCTCTCCAAATATGTGATGCGATCAAGCAAATTTAAGTCGAAAATATTGTAATTTTAGTTTTCTACATGAATTTATTGGGTAATTACAAGTGTTGAGATCCTACATTTAGATACATTATTCTCATTGCACAATGCTTAGACTGTTGTTGTGTACCAGCAGCTTTCCATCCAGACTCAATGTCACAGCCCGCGATCATCGCGGGCAGCACCTGTTTTTCCCCGCAGAGGTCGCGGGCAGCACCTGTTTTCCCCCGCAGAGGTCGCGGGCAGCACCTGTTTTCCCCCGCAGAGGCTGCGGGCAGCATCTGGTTTCACCCGCAGAGGTCGCGGGCCTCTGCGGGTGCCCATTTGATAGACAGGCCAATTAGCATACATGTGCGGGGTATTATTTGCATATTTGTATATAAGTGTTAACATAATGATGAAGCTATGACTTGTGTTACTGGATCTGAACGTGACAGCATCTCTCTCTAATAAATGCTTGGATATAGAATGGATAAGATAAACCTGTGTGTGATTCTCCTTTGATGTTTCCCCAAGAACCCAACACTGGTGCCAAGCGGTGGGATTTATGTTATTCAGTAAACTTGGACTTGTACATGCCATCGAAATGATTTGCTACCAGCCTACTGCTACCATGCCTGTGTATGAAGAAATATTAATATTAGCCAAAAGGATCCAGATCTAGAATCAACTAGAGAAGGTATTGTGACCAGGAGGAAATGTGTTGCCTATATTTTGACATTCTCAGCAGACAATTTAGTATAGAATAACTGACCATAATATTGAGATGGATGATCACCATAGTAATAGGTGTACACTACTGTATGCAGCACCATGGAAGAAGGCTAGTACTGACACCAAACACCATCAAGGACACCACGTACACCTGTTGTCTAGACAGTATAGGGGTCAAGACTGTGACCTAATGAGGACTGACATGAAAATTGCCACTTTTTGTTATTGTGAGATTGAGTATGGATGTGTGCATAGAACATGATGATTGCTTTGAAATGTGGGCTGATGTAATATTTGTGTGGCAATTGAAGGGGCTTTTGTATTGGACCAAGTTCACAAAATGGATTTCTAGCTGATTTTAACAATGGATACTGGAATTGAAGAAAACATGGAGAAATTGATAAGAGAACTTCAAAATAAAGTGACCATGCTCGAGTCAAAGAATATTCAACTGGAGTTAAAGAATCAACAACTTGAAGAGGAACTAAAGATTGAGCGAGAGGAACGAGGGTCCAGGGTGAGACAACAAGAACAACAGATGGAGATGGAGGCACAGAAACAGCATCAACATGAACTTGAACCAGGCAGCCTATGTGAGCCAAAATCGAGGTTGATACCAGGTATGCCCACTCCAAGGATTGACAAATTTGATGGAAATAATTGGGAAGGGTTTATCTCCCAATTCATCAACCTTGCCGAATATTTAAAATGGAACGAGCGAGATCAATTATTTCAGCTCCTGCACCATGTAGCCGGTGAGGCACGCCAGTTTGTGTTTATTAAGTGTGATGAAATGTGCAGGTCATCGTTCGATACTGTTGTGAATGTTTTAAGTCAGCGCTTTGGAAATCATGAAAGCTGTTTCAGTTACCGCACTAAATTGGAGGAGTTGCTGTTTAAACCCCAGGATTGTTTGGGAGAATTTTGTATGGAAATTAAATATCTAGTTGGCCAGGCTTGGCCAAAAATGGACAAGACCTTGCGCTCTGAGATGGAGTTAAAATACTTCCTAAGGAAATTGGAAGATCCAAATATGTCGCGAATTATTGGGAACAAGGCACCGCAAAGTTTAGAGGAGGCTCGCAAAATGGCGGACACCTACATCCGATTGGAGCAGATGACACAACCGAGAAATAAAGGCGTAAAAGTTATATCATTGGACGATGTCGACCCATCGAGGAGACAATCAAAATTACAACAATTATGGGATTGTATGACTCATTTGGATGTCAAGTTAGCTAAGGTTTGCAGAGTATTGAATCCGAGGAAAAATAAGAACAAAAATCGCAGATGCTACAGATGTCGAGATGTGGGGCATTTTGCCAAGGGTTGCTCCCAACCCCATCCTCCCACATACATGTAGGCTGGATGTTTATCATTGTATACAGTATAATTAACATTCCAATTTCTATGAGAAGATTATGTGCATCGGAAATATGTGAAAATGCGGTAGCTATGAATGAAAAATTATATCTACAAATGTCACGCCTTGTTATGATGAACCCCAGATTATTGAACTTTGTGGAGGATAATGATATCGAGATTATTAATGTGAAACAAACTGTGACTGTGTGTCCAAGTTTCTGTGTGAAACAACTGTTTCTATGTGCTGTTAAGTTTCTATGTGAAACGTGTTTATATCTTGCCTCTACATGGAACTAAATCGTGGATCTATAACGAAAGTGACATTTAAAGGATTTGATTTTGATTTAAATAAAAATGATGCCCTGGATTGAAAGCTGCCCTAGTCTTGGACATAACAATAACTGTGGATGTACATGTAACCATTTTGGATTAGTTAGATTCTCTGGGATTGATAATTGCAGACATTTTGGATTTTAACTGATATGAGATGAGATCAATGCTAAATCGGATATATAATATTTTTTTCTTGTCAATCAAATATGGACACGTTGGACGATATAAAAAGTGTTTGAACTGCTGCATGAGTAGAGTATACATGACAAGTTAAACTTTTGGTAGGGTTAATTCAATGTGAATTTTGATACATTTTTCTGATATAATTTCTGTATTGATTGTTGATTTCATTTATGAGCCTGCTTGACATTTAGAAGGGAGGGATTCATTTGGTTTTTTGGTTTTTTTCCTCACATTTTTATTAGCCATATGATTATTTGGTAGTAATTGCATGAGTTCAGTCGTTTTTGGGTGTTTTTTTTCTTCTCTCGTATCTTGGTCATGAATACTCACTACATGTATGTCTAAATTGCAAAATTGATGATAATATTTGATCCATTATACTGTTGGACTTACTTCCACTTTAAAGTGTTGACATGCATCTAGTGCCCTCTTGCCTTAGCCAGCTGGTGTGGTTACTATGTGCAGGCCAATACCAATGAGTGTATGTGAGGACTTGACAGTTGTTGTTAGTACTAGTAGTAGTAGTAGTAGTTCATTTTAGTTCTTTGCACGGTATTCTTTGATATACCTGGTTAATGATTTTAATTCTTTTATGTTTTACCACTCCAATTTACATTTGATTAATGACCGCATTTTTTTTTTTTCATATCTTTTCTTTTTTTTTTACAATTTTATTCATTCAATGTGATTTTGCTAACGTATATTTTTGGATTTGTTTTATTCTCCAAAATTTAATTATTTGTTCTTATCGCTCTATTTTTCTGATTCTTTTTCCAAAAAAAAAAAAAAGAAGAAGAAAATGTTACCACCAATTAAGTATATCATGTGTGCTCCTGGAAGGTCTAGGTTATTTTTATTGCAGTGGTCTGGGATTCAATTGCATGGTTACTGTTTTGACAAGTTGGCCTTCTGCATTATTTTCATTTTTTTTTCTCAACATGTTCATGGTCAAAGGGCATGGTGTACAATGAGGCTATTTTATGTGACTATTTGGTTATGTTTCAAATTTAATGAGTGGACTGCTTCATGAAGAAAAAAAAGAAAAAAATTCTGTTTACATGTTGTGTAAATTAAGAATATCCAAATTTATGCAATTTTTAGTGCTATTTGTTTTGGTTACCTTATTTTATACTATTTTTAGTTTTTGCTTATTTACTCGTAGACTAGTGCATTTAAAATTTCTTTTCCATTCATAATGTTCCAAAATGTTGGTAAGATCGAAACACATGACATGCACTTTCTTGTCACGTCGACCAGGAGTTCGACATTTTTTTGAGGGAGGGGGCAGTGTTGAGATCCTACATTTAGATACATTATTCTCATTGCACAATGCTTAGACTGTTGTTGTGTACCAGCAGCTTTCCATCCAGACTCAATGTCACAGCCCGCGATCATCGCGGGCAGCACCTGTTTTTCCCCGCAGAGGTCGCGGGCAGCACCTGTTTTCCCCCGCAGAGGTCGCGGGCAGCACCTGTTTTCCCCCGCAGAGGCTGCGGGCAGCATCTGGTTTCACCCGCAGAGGTCGCGGGCCTCTGCGGGTGCCCATTTGATAGACAGGCCAATTAGCATACATGTGCGGGGTATTATTTGCATATTTGTATATAAGTGTTAACATAATGATGAAGCTATGACTTGTGTTACTGGATCTGAACGTGACAGCATCTCTCTCTAATAAATGCTTGGATATAGAATGGATAAGATAAACCTGTGTGTGATTCTCCTTTGATGTAGTACTTAATGTTTCCCCAAGAACCCAACACAATGCTACATTTGGCAGATGCTACATACAATGCTACATTTTGCTTGATTATCACATATATTTGTCATGCTGAGCGCCCAACTACTTATATATCATGTTGAGTATGACACCCACCATGCCCAAAGCCCCATTTGATCTGGTGTTCTAAACAAAGCTTCACATCCTATGACCCCAAGTACATAACCGGAATATATTCTGTATATTTGCGCAGCAGGCTTACGGTCATCTGCTGATGCTGAGCTTATGTTCGCTATGGAAGAACTAACCGATCTAAACCAACACACTCCTAAGCATTCAACACCAAGTAAAGGTAAGTTTGGGATTAGTCTGTTTTGTATCCTTCATCAAATTTTTTTTCCTGTTTAGTGATTGGATATGACAATGTCACATGACCAAAAAGGGTTTTTTAGCACACAAAAAAGGTGATGATTGATAATGATTTATATAAAATATATATGCAGTTTCGAATGTTACATTTTGTTATAATTACACACAATGCATTGCATTGCACAAGGCATGTCGATCAGAGCGCTGTTGACTGCATGTACAGGGTGATTAAACTGGTAATTCAATTTGAATCTTGGCATGCATTCATTATTAGAGAGCGTGCGTAACCTTGTAATTTGTGACATTTGAGACTGCACGATTCTTCATAAAACATTTTAGATCGTGCACAATTTACAATCTTTGGTTGCACCTAAAGTCAAGGACAGGTCATGACAAAGTCAAGGACAGGTCATGACATCCAGGTAACAATGTTATCACATTGTACTAATAATATTATAAAAGAATGTCTCATAATGTACGATATCTATATTTACATATGTGTATTATTATTTAACGTGATATTATAAGTTAACACTTGTTGAGATGAAAATAAAGACTACACTACCTCTATGAGGTTAAAAGAGAAAAAAATAAATGACATCCTGGTCACCTCAAAGTGTGAGGGCGCTGATCCATGGTGATTACTGATAAGTTAGCACTTGTAATGCGTCGTTTATAGAAACAATATTTAAGCCAAGATGCAAAAACAGACAAGAAACAAATGACATCTGTAGAGCAAACAAGACAGACAGCATTTGAAAGCACTTCAATTTGTAAATGAAAAAGTGATCAGATACCTAGATATAAATGTCACGAGACAAGACAAAGCAATAATGTCAACTTGTCTTCTTTAGGATAAAAATATGAGGTTCTTGGCAAATTCTTAATAAAACAAGCGTTTTCAATGATTTTTAGTTTTTTGGAAATTGAAAGTATGTCTTTTGACGCTATTGGAAAGGTTTTGATTTCTTTTAATTTTCTGTCTATTTTAATTACAACTGGCTTTACTTTATACCTAAAGATAAGCCTGGTAATAGATAAGATAAGACTAGATTAAATTTATGATGTCATACATCACATACATACAGTCTTTCATTATGTTTCTGGAATTATATCTCTTGATCTCTGTTATAACTCAAGCAATAGTATACGCATTGCCCAAGGTTTAAGAGTTGGGTACGGGCAGGCGTGAGATATTATGATAAATGTGCAATTGTTGGTGTGTGTGTGTGGTTTTTAAATTTGTTTTTAATTGCATTGCAGGTAAAAAACCAATCCATCTAGAAAAGCGTATTGTCTTGCCATCAGCTCATGTAAGTAGTTATTGTTGATGTTGTTGTTGTTGTTATTGTTATTGTTGCTGTTTTGGGGGTAGGTGATATAATAGGCATAACGCTGGCCATCCGTGCAAACTGAACACAATTCATCAGCATTATTATCATTATTGGTCATATATGGACAGAATGAAGAAAGCATTGACAACATACTGTGACTAGACTTTTCCTGTCGCCCCATGAGTTTTGAATCCTTGATGGATATAGGCCAGTATCATTATTGAAGATGTCTGGGTACCGTAGAGGTATCAGGAATACTATATAAATTTGGGATAGGAGACTTGTATAATACTTCTTACAGAGATAGTCTGTCCATATTGTGAGTGCTTTCAACAGCAGGCTCCCTATCACACACATGTGTGTAACTGTAGGCATTTATAATTCAGAAAATTGCAGGCCATTCTGTAATTAAGTTTTTAACAATCTAGAAATAAATGTACACATTTAATTTTCTTATTTTCACTCTTATAATTGTATTTGTGCCAGCAGACAATATAAATAATTATTTGATTTATTGTCAAGTTAGTACATTACAAAAAGTATGTTACCTTGGATGGAGTCCAAAAAGAAGAATATTTTGGCATTTGGATTAGCCTGCTAATTGCACAGAATAATCCAGGTTGACCAGGCTCTTCCTTTATTGAGATCACCTGGGTACATTTTATTTTAGTAATTGTGCCAAGGCAAAGTCATTTTAACCTCTTTCTAAAATAGTTGTATGATTGTGCACTTGTTGGCCAGCCACATTACTACGCTGCATCATTTGAATGAATTGACTGCTTAATACATACTTTAGTAAAATAACCGATAACTATTTAAAATACATGTGTGAATGGTAAACCATGAAACTGATGTAACTATCTCAAAGAAGTGAATAGACTACACAGGAACACTTTCCATGTCTCAATAAATTCACAAGAATACTCTCAATGGCTCACGTAATTCACCAAAACACTGTCATTGCCACAGTATGATAAATAATACCCTCCGTGGCCCAGTTTATTCACAAGAATACTCTCCATGGCTCAGTGAAACAATTTTCATGGTATTCATTATGTTCCCATCCCTTAACACTTTTGGACCGGTGATTTTGACATTTCGCCGGTAATAAATCATCTAAGATTTTGTCAACCGATGAATTTGTGGTCCATTTTCAGGGTTATGAAGGTTAGTTTATGCCCTTGGGCATAATTACGTCCTTTGCAGTCTTTTAATTGGAACACATAGTGGGAAATAGACACATCCTTAGATGATTTATTACCGGCAAGATGTCAAATCACCGGTCCAAAAGTGCTAAGGGACTGGGAACATAATGTTGGCTTTCTTATTGCATACACAGGAAAGTTTCAATTGGAGACCGTCCGTGGAAATCACCCCACTCAGTACCATTCCAGGTGGAGTCATTGACCGTTACCTGGGCAACATCAATATATTCTTTGTCAGAGAAACAACATCAGTGAGAGAGGTAAGATAATTTCAAGAAACAATCCCTTAGCCTTCTCCTCTATGATATGGAGCTCCAGTAAGCTCCCAAAAGTCAAGGGGTCATCATCATCCGTCGGCTGCTCTCGTCGGCTGCAGAGCAGGCGACTACAAGATTTCTCCATGCACGACGATCGGCAATCTGTTTTCCTGGATTGCGCCTTCATTGTCCCCCAGTAATTGTCTTACATATTTAAGGTATGAAGCGCGTGGTCGACCTGGTTTCCTTTTGCCATGCGTTGGTAAGTATAGAGCATATCTTTTGGCAGGCTCTTCTTCTGGCAGCCGGAGGATGTGACCCAGGAATCTTAACTGCCGTGACCTAATTACCAAATGAATAAGTGGCTCAGTGCTGGTCATGGCGTAAATGCTGGTGTTTGGGATGTGGTCAATCCGCCTAATATTCAGCATAATTCTGTAGCAGGAGGTGGCAAAGGCATTGATTTTATTTTCCAAGTCTTGAGAGATCACCCATGACTCGCAGCCATAACACAGAATAGTAATGCAGGTGGTGTTAAACAACTTCACTTTAGTTGAGATGGGTATTTTGGGACTCTTCCACAGGCGTTCCAGCTTCCAAAATGCACACCAAGCCAGTGACTTTCTTCTCTTAAGGTCGCTTGAACCAGATGCCATCATAGAGCCAAGATATCTGAAATCTGACACATGGTTGATGGGATCACCATAGACTTGAAGTGTTGGATGAGGGTTGCAGTTAATAGTCATGTACTCTGTCTTAGGTGTGCTAATGACGAGGCCGAGGTCGGCTGCTGCCGCGGCTGTTCTGGCTAGCTGGGCCTGTGACGTGGAATTGAAGATTCCAACAAAGCAATGTCATCAGCGAAATCTAGGTCATTTAGCAACTTGGCCAGGTGATGACTCGAGCGACGAGGATGTGTTAAGACTCCCGAATCTAGCTCTGATGTGGCCTTCTTCAGTAGGTAGTCGACCAATATAACAAATAGAGAAGGAGCCAAACATCTCCCTGCACAACTCCTGTGGAGACATCAAATGGTCTGAAATGTTTCCATCTACCATTACAGCGCTTCTAGAGTTGTTGTATAGCACACTTATAGCATTGACTACAGCTTCTGGAATTCCATAGTGTCTCAGTACTGAGAACATTACCTTTCTGTTGATGGAATCAAAGGCTTTCTTGAAATCGATGAATATTACCGCAAGGGGGAGCTGATAGTCTTGGAAACCTTCCATGATCCTTCTGAGTATGTGAATTTGTTGGGCACAACTTCTCCCTGGTCAAGATCCTGCCTGGTTGTTCCTCAGGATGGAGTCAACTTGGTCACAGATCCTATTTAGAAGGATCCTGTTGTATACTTTAGCAGCAATTGAAAGGAGGGAAATTCCCCAATAATTGGTCATGAGGCTAAGGTCTCCCTTCTTGGGCAAAGGAACAATAACACTGGTGGTCCATTGGCTAGGTGGTATGAGAGTCGTGTAAACTTCTGCATAGAAATGATGGATTACATCTGCCATTACATCGCCGCCACTCTGGAGTGCTTCTGAGGTGATCGCACAGTCAAGACCTGCTGCCTTGTTGTTTTTCATTTGGCGTATGGCTTTCAGAGTCTCCTCGTGTGTAGGTGGAATATCTTGGATTGGCAAGTCATGATCAGCAGGCTTGGGCAGATCAGATGGTGTTTGACCATTGTCATTGTTGAGCAGAGAGCTGAAGTATTCCTTCCATTCTGCAAGCAGATCTTTGTCACTTGTAGGGGACGTACCATCTTTTTTCTTGACCTTAATGCTCGGCTTTTGATCTTTCCCAGAGAGATCATGGATAATTTTCCATGTGGTGGTGTAGTCACCTTTCATATCTGCTAATCGAAGTTCTTCCATTTGCGTATTCAGCATTGCCAATTTGTCAGTTTTATATGACTCGTTCAGACAGGTATTAAGCCTCCTCCATCTTTCTCTGGACTGTCAAGGGGTACTCACATATAAGGGATATATGTGACGTGTTCTACCGAAACCAGACGGAATTGGGCAGAGCTCCAAACTGAGAAATAGCCCAAAACCTAATTGGGGGTGATTTTTGGGGAATTTGAGTTTCTTGTAAATAATTAATCTTCAGGGTGTTTATAACATTATTGTGAAAGATTCAGATAAAAAAATTAAACCAAAAAAAGAAGAAAAAAAAAGAAAAAAAAAAAAAAAAAAAGCAATTTTTATTATTTTATTTATTTAAAAAGTACATTGTAAGTACATTTTAAAGTACCATTGTAGGTAAAGCTGAAGATCTCTACTTTAATAATCAATTACTAACTTAATTTTGATTTCTTGCCCAATTGTGTCTGGTTTCGGTAGAACACGTCACATGGTATGTGCTGCCCAAATAGATTGGGTTTTTTTGCAAAAATTCCCTGAACGCGGGGTATGATTTGTGCTAGAAAACCACTTTAAAACACCCCTGAAAGTGAGTCAGGATTTCAACCTCCAGCGGCACACCATAGGCAAACAATAATTTGAGTACACCAAGCCAAAAGTGCACTGCTTTAAAAATGTGCCCAAAGTTTGGACCCAAATTTGTTTATGAACAGCTCTTCTAGCAGCTACCTCTTTACATCTAGTTCTTTTCTTCAGAAGTGGGTATTCATAATGCCTAAAAGTAAAGGTGCTATTTTATAATTTTTCTGTAAACACAGCCTGAATATTCATTGATCAAATATCTTTGTTTTGTTTTTTCTTCAGTGCGGTGGTGTGAGTGGTTTCATGCATGGTTTCGTATCAGAGGTGAATGCCATTGTACGATCCCATGTGTCTGTACTGGGTGGTAATGCTTTAGTAGCCTATACTCTCATTGACTGTATGCTAATGGATAACCCTCATAAGAATCAGGTAAGTAGTGTAAAGAAACTATAGAGAGACCAACATAGATATGATGAGCATCATGACTAATGTTGAAGTCCATAGGTTTGGTTTTTGACACATCTTTTCTCACACCACATAATGTGATACTTGATCTATTGGGTCATTCTATAGATTCTATTAGATTCCTTACAGTTAGGCGACGGAAAAAACAAACCCTGTTGTACGGGTCCGACTGACTCATTTTTTTTCAAATGTTCAAACTTTTTATTTTTATTAAGACAAATGTTGGGATCTTTTTTTGAAAATGTTGATTTTTTTTCTCTTTTTTTTGGGGGGGGGCGGGGTTCCTTCAAATTGTTGGGGTTTTGTTGTTGAAAATCTTTGTTTTTTAATTTTGGGTTGTTTGAGAAATATGCCATGCATCTGTGGTAATATGTGAGTTTGTTTCCATGATCAAACTTGATACAAATTGCGCATGGGGTGACTTGTGTTTATGTAGTTCTTGGCTCTCTATAATAGCAGGGTTAGATATTTGACAAAAATCTGTGAATCCTTTCTCACTAAAATTGTAGCCAGTAGCGTTGCAAGAATCCAAGTTGATTCTCAAAAGAGGCAAGCTTCAACGAACTATTCAAGTGAAGGGGAATCCACAAATTGTCGCAAAATTCTTTTGCAGAATCTATTTATATATTCTCGCAACCGTTACAGAACTCGTACTCCTGAGTTAGTGACCTGCGTGTACTTGTGCATAACACAAAAGGATGGGATTTGATTTGTATGCGAATAACACATGTATTCATAAAGCTTTAATTGAATGTAATACAACTATATTAACACTTTCCACGCGGCTATTATTTTTACCATACACAAAACAGATTTTTCAGAAACCTCTCACAATTTTCAAAGTCTATCTCAAAGATTACTGACCCAATACTAGGCATGTTTGTACTTATGCCAATGCATTTCTCACGATTATTCCAAATATGGTAATGAAATTCCATAATTTTGACTTTTTTTAAACATTTTGTAAAATTTTGGAATGTCGTCTGCAGCTGCCTGCTGCGTGGAAAGTGTTAACATCGTCTGCTTCTTCTCTGTTTAATTATCTCCATAATACAGTGCCAATGTCTAGTGAACGTCTGCGGGGACGCAGTTCATGTGGCGTATGATGAATCCACCCCATCGGAGAGTCCGTCGCTGTCACTGTCCCCACGTAGCCCCAGGGATTGCATTCCTGACGTACCGATAGTTTCACCAGAGAAAAGTTCAAGTTGATTATTTGTGACGTTTTGAGAGAGGATCAGTTGCACCATCGCACAGCTGTTTGACAGTACACGACTTGTCTGTGTTTTATTGTTTACAATGATGGATGATTTCTGTTCACAATTGATATTTTCTACTTGAATACACCAGACCATTTCTGTGCAAAATTCACACAAGTCTGTGAGGGAAGGCACATGGGTATCCCACGTGTGTCATATGGGTATCACATGGTTGTCGCATGCACAGGCTGAAAAAGTAGGCAATACGGAAAGCTCCTTGCAGGGAAATTTGAGCATTTGGCAGGAAATTTTGGCATTTGGAGGGAAACGTTACTCTTTCATTAAGAAATGCATTCCATTTTGGAGGGAAATTTGGAATCGCTTGCCGGGGAAAAAAC
Organism: Ophiura sarsii; assembly: GCA_035610835.1. Classification (NCBI taxonomy): domain Eukaryota; kingdom Metazoa; phylum Echinodermata; class Ophiuroidea; order Amphilepidida; family Ophiuridae; genus Ophiura; species Ophiura sarsii. Next base: position 39,844,776 of record CM069443.1, on the reverse strand, counting down.
ATTTTTTCAAACCATGGTCGCATGGGTGGCTAATGGCATGCGTTTTCACCTGGAATTAGTACATATGAATACGTACACCGGCCAATTTTTGTTTAAATTACTAAATCTCCTTGCATACAATGATACATCTATATTTAATACCATTGCATCTCTACTACTATAGACCCTGATACTGTAAGTGGTTTCATTTGTGGAAGTTTTATTTTTACAAATTTTGCAAATTGATACTTAAAATAAACTTCTTGCAAAATATTCCATAGTGTACAGAATTTGTCCGACGGCGAACCCGTTAAACCTCTTAACCTATATTATGAACACCCGTCGTGAAAGCCCATCTCACAATTATGTACTGAACTTGTTGCAAGAAACTTTATAAGCCCATAATTAGCAAATTGCATACTTTTCCTTTTCCCTAAATTCATGAAAATGTCGATAGGAAAAAACCTGAACAATGGTGTATTTATTGAATGTACAATTCCGCAAGAAATATATTACTAACTCTGAACTACCCCTATACAATTTTGTGAATTTTGCACAGGTGTGTGTTGTTAAATGAATAGGTCAATCTATAAATTTGACATCATTGTGTGATTTTATATAAGGCATAAAGGACTGTCATATAGGACAGTCAAACAGCCGTGTACCAATGTACGAGGGGGTATCAAAAAGTTTTAGAAATCACCCAGAAGTGAAGGAGCCATGAACTTTATTTTGATACGTAATCCTTCAGACATCTTTACATAGTCCCTGTGCAAAGTTACACATTTCTCCCACTATTTATTACCTGTCCACAGACCGCCATTGTAGAGATCCTCATATTGACGCCATTGATTGATTCTCAGATTGCCTCAGATTGTGTTATTCCCAAAACAGCAATAAATAGTTTAAAGTTTTGACAGAATGGGGTCAAAGGTCATTACAAACAAGCTTGGTGACAATAAACTTATGGGTAACATGGGGTGTGCACAGATTGACCTCTAATGACCTTTGACCCTTTGTGTCAACACTTTAAACTATTTATTGCTGTTTTGGGAATAACACAATCTGAGGCAATCTGAAAATAAATCAATGGCGGTCAATCTGAGGATCTCTACAATGGCGGTCTGTGGACAGGTAATAGATAGTGGGAGAAATGTGTAACTTTTCACAAGGACTATGTAAAGATGTCTGAAGGATCACATAACAAAATGAAATTTCTAGCTCCTTCACTTCTGGGTGATTTCTAAAACTTTTTGATACCCTCTCGTATGCTTCCATTGAAACAAAATTCAACATCTGATCTCAACACAAGAAAAATCATACCTGAAATTTTCAATTGGTATCACATTATAGCCCAGTATTTACATCTCGTTTTTGTGACTGTACCAACTATTATATGTCTAGATCACAAAAATGGCCGTAAAATCAAATTTGCTATCATGTTAATCCTATATAAGCCCCAGTTCCCTTACAATCAACCACTCACTCCCTTGGAACAATTAAAATTGTTTGAATCATAATCAAAGTCTATTATATAGTAGTTGATGTGTGTTTTCTCAAACAATGAAAATAAATTACATCATTAAAGAATAATCAAATTCATGGTAATAACCTTACATAAAATTGGCGCTTTTCATTCTTTTTGTGTTTCATTTCAAAAATTATTTCTAAAGGGAAAAAAAGGTGAAAAACTACAACATAATTTTGCTTTGCTATAATTCTTTTTGTTACAGTCTATTAATTATAGAGCTTTATTTATTTCAGGGCATTTTGACAAATTTTAATTTGGTCATAAGTGGTGCTTTGTTTATATCACCACTGACTGCTTGTCATACATTTATACATGTATTTGTGAAACACCATAGTGTAAGATTGTATATATAAGTTTACATCCTGGACAGTGTTGCATTTTATAAAAAAAACATAAATAAAAAATAAAAAACAGTAGAACTGATCATTTTTACCAAAGTGAAAATTACTTTATCCTTTTTATTACTACAAAGTGCATCGTATTTGTCTTCACATTGTGATTATTTCAGAATATTCTAATAGCAAATTGATATTAACATGTCCGATTTATTTTATTTAGAATTTTTTTTATTTTTTTTTTTTAGCTGTCAGTTTTGGCCATTTATCTGTACCACAAATGTATAGCTTTTCTGATACGCTCTAAATAAGAGTTGCCTCATTATGTAATTGGGGGGAAATCGCCATATTTTCAGTCTCAGTCCACCAAATCAGCATATTGGACAGTTAGCAACACCAGTGATGACATGCATGATACCCTGGTGTTTGTATTGTGTGACTTTGACCATTTCTTGTAATGTGTAACCATAAAATCTTGTGCAATATATGTTTTCAAATCTTTTCATCTCAAAATGTACTACGGTACTAAATTTTCGTCAGGCCAAAAAATGGTTTGGTTGGACTCCATCTTTCTTGAAAAGAGACAAGCTGTCTGTCGGATATTGTTTTCTTTTTAACACCACAGATACCCTAATACAACTGTTTATTATACGATTTGGGCATACTATGTAGTTGAAAAACATCCAAATGCATCTTTTGTCACACTTTTATAAATGGTAAAAACAAAAATGGGTAATGGATGTTTGGACTTACAAACCCTGTGTACTGAGATGATTTATTAATGAATGGTCTAAACATGAGTGTGAGTGGCTTGAAAACGTTAAGAAATGGAACAAAAATGATGCAGTTTTTGTTGTGTCTGTGTATTTTGAAGGAGCATTTTGAAAACAAAAGTTTTGGTCGGGTCTGCTAAGTTGTGTTGGTCAGTCCAGTCAAATCAATCATTTTTTTCTATATTAGAATAACATTTTATCTGTGTTTGTTACAATGTAGGATTTTTGTCATAACACAATTTTTGTTGGTAATGGTGAAGAGAATTTTCAATTGGTCAACTCCAATTTTGATCAATGGATTACTTATGAACTTAATTTAGGGTTACAACCGCAGATAAATAATATAAGATTTTGGTCACACATAATTTTTTCGTACCCGCAATTTTACCTGTTGTTTCTATTCGACTTTGAAAATTTTAAAAATGATGATGTACTTCTTGTGAAATTATATTTTACCACATTATTCACATTTTCATTTTACTTCACCAAAACTAAATGACTCGCATTCAATTCAATTCAAGGTTTAATAAACATATCATTATCGCAGCAAAATGCTGAATTACAACAATATTTACAATATGTAATATATAGAAAAATAGAAACAATATATTCATAGAAATAACTAAGCATGCAAAACACAACAACCCACCCCCTATTGGAAACAGAACTATAATGTATGATTTAAGAGTTTGACCATGTATGGAATTGAGCTACGAGCGTAACGCAGGGTACGTGTTTTAGGAACAGTTATTTTGTGAGCACTACGGAGAGTCATATTATGCACTTGTTCATCTCTAGATTTTGGTAACCAACCACGGAATTCATTAGATTTTAAAAGGGATTTAGCAAAGTTTAAACAAAGTTGGTCTCTACGGTTCCTGAGTTCCGGAATAGCACATTTGATAGTGTTGTATCATGTTACGGTGTACACACTTTATCAGAATGACCTCTTCTGACTTGTGATGCTACCAGTTGACAATGTTGGTATGGCAATCAATGGGTAGCAGTGCCTTCAACTTGAAGTAGTGTGGTTCAGAACAGTTATTTTTTTCTGATGAAGTGTAAAGACCATAACACATGAAACTGTCAAAAATGAAGCGATTTCTTTATTGGTTTAGTAAAATGAAAATTCAAACAAGTGTCTGCATTTCATATCTGGTGAATGTATTTGAAGAAACATTTTACCAAATTTCAGATTGGATCATTACACTTGTGTTCAGTGTGCAAGGTTTACTTCTAAGCCTTGCAAATGTCATTTAATTGTGACTTAAGCGACTATAATTAAAATGACTCTGAATGTTAATCATCTGTGGTAACGGTTTTATTTTAACTTAAATGTGACCCAACATGAGTGAATGAGGCACAATGCGGCAGTAGCTAATTTGATTTAAATGTGGGACAAGGTCATTATAAGTCAAATTCATGAATTTCTTATTTCTGACCTTTGATACAACTTGTATTCAACAAAAGACTCAATTTATGAAAATAACGAGTTAAACTACATTTTCAGGAATTTAATTTTCACTTACTCTATTGATTTGTTAACAAACCAAAAGTTTAAATGTACATAACTTGACAATTTGTATTTGATGTTTTGAGACAAAATGATTTTCAATAATCTGTAACTTATGCATTTCATATTTCTCTCATTGTACCTCATTTACTCGCGTTGGGTCACATATGTGCTAATAGGTTTGACTGGGGTTTTCAACTCCATATAATGTATATTTTTCTATCACAGTATTATCAATCAAGTTTATGTTCAAGTTTTTGTACTTATATTGCCAATTATCTTGTTTTGAGAGAGCATGGCTAACATTAAGATTAAGCCTAACTATATACTTGTACATACAAACACCACATCCGAAGATGAGACCAAGGGTTACGCATCTCATACCAACATATAGAGGCAGTGGCGTAACTAGACTTTTTCATTTGGGGGGGCAAGAAGGGGCAGTGACTTGAAATGGGGGGGCTCCTAAGATTTTTGGAGTAAAGATTTGCGCGCGTAGCGCGTGAAATTTTTTGACTTTACAGCTATTTTTTAGACAATTGAGCTACATTTTGGCTCTAAACAAGCTTGTACCAAAGAATATTTCATTTTGGGAAGACATGCGCGCGTAGCGCGCGAAAATTTTTCATATGTGTACTTTTGACCATCATAATTCCATGATTCCTGCCAATCTCAACCGACACGATGTCATTATTGGGGGGATTTGGTGTGTACTTTGTTTTTTACAGCCGTACTTGATTTCATTTGGGGGGGCAAGCGGGGGGGCAAGGGTTCCAAGTGGGGGGGGCTCCCGCCCCCCTGCCCCCCCGCTGGTTACGCCACTGTATAGAGGATAGCATAGGCGATTCAATAGGGAACTTGAACAATTTCCCATCCTTGCTTTTTAAGTTGGGATATGAGTCGAGGCTTGTTTAATGTTTGTTTGAGTTGTGGAACTTGCGGTAGTTATCTGCCTCGCTGTTAAATATACTTGTACAGTCTTGTAGTTGTGGCTGTTTCAACTTGTCTCTTACAATACAGAGATATCTGCCTCTGAAAATGTTTATTCTTTGTCTGTTATCGAGAGAACATTTGACAAAGGTATTGATGTCAACAGATTTCGGGGTTAGAATTTCTCTGAATAGTAGAATAACCAATGTAACATTGTAATGTAATATGTACAACATAGTGAGAATGTCATTGGATTCTTGTACACTTCTACTAAATGATATAGCAAGAATCATTGACAAACAAATCATTTGCTTAAAGGCATATTATGCGATCTTTTTCATGGAATGCCCTCTATCTGTGATTTTTTCCCATAGATGCATTCGTTTTTGTAAATTTACATTTATAACCATGAAACTAAAATCTTATAAGTTACAGAGCAATATGTTTCCTAATTACTTCAAAATTAGATTTTGAAATAAGTGTCCTGGTACCAGGACAGTTTATTTTCCGAGTGTAAATTGAATTCCATGGTTTGACACCGTGCTAACGCCGTTTACAGTGTTTCCGGTAACGACCACAACTGTACACAAGTAAACACACCCCTACGGAAGGCTTTATGATGTGAATCAAAGCAAATATGTTGACAAATGCCTTAAATTGATTTATTAAAGTTCTGTGCTCGTTTTTTACATTAAACAGTCAAAGTAGATGTATGAATCCAGGAAAGTCTTTCCTGATATTAAAACTTCATATAAGAGAGAAAAAATATGTGTAAAAAAGATCACATAATATTGCTTTAAATCTATTTGGATTCCTGCACATGTGATGAATTCCTATCCCTGGATTTGGATATTGTGTACTTGCATGCATCTATATACTTTCCTAATTTTGTCAAATGAATCAGCGCTAAAATGAACAGGATTTACCGTAACCTGTTGAATATTTATTGATGCCACTTGGAGAAGTTAAAATATACATAAAGACAGTACCTGTCGACGCAGTATGAATTGCCTGTATATGAATCACAATGTTATTGGCATACAGGCACTTGTATTTATGCAACGTAAGGGGTGGTATACTTCAATCAGTTCCAAATTGGCAAGAAATATGCGGCTTTTAACTATCCGCGCGCAAAATGAATCCAAGTGTACGCGCAATTTTGGCATACGCAAGCATCACGCATATGATGACACTGCGTCATGTTGCACCATGGTAGCGTTTTGCGTGTGCACGCTCGTCTGAATTTATTCGCTGTAAACAGGTTAGCCAATGGTGAACTGACTGAACTATAGTATTGTGTATTCACTCCAATTAGTATACACCCCTTATGAACCATTGTGGTTAGCGTAATGCACGCTTTGCCCGGATGCTAAATGCACACCTGAAATTAGCCATAGCTTCTGTCAGTAAGGCAACAAAATAAACCCGGTTCTACAGGCCCGACCGACCCATTTTTTAAAAAAGAATTGTTGTGCACATTTTGGAATTTTCTTTTAAAGGTAGATAACCCGATCACATTTTCGTAACACAGAATTATTTCAAACATACGGAGATTTTCATATCATATGAAAGCTCGTATTTTTCTCATCATCATACTGAAATTTGACGGCCTAAATCGGTATAATTACGGAGAAATCGATGAAATAACGTCGAATTACCGCGAAAGGTGGTAACCACCAATATCGTTTGTGTACAACTCAATGGGTACATTTCACAGCTTCTTTTGCATCTAAAATAAGAACCATTAGAGTTATGCAATTCTAACTTTGGAACACAACTTTTTTAAGGAAAACTTCAAGTTTAAAATCGGAACATCTACCTTTAATTGAACATTTTTGATTTTTGTTTGAAAATTGTTGAAAATTCAGACATTTCACACATGTTGTCTTTTTTGGGGAAATGCCTGTCCAACCCTACCTGAGAGGTCCATTTCCCTGTAGAACAGAGTAGTATCTTGTCGTCTAAAGGATCATGTAAACATTCCAGTTCATGCATTATCTGATAAAGTTACTCAATTTTAAATGCAATAAAGGATATATTTACAATCTCATATAAATCACAGCTGTTTCTTTTAGTGGATTTTGTTTACAATTGTGTCTTGTCTTGGCTTATTTTCATATGTGGTGCATCACATCATGCATCACATCATAAGGTATATATCAAGGGTTTAGTGCAACAAAGGGCTATCTGCGTTTCGGTCATTTTGAGAAAAAGTGAATTAAAGATTTGTACCCATCATTGTCACCTATTGGTTTTGACAAGTTAAAAGAAATGCTATTCAAACTTTTTTGATTAGGTGAATTTACTATTTTCTCATAATTAGGTTCCTGATCTTCTGCAGATCATTTTGATACCAACATCTCATTTTTGCTAAAAATGCAGATAGCCCTTTGTGGCACTAAACCCTGGATATTGTCAGGGTTTCACACCACTAAATAACGTCTGGCCCTACCCCCTTCGAGGCAAAAGTCCAAAACCGGCCCGTTTCTATGCCGAAACGGGAGACCTATTGTAAATTACAGTTTAAAATTAGGGTATTTACTACATGTTATGGCGAAATTAATATAGTGTGAATTTTGACAGACACATCAGCGTTCTTCAGGTCCAAAAAAATGGATGCAATGATGATTTTTTAATATTTTAACAGAGACATTTGTGTTCAGGTCATTTTCGGTATCTGACGCAATAATCTTAATCAACAATTGCGTGTGACCAGGAAAACTCAACTCATACTTTTTGAAAAGGCTCTAGCTCAAAATTATGCCGGTTACCCCCCATATATGAGTTGTTGAGTTAGTAGTCATGGCTTTCATCTTCAAGTTGAAACTAAATTTCAAGTTACCAGTTTCTTATAACGTCGAGAAATATCCATTTTAAAATTGTGCATTTCACGTGTAACCCTATGGGAGATGTATTTGGTGGTGTGCAACCTCAGCATGGTTTATTTTGTGATTCAGAGTAAAGTAGTTTGTAGAATATTTTGAAAATATTAAGAAATCCTTACTTGTTTTCCTCATATTTTCGAAAATATGACTCCCCAATTTTCAAAATTAGAGAGCTTATGTATAATTTTCCAACAGATATTGTCTCAGTTTTGGGGTGTGTTCTGTTTTGGAAGTAAACAAGGTAAACCTTTTTAAGTGATGCGTCGCATAGTATGTGTGTACTTGAATAGAATAGATCCTAAAATAAGTATCTTTCTTTTGTCCAGTTAATACCCTAAATAAGCACCAGTGATTCAACAATCTTATTTCACTTTAGGGGAGGAAAAAGAATCACCCTGTGATACTTTTTTTTCAAATCATGAAAAATCAGCCATTTTTGGCAGATAATATGACAGATTTTTGCAGATTAAAAAAAAAAAAATTAAATCGACCAACCGGTCTGTCCGCCCGTAAAACAGGGTGTGTTTTTGTCGTTGCTTTAGTGAACCTAAACACACATTTCCAAGGTTTTTTTTGCTCACTATTATACATTTTTTTCCACTTGTTGCAGTCTTGACACATCCATCACCATTTGTGACCTGCTCCCACAAAATGAGCGTAAATTTGCGGCGAAGATGTTGCTGAATTTAGCTAGGATAGCATGTTATTGGTTTTTGCCGTTTGTTGACATTAGTATGGACCAAGCCCTTCTACTTATAGTGGGATTATAAAATAAACAGCCTGGCCTGGATGGTAATACTCTTAAAATAAGTATACATACTGCTATTTTAGAATTCCCCTAAATAGAAGGGACCATGTGTCCATACCAACAACAATTTAAACGGCAATTCAGTAACATGCTGCCTCAATTCAGCAACATCTTCGCCTCAAGTTTACGCTCATTTTGTGGGAGCAGGTCACATTTGGTAAAAATACCTGTTATTGTAAAAATTGTATTCTATTTTGTTTTTGTTGATGAGCATGATATCCACATTTGACTAAAAAAGTGCCTGCTCTTCCCCCACCCCTCCACAAAAATAAATACACAAAGACATAATGGTTAGATTATTGAGTTAATCAGATAACAAATTTATTGGGTGTCAAAAGGAATATAAAATATCTATCGGTTCATCAAATTTACAGTGTGGTAAATGTACAAGAATTAGAATACAATTTGAAAAAGTGCATATAATTATTTGAAATACAAAATAGATATAGGATTTGTATAGTAATTGAAAGCCAATATGAATGTACCAATTATTCTTAATACAACTAACATACAACAAAGATATCACATTTGACTGAATTTGGTTCATTCAAGATAAATGTAACTTTCATAGAGATTGATACTGAACCATTAAAGAGAATTTAGTCTTGTTAGGTTTTAATGCAAGAATTCTACAGAATCCAAGATTAAGTTTGCCATTAATTTGAGCTTTTAAGCTCTGGGAAATATGGATTACTTTTAGAGGCCAAAGTGTTATCAAATCCAATACTTTAGTAGCAGAATTTGGATATTTATGGGTGGCAGAAGATCAACAAAATTGAAGATTTACTACCCAAATTGTATTACTTTTGAAGACCAAAGTTCTACTGAATTCAAGATTAAGTAAACAAATCAGGATACTTCTGAAGACCAAACAATTTGACAAGATCAAAGTTTTGTCAAATACAAGATTTAGTTACCCAATTGGGATTTTAGTAACCCAATGATTTAGTAACTTAATTTTGCTACTTAGGAAGGCCAAAGTTCAACGAAATTCTAGTTTTACCAAATCCAAGATTCAGTAGCTCAAGTTTGAAAGTTCAACAAAATCAAATATTTATTAGCTGAATTACATTAATTTTGTAAACCTAAGACTTATTGACCCAATTTGGTTACTTTGGAAGACTAAATTTCAACCTGGTGCAAGATTTGGTAACTTAATTGGGCTATCTTTGCAGACCAAAGTTCTACTAAATCCAAGACTTAATTAACCATCATCTTTAGTTAGCTTGCTTATATGTGCAAAACCCGATAACACATTTGAGAAAATACGGTCCTCAAAAACAATCAAAAGTGACACGCCAGGTAAAAATATGCTCATAACTTTAAAAATATAGTTTCAACTGATTACATTTCTCCGCAAAGATCGGTCAACAAATAAGACCGCTACACTGAAAAGACTGAGTCAACATGCAATTTTTATATTTCGCATTTGGGTTTTGAAGACGTGTGACAGGTATGTGTATGGGTTGCATAAATCAATTGAAGCATCTCCAGTCCTCATCATACTATCGACTGGTGAGTTGTCCCTACCAGTTGATCAATAATCTGCCTATTGCCTATGGCTGTGTGTAGAATACTTTGCTTTGGTTATTGACACATATCTTTGTTAAGATTCAGTCAATCTTCACCTGCAACATCTTTTATGATTTGATTTTCTTGCGTAGGAGCTATAACTAGCTTTTTGAGGTCTGTATAAGGTAGCGCTTGTATGCCAACCATATACCGAACATAATGAATATTAATTATATGACGTAGCATTTGTTTTGATCAACGTTTTGTTGTACAAAGGCTGATTTTTCTGAATCCTTACAAGTGTAAGTTCATACATGTAATACAATTGTAAAACTGTATAGATCCCAGTTTGTATCAAAATTGAGGCATAGCTTCCAAGACATCACTGAATAAACCTTTAATTCTAGTACCTTCTCAAACTCTCATACATCCAAATTCCCTAATTCTGGTGATGTCATTAATTAATATTCATGAGGTTTGGTATATGGCTGGCATACAAGAGCTATCATTGTATGAAATAAGAAGAGAAACCTCTCCAGGCAGATGGACAATCTTTTGGCTTTCTGTGATGACATACAATACGAGATGCCATGAGGCAAGATTTGGGCTCGCAGACATGATTGGATGGGTGAACAGTCTCTTGTCTGCAACATTGCTGCTTGGTAAGTTGGTGGGGGAAAGTTAGCCGTGTGCTGTGGGGGAAGTCCAATTTATGGCAACACACAGTGAAAGAAGACTAATCATTGAAAACCTTGCCAGACAGGCCTATGCAAGCTTCAAATTTTGGCGAGAATTCACAAATCTATTCTTGCAAAGATTCTCATCACCAAACTGCTGAGCAGGAATCTAAATGGATTCTGAACTTTTCCGTTTTCATACCAAGTTATATGGTGATAATTTAGTCTAGATTCTTTTTTGATATATCCATTAGATTCTCGTTGAAATCATAATGAGAATCCATTACGATTCTCATAACGTGTGACGAAATGTCACTTGTGCTCACGTCCACATCACAACGTGGTATGTGGTGACCCTATGAAACCTGGTCTTTGGCTGATCTATAGTGATTGCTGAGTAATGCACACTATGAGATACCTAGAGGCATGATTTGTCCTGACAGGCTCATGTCTGCATCGCCGCTTGGTAAGTTGATGGGTGACGCGCTTGGAATAACCTTATATCTGTGTTCTCTTACTATCGGTCTGCATGAAAATCAACAAGAAACAAACAAAAAGTAGGATAAATATCAGCATACACGGCAACTGTAAACTATATAAGATGGGTTGAAGTCTTTATTTTAGGACTGTAAAAACTAGTCTGTGACGATTCCTTTTTTCAGTTGATATTCCATTTTCATTTTGACTCATCATCCCTCTTTTCTGCACTTGCCTAGTTCAAACGCACGGGGATTTCAGCATGTTTCAGCATCTACCAGAATTGTGATACAATGTCTTTCAAAAAATCCATGGTGAAAAATGAGTGATTCATGGGGACAAATTAAAAGTGTGTGTACTGTGGCATAAATGAGATTGGATCAAGACTATTCTTTTCTCAAGTCTAAAGGCTGACAGCAAAATTGTTAACTTTATTTGTTGGGAGTGGCTGTTTTTAATAATAATTCAACCAGCATGCTTATATAGGCTTTTTAAGCCTGGCCCGAGCAATTTGCTTGAGTCTGGTCCCTTCAGGACCCAAGCGTGTGTCTGTACGGACCGACCGTGTAAACAAACAAACAAACTGCATCTACCAATAATCTATTGTGGGTGATACAAATTGTTCACACTAGCCGCTAGCGTAGTGTTTTCTAATTTGCATGACATTGATGGCACATCATAAATACAGTGTAATCCCAAAGTTGAATCACTCCAGTGGTTCTAATGACTGAAGCAAAAATATCACTTTAAATAGAAGAGTACACATATTCCTGATATGGTAATACCCAATTCTGGAATAATTCAATTGTTTTACCTTGTATTATCTGAAGGAGACATCTTTTGGCCCTTTTTTCTTTTAATAGGCAAATGAGGGAAAATTGTACTGCAATTACAAGGCAATTCCTAAAAACAAAATCTCAATTTTGATTGAACAAAGTGAATTTAATCAGGTCACATACTTTTAAACTCCTTTTCCTCGTAAATTGAATCAGGAATACCCACCTTTTAGGCTTCTCAAGGTCGCTATGGCTCTTCCTCATTAGCCCAGGAGGAGGTCTCACATCCGTTTTGTATTTAGCAGCTGAGCTAGGCAGTGAATTAGGGATACTTGCTGATTTGGCTAACACAGCTTCAAACTGTTTCTTGCCGCCGACTACACCTGGCATGATGTAGATGCTGTTCAGGTCACGACCCCTTGCTGGGGGTTGTACTGGTGGAAGTTCCCTTGCTGAAAGTTAAAACGTCGTAAGAAAAAGTTATTGACTCTCACGAAATGAGAAGTCACCAAAATGCTATTGTTAGGATTGGTCTTTTGAGGCACAGAAATCTCCTAGAACAGAAATATTAGAAATATGTTCCTCTTAAGGGCAGTGTCAACCCGGCACTTGTTTCAAAAATTGAATTTCATATTTCTCTATTATTTTATACTTATATGTATTCTATCATTACCATCATAAGTTACTAAACAGAAGCGATTATTTCCTGTTCTTTTGGGTGATTTTAAATTGTTGTTTTAGCAAGTTTGAGTCAGGAAAAGGCGCATGGTTATTTGGCGGGAATTTAAGCGGAGTTCCGCACTTTTCAAATGCTGCGTCAGCTTATCGATCATTGCGTCGCGCGCTGAAATTTCCCGTGCGTAATACTAGACGCGCCGCGGATAGACGCGAAAAACAATGTCTAAAAATGTAAACAAAGGCCAATCTTACGATCATTTAAATTTAAATTTTCTACCAATTTCTTCACATTGTGACAATATAAATTGAATCTGATAGTTTATTTTGATTGTTCATAATAGTATACTCACTTTTTAGGTTACACGCCCGTATATTCCGTGAACATTTAGCTCGAAATGGTGGAAAATTTCAATATTTTTACTAAATCGATGTTTTCTAGAAGTTCAAATTTGAAGGAATTTTATGAATTTTCAGACAACTTAAACTAAAAATATATCAAACTATCAGGTAAGCTTTTACTACCATTGTGCAGAGGACTTTCAGCGCTAAGAGCAAATTTTGTATTTTTTTTCGATTATGGATTTTAAACTCGAGATATGCATCCATTTCTAGCGAAATGTAAAATGACTTTTACACTTTTCTGATGTTTTAGCAATATTTCTAAAACTAAGTATTATTTTGGAAAAAGAAAAAAATTGATCCTAGACAAAATTGTCTTGTTTACAAAAAATTATATTAGAACAAATTACCATTTTTTCGATTTTTGGTTCATCAAAATTTAGTTTATTTGGTATCACATTGATATCACCATCAGATTCCTTATCAAATTTTCTTTCTATAAATGTATACTTTTATGTACTTCTATTCAATATTCTCAAACTTAGAAGCAAAACTTGATCATCAAAATAATAGGGTTGACACTTCCCTTAAATAGCAACACTAAACTTTTGATTCAAACAAGAAACAGCCTTATATAGGAATAGATCAGTGTCCAATAGCCTTGGCCAGCTTTTGTGCAATCATTATAAAGGGTTAAAGGTCAAAATCATCTGATGAAGACTGGTGTCATAACTCAGGAGTATCAAGATTCATTCTTAACCTATTCTCAGTGTTTACAGATGCCCTATTGGACATCATGTCCATCTTTTACACCATGATTAGTACAACATGGTCATTAAGGCTTTCACACTGGCATGACGATTGATCTTTGGTAGGTGCAATAACAGTCGCTATGACGATCGAGTGCAAACAAAAATCACTTCTCTGTGTGAATCCAATGACCGATAATTGATCAAATTTCTTGCACATTTTGAAACGGATAAATTAATCTCCACTAATCTTTGGAATGTTGATCATTAGGCCAGTGTGATAAGGATTATTTTGTTTTTGGTTCATAGAATTTGGTCCAACTGGAATACACTGATGGTATCCTCCTAATGTAATTGGAAATGGAATATACTACAAAATTATAAAGTATTTTAGTAAACACAGTATGGTAGCTAACAGCTATCACAATGTATTATGTTTTAATTTGTGACTTGCAACATCTTATTTATCTTCAAATATTTGATTGTAAAAGATAAGGGTCACATTCCCACCTCTACTGAACATGATCTTGAATTTGAAATTGACTTACTGCCATTGTGATTGAGTTGACTTCCAGAGGTTTCTGAACCATCAAATTTATATTTCTTCTTTGCTTCCTTGGCATCTTTCCAATTCTTTAGAAACTGCTTCTCTGTCTCGCTGATCTCTTTTCCATCTAACACAGCTTTTAATAGGAAAACAAAGGAATATGACATTAATGTAAGCAGTAGCGGCACCAGAATCCAATTTTGTTTGTAGGGAAAATGAGGGGAACGGGAACAAAATATTGGGGCAAGATGCGCAAACATTTTGCCTTTTTATGTCCCAATTGTCTAAAATTAGCTTAAGTTAGTCTAAAACTAGGGGGTGGCCTCCATTCCGCCACCAATAAAATGTTTAGTTGGTTCTCGAAGTAGAAATGATGTAACTAATTATTTTTTCCTTCGTGGCAGTTGAGAAATTAAAAATTAAAACAATTCTGTGACCAAGAATGGAACTTGGAACCTCACATACACTTAGGGTGGATACTCTTACTTAGGTCAATTCGTCGGTCTCATCACATACAGATCTATTCGACGTCACATTTTGTTTGAGAAAAAATGTTTTCACATACAGATCCATAAGTTTAATACCATATAAATTAATGTTCATTAAAAGATTAGCGTAAATAATTCACTAAGATGAATTTTTTTAAGTGTTTTCTTGATATAAAAACAGTTTCAGACAAATTCATCAAGAAATGAATGAGATATAAGCCAAATCCAAGTGGTGCGTCGAATAGATCTGTATGTGATGTGTTTTTTTACGGTGCATGGAATAGATCTGTATGTGATGAGACCGACGAATTATTACAATTAACCAAACAATGGACATCAGGACATACGGTTCGTAAGTGAACAGTATCAAGTTTGATTTACAACTATTTAACAATTAGAATCACATCATGGCCACGAACCAAGACCATCTCTTCAAGAAGACCCGTGATTAATATTAATAAAAAGCATCAGTGGGTAACAGCCCACCATATCGAGAATTATTCTGAATTCACAAAGAGAGGCAATCAACTCATGAGGGACTCAAGATTAAGCTACACTTGGGTGTTATTTAAACATGTTTCTATTGCTTCATACACATTAGGTGGAATGAGCAGCACCATGGGGGCATTTGATTCCGCCAGTCACAAACCTTTCACCCCCCTCTCTAATTTTCCCCAGTCCGTCAAAATTTGAACTTCAAATTACCTCTAAATTGTCTTTAAAATGGTCTGAAATGCCTAGTGTTAGACTTAATTAAGTTAATTTTAGACAATTGGGACATAAAAAGCAAACTTTTTGCACGCTTTGCGTGTATTCCCCCCCCCCCTTCCCCCCACGCCCAAAAAAGTAGTTTTCCTCCATTCATTTTTTCATCAAAGAAAGAACTGCATTTGATTGAGGTAAAAGTCTTTTGAGACACCAAGACATCAAAGTTTTAAAATATTCTACATCTTCTTACAAAAAATCACCTTCTTAAAACCTGAAAGATCTTCCAAGAGAAAGGTGAAATCCACCAATGTAAAAGTATACCAAATGTGATGTAAAAAACAGATTACAACATGATCAGGCCACACAGTCAGATAAAGATGGTCACACCCCATTACTCACCAAGCGATTCATTCATGACAATGACCCTGTCCCTATATTTGGCCTTCCGACACACAGGATTGTCCATCAACTCCAGCCTCCACAACTGCTGCCACGACGTCAGAACCCTGGACAGCGCCTTCATGTCTCGTAGCTTGTTGTCGCTCGCCAAGAATTGCGTGATGTAGCGAAGGATGCGTAGATCGCCTAGATCGTCTAGATTGTTGCTGGAGACGTTGAGTACTTGTAGACATACCTGGATGATTGTCATAATAATAATAATAATACTTAAATCATTACAATAAATGGAGGGTTGACAACTTGTTGGTCATTTTGGGATAATGGTACCAATTTTTTTTTATTGCTGTCCAAAGATTGTAAGTACCAAAAAGACTTACCCAATACCCCATTTGAGTTAAAAGCACAGTTTATTATCAAACACAACTCAATGGAATACAATACACTGAAACTCTCTTTTCTTAGAATGTCATTTTTTTAAATAATCAATAGCTTTTTATTCACCAATCTCACTTGGTTAATTTCTCGAGGGTAAAAAACCCAAAATGATGGCCAAAACATGTGCTCGCGCAGTAAAACAGTGACACTTTTAACATTTTCCACTTTTGAAAACAATTTTGAAGGGTGAAAATCTAAAGTGAAGGGTATTTTACCCTTTGTATAGGGTGGGTGAAAACACTGTAAAGCTCAGAAATAAGAAAACATAAACCTGCCGCCATCTTGCCAATAACAGATATTACCGCATTTCTATTCTGTTTTTCTTATCAGCGGCGTTTGTGATAATTTTCGATCTCCCGACTTGAATCGTGTTTATGTGACATGAACAGAAAAAATAAACGTGTCGGATGTACAGGGCGAGTCAGAAGAATGGACACTTTTTTCGCAAAGGCGTTATGAAAATTGCAGGCTTGTATTCAAAACAAATGATAAAAGGTCACATATTTAGCTTTCAATAAAGATTTTTTTTGAATTCGACCATTGCGTCTTAACGTTCCATCCATGTTAGTTGAACCCGTTTTTTAAAGCCAATCAACAGGATGACAATAAAACACAAATTGTTGGCTAGCTGATTCAGAGATGCCAATCAATGAAAGGTTTTAAAACCTTAAAAGGCACATTGATGTTTGATGCAAAATCTTAAAATAACTGGATATAAATTGAAGAAAAAAGTAAAATCCTGAATTCAAGAAAACAGCACTGAAAAGAGGCGTCGCAGCTGGAGAAAAAAAGCGAGCCTCATAGAATACATTGAAGAATGGCTTGATAATTTGACCATCCCGTGGATTGGCTTTAACATTTGGGGCTTTACTAAAATAAGCATAAATTACATGATAACACAATGATCGATCTTTTAAATTCTTTTTTTGAATGAAAGCCAAATAATGGATCTTTAAGCGCGGCTATTGGTTTAGAATATGCATTCCTGAAATGTTTGTAGCACCTTTGCGAAAAAAGTACCCATTCTTTTTAAAGGTAGATGTTCCGATTTTCAACTTGAAGTTTTCTATTCGACATGAAAGGTCATCCTCAAAAAAGTCGTATTCCAAAGTTTGAGTTGCATAACTCTAATGGTTCTTATTTTAGACGCACAAGATGCCGTGAAATGTGCCCATTGAGTTGTACACAAACTATATTGGTGGTTAACCACTTTTTGCGGTAATTCGATGTTATTTCACCGATTTCTTCGTAATCCATACTGATTTGGACCGTCAAATTTCAGTATGTTAATCAGAAAAATCTGATCTTTCATATGATATGAAAATTTCCATATGTTTGAGAAAAATCTGTGTTCTGAAAATGTGATCGGGTCATCTACCTTTAAACCCCTGTGGTAAAATACACAGAAAATACATTCCTATATAGCACATCGATGCTGTCTTTAACATGGTACTCACTGATAGAGCAGCAAGTGACCGTGGATCAAATAATAACTTCTCTCCCGCCGGTAGATTCTGCTGTTCTACATGTAATTCTCTTAACTGGTCTAATCTGTCTAAACCTTCTATTACCGTTATGTTATTACAACCAAGATACCTGTCAAAATAAGGACAATCAAAATGATGAATGAAAGATTTCTAATCGAATACAGTCTCACCCATTATATTTTGCTATCTTAAATTATAGTTACAGAGATTGATCCTTAATTGTTAATGAAATGTGTAGATAGATTTGGTTTTTACAAGGACACACCATATAGCACCAGAAGTATGTAACACATGACAGTTATTACAGATAGTGCCTTCTCACATCACAAGAGGATAGTGCAAAAGGAACATATCTACAATTATAGCTGCTCTGCGTTACATTTAGTTCATATCAATTGTTCAGCATAGTGGCTGCGTTATACCTAACACCTGCCAGCTATTGGAGATAAGTCCTTGTGGCTCTAAACACTCAAATTATTCTAAAGATTCTCATCACAAACAATATATGGGTGAATCAATATTCTTGTAAAACATTTTAGGTTTCCATAGTTTGCTTTTTTGAGTGAGGCAATATTCTCTAGAGAAAGTGTGTGATTTCTATGTTGCACTACAAATTCTCGCCCAATAAAATCATCCTTACTGTTAGTCAAATGTTTTACCCTTTTAAAAAGGTGGTTCTTTTGACCGTTAATGCATTAATATTTATCTCAAGGTTGAAACTTACAATTTATTGAGTTTCTTTAGCGGTGCCAAATTCTCTATGCGACTAATGCTATTGTTCTGTAGATATAGATGCGTGAGGTTTGCAGCAAACCCCAGGTTTTGTATTCTGACAATTTTGTTGTCGTATAGGTATAGTACTGACAGATTCCGACATTGCGATAAATCATCCTGTGATAAATGGGGGGAAAAGTCAAATGAGAATTATGGTCAAATGGAATTATGTGTACACTGTACATGAACAAGAAAATTTGCAATTCCGTGAAAATCTTCTAGATGTTTGCCTTAATAATTGAGTGCTCTGCCAGTGCCACCACATTCATGATAGATATTTTAGTAGAGAAATGTTGGTCATAACCTCTTAGCTACATCATTTAAGTACCAAATATACCAATATGTTTGGAATTCTCACTTTTGTGTTACACCCTGGGAAGTAAACTGTCCCTGCCTCATCCCTACCCTCAATGACTTTACAGTGCCAATAAAATGAAATATTGTGCCAAATATAAGGACCACTTTTACCACTGAGGCAAATCTACCGAAACCCAGATTCGACCCTGATAAAAGTGACACCTTCTTCTAACACCCCTCCGCCATCATAACTAGAAGAAGATTTTAAATTAAAGCAAGTTATTTTTTTTAAAGGTTAATCTATATAAAATATACTCTAATGTTACTGGTTGGTTTCACAAAATAGTGTTGATACGTGAAAGAGCTCATATCAATGCCTTAACTTTACTAGTTAAGAGTGTTATAATTTAACAATATGTTCCATAATGTGACTCTGAGTTTCACACACTCCTGTCAGCGAAGCTATCATCAGACTGAACTAAATGGTTCGCCGGTTGCTATAACCCTAACTCGAGATCACCACACGGCAACAGATTTCTTTTCCGACACCCAAATTCACCAGAAAGGTCACCCCGACCCCCCCCCCCCCCGGATTTGAACCATGGACCTCCAGCACCCCAACCCAGATCCTAGCCACTACACTACCGCTGCTAGTCGACACTCTGCGAGTATATTCGCCTCGTTATATAGCCTGGGTCCATTTTGTACCCCAAAAACGTGCACGCCAGGTTATGAAAACACTTTTTCCGCACAGTTGCAGTGTGGTGTAGTAGAGTTAGGGTTAATAGCAACAAGCTAATACCACTTCACTTTTCTTGTTCAATTGCCTTTCATAGTGAGTGTTGTCTGTGTTTCTTTGGAAATTTCTCCATGCAAAGTTTGTACTGGCTGGATGGAGTCTCCATTCCCTGGGTTTTGAATTTTTAGGATGTCCCAGGTATTATTTTAAGATTTCCCTTTCTTCTTCAGAGACCACAGTCCTATTTCATTAAAGTTAAGATTCTTCTTAAGATGGGTTATTCTTCTTTAGGCTTTTAACTCTTCTTAAATGAATAATGTTCAAGAATCCATAATTCAATCTTCACGAAATGGGATAATCCATGACAAACTTTAGACATGGGTCCCGGTCCTACTTCATAAAAGCTCAATCTAGGACCTTAATATTTCCTTTTTATTCTTCTTAACAAGGCGCCAGCATTCAAGAATCACACTTCTCAAGTCCACTTCAGAAGAATCTTTATTAACTTAATGTAGGGCCCAGTTAAATTTGAATATTTCTGTTTCTTTTTCGTACCTTATAAACAGTATTTAGGGAAAACTAGATATTTTGGAATCACTTGCAGACAATCAAATTATTTGATTATGAACTTTTCAGTTCCTCTCAGTTTCAAAGACTTTGTACACCTTATGGAACAGTATAACGTCAGGTACTTACTATTTCATCGATATTCTTTTCAGAAAAATAGAGATGTGTCAATTTCTTAAGGTACTGCGGCAACCCTTCCTCTTTCTTCCTCGCCGTTTTACCGATCAAATCCACCGTTAGTTTCACCATCGTAGTAACCAGACAGGCAGATAGTTAGTTATCACCCACACACACTTTAATGATGTATGTTTTATGGAAATGCATACGCAGTGTGAGCCAAATTGAAGCAATGGGTCCACTCCTTTTTGCCTTGCTTTTTTTGGGTCAATTACGTTTTTAAAAATGCCCTCAACTCAATGTTTTAAACTCTAAATCGCAGATACTATACATGACACAATGGTCAAGGAAGCTATACATTGTCATGGTTACAGATTATGCTACAATTGGAATAGTAACTCTTTACATCTGCCTTTTGGTCATCTGCAGATCAGGAGCACATTTTTGATCGAACATCCCCTGGTTGCACTTCTGTAAATAATAAGAGTATAACAGAGTTTGGGTTACGGTATATTTAAGGACTATCGGTAGATAAGATTATAAAAGAGTTTTGGTTACTTTATATCACTTTTAAAGTCTGATTGAAATATTTTTCAGGGTGTGTGTGAATCACCAATTGCCACTTTTTCTATGTTTTAACCACTTTCTTTTCATCTTTTTCTTCCCTCCCCCACCCTATTTTCTCTTTCCCTCCCCTT
Organism: Ophiura sarsii; assembly: GCA_035610835.1. Taxonomy (NCBI): domain Eukaryota; kingdom Metazoa; phylum Echinodermata; class Ophiuroidea; order Amphilepidida; family Ophiuridae; genus Ophiura; species Ophiura sarsii. The sequence goes on along the minus strand of CM069443.1, from coordinate 39,823,558 downwards.
TTTTCTTTTCCCCTCTTTGTTGAGTTTTTTCCCTGTTTTTTCCTATACCCATGCATGCACTAGGCCCCCCCTCACGCACAAATCACCCCCCCCCCCCCCCCCCCCCACATCCCTCACGCACATCCTTTTTCAGGAATTCTGTAATTTTCTTCTTTTTTCTTCCATAACTTTTTGTAAAAATAATTTAATAAGCTGACATATTGGTAATAGATTTACCATATTTTGTAATAGATTTACCAATGAGCACTTCAAAGCAGGTTTTGTGTTAGGGGTCGTCCATAATTTTTGCCATTTTCAGTTACGTACAAAGCGTACGTAAGAGGGGGGAGGGGTCGAAATATACCCCAACCGTACGTAACTTAAATGGCGATCTTGAGAGGCGGGATTATTTTTTTAAAGAACAAAATAAAATAAAATTTCGCCATTTATTGCGTACGTAACTCAAGGGGGGGGGGGGGGCGGTAAAAAGTTACGTACGCTCTGTACGTAAGTGAAAATGGCGATAATTTTGGACGACCCCTTAACCAACCCCTCAGAACCATGGCAATACCATGCTGGGTAATGGTGATTTTGCATTGTTTATAAAAAAAGTGCCCTCTTCCTCCTTTTTTCTAAAAGTTATGGCTATATCTTGCCTCACGTCCCGTACGGAATAAACGGTGTATAGCTACAACGTATTTTAATTGGTTTGGGCATGCGCACTTGAGATACGGGACCTCTAGCAAGACACTGCCAAAGTTAGGATGAGAAACCAGTTTTCATTTTTATTTGGCAGTTTTGGCCACCTGTGATTTAGGCCTTTGTGGGCAGAGTTCAAAAAGCAAGGACAGTGAACCTCCAACCTCGTACCAATAGCCTAATACCTGCCTAAAACTAACTGTCCACACTCCATCAGCATGGTACTGCATTTAAAACATGCTTACTACTACACTCTTTTGAGTGCTATCCCTTGTTAAACAGAATGATCCCAGTATGGACAGCCAATACAGCCATCCGATTTTTGAATAGTCGGATTGCCTTAAAGTTTCCTCAAATGATCACATTCAGTCATTCACATTGATCTCAAGTGAAAGGTTGTTTTGATTTGTTAACAATGTTAATGACACAATGATATCAAAAACATGACACTTGTCATCAACCAATCACGCTCCATCAATCGGGTGCATAACTCCCAAAGGCTAAAACCAACAAATAAATAGGGCCTAGGGCATCTTTACTGTTCAAGACCTTCCTGGTTTAACTGTGGCAACACGTAAAGTCACTTAATGTGGCAACACCATAATAAATTAAGTAATGATAGGTCTATTAAAGGGGCACTAGAGATGTGTTGGAGGCTGCGCCCTCAATTATGAGAACAACTGGGATTAGTATATTTTTATAATTGCGATGTATTGTATGAACTTACACCTACATGTATAGGATTAAGAAAAATCAGCCCTCTTTGTACAAGAAAACGTTGATTCAAAAATGCTCGTAGAGCTGCAACAAGCATTTTACGTCCGACAGTATCCCCCTGCAGTACGATTGATACATAACGCGAACCATATTTGCATAGAGGGCGTTTTTCAATAAATAGCGATGATATTGTTTTAATCAAGATTTGCTGTGTTTTTGTTATAATCAAAACAAAGAATTCTCGATCAAAACATTTATTTCAGTCACGCCAGCGTCATCCGAATTCTGAACGCAGTGTGATGAGCCCTTGACAACCATGCCACAACGCGTTCGGGCTGGCGTAGGCCTACATACATAATTGTCCAATCACGCAGCGTGGGGTCTTGTTGATTAGGGCCGCGATTGGTCAATTACCTTTTGTTTACAAGAACGTCACACCTTCCGGTTTTACTGCGCCCTTGCCGTCGCGATTGACGCGCTCACGCACAGTATGCCCCAGACGCTGGGACACTGAGGAATCGTATACGATTTGATCGAGAATTCTTTGTTTTGATTATAGTAGAAACAACAATAATACTAGGCCTAGGCCTATGGCAATTTTTAATGTTCATCTCGAATTCTGAAGTAAATTGTTAAACATTTAAAAAATTTCAACACCACTACATGACATGTTGTAGGCCTATGGCTATTTCCAGTGGCAGCACCAGCATTTTTGGGGGCAAGAAAAAATGTTTTTAAAAATACATCCAATTCCAAGATTTTTTAGCACATTATTTCGTTTTCTAGTACAATGAGAGTCAAATCTGAAAGTTACAGACATTTTACTCATATTATAACTCACTGGCGCAATCATGCCCAACATTTTCCGCAAAACACCAACCCGTCTATCCGGATGAGGTTGCGACCTACGCTATATTTATATTATATTACGATTTACTATAGTCGTCGTCAGAATACTTCACACATCTAGTTCATGAGCGTGTGGGCGGGGACATTCAATTCATGAACCATAGACTAGTACTAGTAGTAGTAGTAGATACAGCGTCGAACTGCTCAAACTCAAAAGATAACGCCGTTGGCGTTGTGACGCTGTTCTACAACGCACTTCCGTGTTTACGCTGCACGCAGTTGTCACAGAAAAAGTGCCGAAGTATTCTGACGACGACTATAGTCTACTTTTACGGTACGGTTTTACCAGGGAGGTGTCAAATAGTTCTATTTGATTGACACCTCCCTGGTTTTACCAATCCAATCAATCGTGCCCTTTTTAGTTTTTTGACTTTGACTTTGACTGAGTTTGGAGTTTGACTTTGAGGCTTGATTGAATGAGGCTTGAATGTGCTACACCCACGCCAACGACAACGTGCTGATAATAAAACAAATAAATAAATACGGCAAGCTGGTACTTAATTTCTTAAAGAGCTTTTAAGACTCACTCACTAAAGTCTTGGACGGATCAAATAGTTTATTACGGGATGAACATGTTTTCGTTTTGGTGTCCCTGCAATTTTAATCTGTTCTACCAATTTTAGAAGGCTGACATTAATTTTGAAGAAATTGAATGTAATGAAATTTATAATGTCAACCTTTAATGAAACTGTTTGTTAGCAACGACAAGCTATTTATTGTAAATGCGCATGCGTACTAAACCTGATTTTGCTCAAGGCTAACACCCTTAATCTAGACAAAGTCGAGTCAAACTCATATTCAGATATGATTCCCCATAAATGACTACTTCAGTCACTTCACTGTCAAGTTATGTCACTTTTGGTTATCAAGTACAAGTCTAGCCATTGAGTTCCTTTTTGAGTCACATCAAGTCATTTTTAATGAACGTTGATATGTAAATTATTACCAATATTTGAGTCGGCCAAAGACAAAATGGCAAAGGATGTCAGCAAAGGGTAATTGATCAGTGTTTTTATATTTGCAGGAACCAAGAATTTCCACTTAACTCTGGCATTTTGTACTACACTTTAAATAACGTTTTAGGAACTTATTTTTAACATAGATCTGTACTGATTCTAGACCACCTTGTAGAGAAAGATGAATTATTTTGTATTCTGAGATAAATTATCAATAATTCCAAATTATTCTCTAGAAACTCCATTGTATTCGTGGCGCAACAAAATGGCGGCGCTCTTGGGAGAAGTTGATTTTCCTCCGTACGTGGTAAAATGCGTTGATGAAACCCACTTTCTGGTGTCCGGAGGTGGTGGACAAGCTAGGACAGGGGTACCGAACGCCATAGTAAGTAGGCCCTGTAATAAATCAGTAAATATAGCTTAGGCTTACATTTGTTAGGAACTGTCTACAAAATAGTACAGCGTCAGCGAGTGGAGTCCACTCCCATTCCTAGCAGGTGTCCAAATTTGGCCACAGATTTAGTGGCCAAATTCTCCCACCAAGACAAAATGCGTGATAAATTCACTATTTTTCATGTTTGAAACCCAAAATAATTGTTCCAATGGAGTAAATATCTGTTGGGGTTAGGTTTATGTTTGATTTCCTGTTTGAATTAAGCAACTTCTGATAGTAGGTACGTGACTATACAGCGCTGAGCAGCGGGTCTCTGTGGCACGCCCATTCTGTACGGAAATGGATTCGCGCTGCGCATAGCGCTCTGTTTATATCTGCTACAGAGATATTTGTTTTCTGTGTTCCGATGAGCACTAAAAGTGACGACGTAGTTAATAATTTTCTCTTTCTTGCATACTTTCAAAAATTGCCGAGCGATTTCCAGAAGTGGTGAATTCTATCGTCGGAAGTTTCGAGTGATTTTCTCTATCGATATTTTTGATGAAGGTATGTATGGCCGTTATTAAAACTTATATGTACCGTTAGTGCATATATTTATCTCAATGCATATGTAATATGAACTTGATCTGAGGACCGAAACTATTTTTTTAAAAATAATAACTGATCGTAGTGCGGCGGGCCGAGACTACGAGAAACTGAAAATATGCTAGCGGCTTTGTTGCCTGCAGCCACCCGGGTTTTGACGGGATACACTGTGCATTGGGCACTGTGTATAGCCTAGGGTCCGTTGTACCGCTCACGTGTTCACATGCATGTTATTTAATGAAGGAAATAATGTTAATACCAATTTATTTTATTTTATTTATGCTTATATATTTATCCACTTGTATCGAAAATATTTTAGAAATTTGAGCTCCGAAAACTTGTTTTAGAACACAATTAAAATAATGCTTCCAATTTATGATGTCCAATTTTGAAAGGGCAGCTATCAAATGAATATCAATACGCTGCGGTAATAACATGATGTAGTCATGTTACACAGATAGCTGCTTCATGCATATTATGTGTTTGTAGTTAATATTGCGTCTGAATTATTTAAAATAGCCTACATAAAAGTGTTTTCCTTATTTTTCCCCACTTTTATTATTATCTTTCGATAGTTTTGATTTGTTTTATTATTATTTTGTTGATAGGTTTGACTATGGGATGGCTCCACATTGTTGTTTTCTGAATATATTTAGGCCTAGCCCACTTAAAAGTTTTTCCTTATTTTGTGTTCTTAATTTTTGTTTGTTTTGTTTTTGTTGATAGATTTGACTATGCCTGCACCAAAAAAACGTCGTCATGTGGCATTGCCCGAAGCTGAGATGGGTCAGAAGCGACGATACCTTGTCGACAATTTTGGTGACTTACCAGCCAACGCAAAGGATTTGAGGAATGGCCATGTGCATCTAATTAATTAATTAGTAGTTTTAATTGATTGTTAATTATATGCATTTAATTGTTATTTTGATTTGATTCATTTAAATTAATTTCGAGTCAACTTTGGTTAAGTTTTTAAAATGTTTTTGATTGAGATTTACATACAAATGAAACAATTACCGTATTAAATGGTAATTAATTATTGATTAATTAATTAAATTAATACATAATAATTAATTACATTTCATTTTCAATGCATTTCTTATCAATTCTATTCCTGATGTTGAATGCTTTAATATGCTTTTTATTCCATTGAAATATGTCAAAAAACAATGAAGTTACAGCAATTTATGGGGGCACTACACTAAATCCTTCCGCGTTTGGTGTAGGGTTCGGAGAAATAGTACCTATATCAATTTGATCATCGTCCCAGGGGAAGCATATAGAAGTAAATCTTGCTTATTTTTTATGAAAAAAATAGAATAGAACCTTAGCATTGCTAATGTGGTCAAAAATCGTCGGAATCGAATACGCACGGAAGCCTAGGCTGCGGAAGGATATCGTTGCCGGAACCGGTGAGGAAGCGAAAATATCGGTTTAAAATGGTGAGGGCGCTGTTTAGGTGCCCGTAGCGAAAAATTTCATCTAGATGGGTCAAGAAAAATCAAGTTTAAAATAAAATTCAACACATATCTAATACATTCATGCGAAATAAAAACTTCCATCATTGTTACGTGGGGTAAAAATACGGCCTTGAAAAAGGGCCGAAACGCATGTATTTCAATGGGGGACGTATTTAGTGGTGTGCCCCTTATGTATTTTTTTTGAAGAAAAATGGTAAAAAAGGTCACAAATATTGTAGTGTATTTCCATATGTTTCAATGCGTGTCAATGGACCAACATTTCGCGTAATTTATTAATATGAAAAATCTGTAAATCCATTAATATTTACCCTAGGACAATGGTTGAGGTGTCATTTTAAAGCTTATTTCATGCTCTTTCCAATGGTACTACTTGCAAAGGAATTAATTGTTTTTGAATTTTTTTTGTCACGTACCTACTGATAGCCTATACTTGTTTGAAAAGATGAAGAACATTCAGTGATTTTGGGTTTGAGACTGAGAGGCTTGATATCACCCAGCACTATATCTGGGTGGATCCACTAGCATAAATGAGTACTTGTGGCCAATGAAATACAAGGGGTGTGTCACTGTCAGAAACATCCATTTTTTAGCATCAAGCAAAAGTGTTGTCTTAAATTGTAAAAGAATTGTAGTGATGGGCGGCGCAACGATAATCGATACCATGGGATTTTTGTAATAGGGGGGTTTGGTGTAAGGTGGGGTATTATAGGGAGGGTGTTTGTGATTGGGAATAAGGCTGTGAATGCACAGGTAGTTTCGGTTTTTTTACACATTTTTTTTTTTACAATTTTTTTTACATTTTTCTTTTTTTAGTACAAATTTGTCCCCAAAATGACTTTTTTTTTAAATTTTAATTTTTACATTTCGGGTATTCGGGTACCCAATTTGGTACCCGGAATAGCGGGCGGGTACCCGGGTTCCCGGGTATAAGTCACAGCCTTAATTGGGAAGGGGTTAGTGATGGGGGATTGTGGTTGGGAGGGGGTTAGTGATGGGGAGGGGGTTAGTGGTGGGGAGGGGTTGTGGTGGAGGGCAGGGATTTGTGGTGGCGAATGGGAATAGGATGGCCCTGGGGAGAGGGTTTATGGTGGGGAAGGGGGATGGTGGCGTGGATGCATGGGGTGGAAAGGGTTGGCCTAGGTGTGGGGTGGGTAGGGTGTCTGGTGGGGGAGGGGTTTGTGGTGGGGAGGGGAGGCCGTGGGGTGGGTAGGGTGTTTGTGGTGGGAGTATGCTATGGCTGTGAATGCACGGGTAGTTTCGTACCCGGGTACCCAAAAATAGAAACTAAAAAAAAAATTAAAAAAAATTACAATTTTTCTTTTTTACAATTTTTTTTTTATAAGTACAAATTCCACCCCCCCCCCCCAATTTTTTTTTTAACAATTCGGGTACCCAATTTGGTACCCGGAATAGCGGGCGGGTACCCGGGTTCCCGGGTATAAGTCACAGCCTTGGGTGGGAGAGGGGTTTTGTGGCGGGTGGGGTTTTGTGAATGAAAGGGATGGGGTTTGTGGAGGGGATGGGGTTTGTGGTGGGGATGGGAAGGGGAGGGGGTTTATGGTGGGGATGGGAAGGGGAGGGGGCTTGTGGAAATTGTGGTGGGGATGGGAAGGGAGCCTGTGGTGGGGGTTGTGGTGACATGGGGATGTGTGGGGAGGGGAGGTTGTAGGGGTGGTTTAGATTTGGAGGGGGCATTGCGGGAATTACAATGTAGGTGGAGTAGGTTTGTGGTTGGGGTTGAGTGGGTTTGTGCATGTGGGATGGGGGTGAGAGGGGTTTGTGGTGGGGGAGAGGATTGGTGTGTGTACACCAATAAGTACACAATAAGGCCCCAAAAAAAGTTGTGTTGCCCTCAGCGACCGACCCTAAAATTGTGAAAACTAGGGTCACATTTTTTTTTTTAGATTTAAATTTGATTAAAAGTGTCTAAATGTCAAGCAATTTCTTGCTTGAAATGAATAAGTAAGCTTAAATAAATGTTTTTTAGACTATTGTCACACTAGAAACATTAGAAAAATTGACATATGGGCATATACCAATTTTGTCTTGACATAAAGCATATTTCAGCCAAAAAAAAAAAAAAAAAAAAAAAAATTGAAAAATCTTTAACAAAAAACAAAAAATCTGACCGACCGACCCAATTTTAAATTGTTGGCACTTGAGGGCAACCGGCAAAACAACTCTTCTTTTTTTTGTTGCCTAAGCATAGAGGTTTGTGAATGTAATAGTGCGCTTTCAATGAAAGCTTGAAAATGAAATTTCAAAATAGTTTTTGCAAAAAATGACTGAAATTGCATCTTTTTTCTAGTAAAACGTAACCATGAATTGTTTTGAAGCGACGCAAAATATTTTGGTATCAAGTTCAGCTATCGATATATGAAGGATAGAAAATGCCATTTTGTGTGGGGAAGCGCTACTTTTGGATTAACTGTAAATACTGGCAAATGTCCACTTGCCACAAAATGACTGAAATTTCATCATTTTTCTGACAAAACGCAACTAAGAATTTTTTTGAAGCGACACAAAATATTTAGGTATTGAGTTAAACAATTGATATATGAAGGGTAGAATATGCCATTTTTTGTGTGGAAGCGCTACTTTTGGATTAACCGTAAATACTGGCAAATATGCCCACTGAGCGGGCATATTTGCCAGTCCACTGGCAAATTTGCCAGGGCTGGACAATTCGGACACCTGCTAGGAATGCTCCATGGATGATTTGATGGAGTCAGTGGTGTGAACTAATAATGTAATTTCATTCCTAGCAGGTGTCCGAATTGTCCAGCCCTGGCAAATTTGCCAGTGCACTGGCAAATGAGTGGGCATATTTGCCAGTATTTACAGTTAATCCAAAAGTAGCGCTTTCACATAAAAAATGGCATATTCTACCCTTCATTCATATATCAATTCATGAATTGTTTAAGTTTAACTCAAGTTAGGGAGTCCAGCGAAACGGCGATTTTTCATTTCGTATCTGCTAACGTGTGAAATGTAGCTCACAGTAATTAATTATTTCTCACCTTTCCCATATTCAAATCCTGTTTTTAAAAAGTTGTGTAGAAGTTAAAAGAAAGATCTTTCTAGAAATATTAAATTTAGTTAGTAAAAATAATGCTTTCTATGTTTAAAATCGGCTTGAATTCAGCGTACATTCGGAGATATACGCCGGGACAACGCGCGTTTGTCTGTCGCCATTTTGAAAACTGGATTTGGTCATTATGTATTCAGGGTCACAAAAAATTAACCTCTACCCCTAATTTATTCATTTATTCATGACCTTCTTGCAAATGTGATGCACTTTTCAATGATACCAAATACAGTGAGTGTACATGCACCATTACTTCAGTGAGATGCAATTTCTCAATCGGGAAAATACGCACATGTTTTGACGTTGCAAGAGAGATAAAGTTTGATATTGTGAGAAAACTAGTGAAGGAAAGGTATTTTGTAGTGGTATTTTATGAAAGAATAGACTTTTATGAACATTTTGGTCAATATCATGGCCATCAGTGACTGCGCTAAGATGCGATGTGGACTTTAAGAACGTCCTCGCTACAGCGACTCAATGCAATTAGCGATAGAGAATCTGGTGTGTGGCGTAGCATGATGGGATAGTGTGCGTGCAGTGTTGCTGATCGCTGTTCGTGTAGGTGCACACTGTTGGTGGTACATCCACTGTCTCCCACAATGCATTGCGTTGTAGTAGCACATCTTGTACATACGAAATTGGTGGACTTTAAATTTAAATGGTAATGATTTTTAATGACTTTTAGACTTTATAATGTGCATTGCTGAGACTGAACATATCATTTACAATGTTGAAGCAGATTTATCTAAATGTTAACACCGTGTTTATATAAAAAACAACATAGGCCCTTTACTGGAACTCACATAATGCCGAGCACCCGCTCATATGGGCCAAGGCTACAGACATGAAGCCTGTTTTCTCATGATTTTACACAAGCATAACTTCACTATGCTTCATGCTACCAGCATTGGTTTCCTTTTGATATTATCTTCCCAGTTATACCAAATTTTATAGAAACTGAATCATACACTTGAATTGACAGAATGCCGAACATGCCCTTATACGAGCCTAGGCGACAGACACAAAACCCATACCCTGATGACTTCAAACAAGCATAACTCCACTATGCTTGATGCTATTAAGCTACTTTAAGCACCATTGTTTTTCTTATAAAATTCTCTTTCCAATGATACCATATTTGTTGGGGTTTCTTTAAAAAATCCAAAAAGTGCTGGACTCCCTACTCAAGTCAATACCTAAAATTTCGTGTCTCCTCAAAAATATTCTTGGTTGCGTTTTGCCAGAAAAATGATGAAATTTCAGTCATTTTGTGGCAAGTGGACATTTTGCCAGTATTTACGTCTGGCTGGGAACAAGACATACACATATGTCCTTGTTCCTTTTAAATAAATTGACCATGAATAACAATGGTTAGAGGGAGTCCCAAAACAGATCACACACACAAAACCGCAACAGGCAGTGGCAGCACTACTGGCAGGGGGGGGGGGGGGGGGCGGCATTTCCCCCAAAATGCTCCCCCAAATATTTTTTTACCGCCCCCCCCCCAAAAAAAAAAAATCCAATTTAGTTAAAGATTGGAAAACAATAGACAATTTTAGCAAAGAAAGGCAATTTTTTTTCCACGCTGTGCGCACATTTTCTTACAAAATTAGACCAAATGTCAATTTTAGCATAAAACAGCTAAATTTCATACAAAATTAGTTAGTATTAGACCAAATTTGACAATTTAAGCGTAAAAATGTCATGCCCTCCATTTTGCCCACCAAAATTATGAGGCTGGTGCCGCCACTAGCAACTGGATCCAAAAGGGATACAAGAGGGAAGTGATAAAATGTAAAAGTAGCAGTAAAAGATCACTAACCCATATAAATAGCTGAAAAATTGTTAAATATATTTGATTAATTAAATACAAATTAATCTGTGTATAAGTTGTGCAGAGTGGTGTTTTGACACAATATTAGCAGGTATAGAGCGCGCTATATGTTGATTAAATTGTTGTTATTTGAACATTTGAAATCCTGCAAAATAATGAATAATGAAAAAGTTGCCTCATTATGGTTTGAAAACAAATGTTACGGTAAACATGACATTGACTTTCATGTACCAAATGACTGCCCCCTTAGCCTAGGGCCTGGCCTATAAAAAAATAGGCTATGGTAGGTAGCGGGTAAGGCTATGACTATGATAGCGGGTAACTTTTGTGTCGGGCTGGTGAATATACAGTAGCGGGAAGGGAAGAAAGGGAGAAAAGGAAGGAAAGGAAAAAGGGAAGGAAAAGGAAAAGGCAGTAGCGTGCGCAAATGGGGAAATTCGGCGGGTCGATTTTTTGTTGTTGCAGCAGTCGGCTAAATAAAGAAAAATGTTATAGAGAAAACTGATGAAAACCCGGAGGATTGGCCAAAACTGTGCTGTTTTTTGTACTGCGCGACTTTTTGACTGTGCGATTTCTTTTTGACCGTGCAACATTTTTTGACCTCAACCCCCCCCCACTTGCGTGAAATTCATGAGGTGACTGCCCCAACAAAATTGGAGCTACCTTTTTCGACGGCAAATAAAAGGTTACATGAAAAAATATGGCTACGCCACCGGGTCGAACTGGTGCTCACCGGGAAAAAATACCTTTGCCCCCCTTGACAAGTGACCCTGGCTACACTACTGTGAATATACAAAGTACCCGCCTCATTCGGCCTGACTGGCGGGTACACATTTTTAAACTCGCAGTGTAAGTGTATTACACTGGCTGGTGGAATTTCTGTTGGGCAGGTATTTTTTTATGAGTTACTTGCCTGACTGGCTGGTTGAAAAAAGTCTGAAGTTCCAGCCCTGAACTTGGTAGTAGGTAAATTGGATGAAACATTCAATCAGTCATGGCCCATGAATCTCACTCAATTTTCCTGAAACTTGACCCGTTTCCCACCGTGGTATATGGGGCAGGGGCGCACGGAAGTCGACAGAGGTTAGTGGGGGATTTGTCAGCTCGAAGAAACAAGTTGTTGCAGAGGTTCCTACGTGCCCGGGTACGGGCCGGAATTGCAATCGACAGGCACATTACTCCAAGGTACAAATGTAGATGATGATTTGATGCAGTGTAGTGTAAAGTATACCAAGTCTCATCAGATACATCATTAAATGTATCAGTGTAGACTATTTATTAGAAGAAAAAAAGAGAACCAATTTAGCCTAACCATCTCTTTGATGGTTTATGTTAAGCAAGTTGATGAATAGAACCTAGACGTTATTGATCTCCCTGATTTAGCTTGATCACAATTTACATATTTCTGACAATGTAGATTAATGGCGTCAATACCTGTTGGGAGTGATAGCTGAACAAATCAGATGTACATGTTTGTGTGTCTTAGAACTGTGTGTGTCAAAGATCTTCCCTGCCTGGATACCATGAATACCGCCCTCTTAGTTTCCCAACTTGAAGTTTCCGATTTGAATGAAGTAAGGAGACTAACATTCAGGTAATTTAGTTTTAATCTGCAATTTTGGTGGCCGCGATACAGGTGTTTTTAATGGGGGGGGGGGGGGGAGAGTTGAGATCTGACTTTTGGCAACCTGGAAAATGGAGAATTTTTGCCAAGCGTGAGAATTCAAATGCCAGGCCCGTCAGATGGGGGGGGGGGGGGGGGGGGGCAACGGTTGCGATCGCCCCCCCCCCCCCCCCCCCCCCCCCCCCCCCCTTTGAAAATCTTTTCCTTTTTTTTCTTCTTTTTTTTAGGTAAAAATTGCGTTTTTCTTAGTTTCAAATATCAATGATAGTAAAACTACTCATAAAACATTGACTACAGTGCTTTTTGGACTGTGAAATTTTTTGACGTGCAACATTTTTTTGACTTCTACCCCCCCCCCCCCCCCAACTTACGTGAAATTCACGAGGTGACTGACTTGGAAAAAATTTGGGGCAACCTTTTACGAAAATTTTAGGTGAAAACGCCCCCCCTTGGTCAAAAGTGTCTTACGGGGATGAATGCTGTGCATATTTCACAAAATTGCTGTTCATATCCGTAACATGATGGATATTAAAGTTTACTGTAATATTTCTAAATCTTATTTTCACTTCAGGAAATCTTTGAGATCAAAAGAGATGGTAAGCATGTGTTTGCTGAAAGCTCCTTGCGTCATGACACAGATACAGAAGATGACAGAAGTGCCGTGATGAATGCAGCATTGAGGTAGGAACATGGGACCAGCCCTCAAATTAAGGTCTGGAAGGGGCAAGGCAGTTTTGTTAGGGCAAGTTGATAATTGCCTTGGATTTTCAATAAAAAGGCAAGGCACCAAGGCAATTATTAATATTTCAAAAGGGCATTAAGGCAATTGTTGAAAATTTGAGAAGGGCACCAAGGCATTTTCTCAAAAGTGACAAAAACATGCACAAACAATATGACAGACGAGTCAAGTGCAAAAAAACCTGTTGTAGTTACTTAATTTTTACTTTATTTTGTTAACATCAAGATATTAAACAAATTACACCTAACCCTTTTTGGTGCAGAAATTCCAATTTACTACTTTAGATATACGACCTGATTGTCATCGCATATCTAAATAGCATGATTTCATGTAAGAAAATTGGTTCGGTTTATAACGAAGCCCGATTTTATTCATTTTGAATGTATTTTAGGGAATGGATTCAATAGGTCGCCACATTTCACCATGTAAATTAATTACACTACTGCTTCCAAGTTTTGACCGACATTTCAATCTGAACGCAAAATTTCGATGCAAATTTCATGAAAACATGTTATTACTTTTAATTTTGGGGAAATGCGGAATAAGGTTTGGATTAATGTTATCTAATGAATTCTGAAGTTTGGTGCACAGTACTTTTGTTGGAAGTGCCACCTAATTATATTCCTTTTCTGAAAGGTTTTTCGCCAGTCAAACGGCGCCACGGCGGTCTAATAATAGCACATGTACCGAACAACACGGAAGTTAGGGGGTCTCTTGCATGATTAAAACAGGCCACCTAGAATCGTCATAAACAGTCTCTGTATCAATGTTTTCAATCAAAATTGGGTATTTTATCGTGTAGAAACAAGCGCGATAGGGCATGCAAAAGAGATGATTTTCCATAATCGATGAACAGGCATGCGCGGTATGTATTGTAGTAAAAGTATTAACCCTAACCCCCCTGAGTGCTAAAAAATGCTAATCCAAAGTCCCTCTCCAAATGCATGCGCCGTCGGTTTTCGATGACATAGTCAACCGAGCCTATATAATGAGTGCAGTATACTGCACGAATGTGTAGCTGAGGGCCGTGGCTTAGTGGTTGGAAGGTGGGGCTTGAGAACGGAGGGTCCCCGGATCGAATCCCCGCAGGTTCCCGGAGATTTAGTTGGTGTTTTTTCCTCGAAAATTGTGATCCCGGTCAAAAATCCTAAACCGGGGTTAGGGTTATGGTAACATTAAAAAAAAAAATGTGTGTGTTCTATTAACCCTTACCCCCCTGAGTGCTAAAAAATGCTATTCCAAAGTCCCTCTCCAAACGCATGCGCCGTCGGTTTTCGATGACGTAGTCAACCGAGCCTATATAATGAGTGCAGTATACTGCACGAATGTGTAGCTGAGGGCCGTGGCTTAGTGGTTGGAAGGTGGGGCTTGAAAACGGAGGGTCCCCGGATCGAATCCCGGCAGGTTCCCGGAGATTTAGTTGGTGTTTTTTCCTCGAAAATTGTGATCCCGGTCAAAAATCCTAAACCGGGGTTAGGGTTAAAATAGTAGCTATAATAAAAGTCATCTTAAAAAAGGGGGCACCGACGGCAACCTTGTCAGAAGGCAAGGTAGAGGATTGATTTTAAGGGCAGTACGGCAGCCGACAGAATTGCCGTCGGTGCCGTCAGTTACTTGGAGGGCTGCATGGGACCTGATGTTACAAACCCCTTTTTTCGGGGGGGGGGGGGGGGGGTAGGTTGTCCCAATAATTTGGTTTGTTATTTGATAATAATATGATTTGAAGTTGTCGATTTGCTTTCTCTCTCAACTCTCAAATACTTCAGTGGCGCAAATTTCACTAGCAGATATTTGACTCTAAGTGATGGTCATTACCTCGCAAGAATGTAACATCAGGATCAGTTTATCTAGACTTTCGGTAATCAAGACTGGCCATGTATTTATACTCGGAAGATAACAATCATCAATTGGAGTTTATTAGTCTGCCAGCTTATACTTATGGCTAAATGTATGATTCATTAAACATCATGCTTATTTAAAAGGATGAAGTTCAAAATTCGACTTCATACCAAAAATGTGATACATTTAATGGTTAAGAGTAAGACCAAAACTTGTTATTCTTCCCTGACATTATTCAAATAATCAGGTTTTTGTTTTGCTTTTGGTTGCTCTTGCAGTTTTGATGGAAAACAATATTTGATGGCAACAGGAAAAGATGAAATCTGCCAATTATACCAGATTACAAAAAGACAACTTACCGAGCCACCTTTAGGCAAAGCTAATAAAGAAAACATCGAACCTAATGATAAAGGTAAGCTAGGGTATAGTTACATGTACTGGGCAATATGTAGGCAGAGCTTATAAAGAAGACAAATGGGTGTTGTTACTGGGCCACCTGAAGGACCATGTGAAGTTAATATTTGGGCCAAATCCAAACGTTGAATGAAACATGCGTTTAAACTTTTAAAGCTGTATCATGCCGCAAAGTTTGCCTGCTGAATTTGGTACCTGCATTATAAATTGCAGTAAAGTTTTACACTGCCCACACATGCGTAAGATATTGGCACACTTTAGGTAACGAAATCATGAAAATCACATTTTTGGCAATTTTTGGTCAATAATTCAAAAAATAAATTAGATATTTAAAACTAAAACAACTATTCCTAGAGAATTTCATTAGGATTATAATAAAACTAGAACGACAAAATTTGACAAAATATATATTTAGTTATCTTTGCAAAACCTAAAATGGGTCAAAAAACATGTTTTTGATCATTTCTCCAAAATTGTCAATTTTATGTTCATGGTTGGATTCATTGAACCCTTTTCTTCAAGAAAATGTATACTTTTATTAGATTAAATGAATAATGAAGGAGTTACAGCAGTTTTACGGAGGCTATGCTGAGAGTCCACAGCCCCCTTAACACAGACGAAGAATTAGTTCAAACTGTGTGGTGCGTAGCACTATGTGTTCACTATAATCATCAATCAGTCTCGCACCGGACACACCATCAAAAACGAGATGCGCAAGGCTGATTGTAGGACAAGGTACGGTTAATGAAGAGGTCAAGAGGCTAGTGATAAAGTTAACCCTAACCCTCCTGAGTGCTAAAATATGCTAATGCTAAGGCCATCTCCAATCGCCTGTGCCGACAGTTTTTGATGCATAATCAACCGTGCCTATATTATAGTGAGCGCGTAGCTGAGGGCCGTGGCTTAGTGTATGGGACATAGGGCCGGAGTCCGGATGATCCCCACCCCCCCGGATAGAATCCCAGCGGGTTCCCAGCTGTTTAGTTGGTGTTTTTCGAGAGAGAAAAATGTAAGCGCCTGTGCCGATGGTTTTCGATGACGCAATCAACCGAGCCTACAGGGTGAGTCAGAAAGAACGGGCACTTTTTTCACAAAAGCGTCACAAAAGATATAGGCATGCATATTCCAAATCAATGGTAGCGCTTTCAAGACCTACAATTTGGCTTTCATTCGAAAGAAGAATTTTAAAAATCGATCATTTCGTTATCATGTTATACTAATTTGAATAAAGCCCCAAAAATCTGAAGCAAATCCACGGAATGGTCAAATTATCAAGCCATTCTTAAAAGTATTCTAATGGGGTTTACCTCCTGAATCAGTAGATATGCCTGTTTTTACTTTTCCTTCTTGATTTCAGGCTTTTTATTACTCATAATTACACAAATCTACTTCTTTCCAGTCATTTTAAGCTATTGAATCCAACATTCAGTTTTTTTCACGAGTTTCATTGATCAGCATCTCTGAATCAGGCAACCAACAATACTATCGGTTATTGCCATTCTGTGGATAGGCTTCAAAATACCGGGTTCTACTCAAATGGTTGCAACTTTATGACGCAATGTTCGAATTTAAAAATTCTTATTTTGAATAAAAGCCAAATATGTGTTCTTTGTAACAACTACATTTTGTTTTGAATATGCAGGCTTAATATTTAAAGTGCCCGTTCTTTCTGACTCACCCTGTATATAGTGAGCGCAGTATACTGTGCGAACGAGGAGGGCCGGAGTCTGGATGGTTCCTCGATCGAATCCTGGCGATTTAGTTGGTGTTTTTTCTTCGAAATTTGTGATCCCGCTCAAAAACCCTAAACCGGGGTTAGGGTTAAGATAGGGTGTGTTGTTACTGGACCACCTAAACTAGTCAGCATCAGAAATATTTAGAAACCAGTTGACTAGAACTTCAGTGGGTCGTCAAAATGTGTGATCACATATAGCCTATTCATTCACAGGCATTTAATTTAGTTGCCAGAAGACTGCCATTTGCAGCGAATTAATCTTTCCAGTGTTAAGAAGACAGCATAGAATTGCATAATTTTGAGTTCATGTGTAGCTGCAGTGATCACTCAATGCCCCTACATTTATAGAAGTTATTGGTTCGAGTTCTGCTGTGGTCACTCGATCCTAATGATGAGGAAAATTAACGTCATATGGGGGGAGCAAACCCATTGTAGTAAGTACTACGATGGTATTTATTTGGCTTCAGTGATCATTGTAATAGAATTGTAAAAGGATTAGTGTATACTTTCATTAGCTGGTTTTCAAATTAATAAGTTATTGTTTGATTGTCCCCTTTGGAAGGTGCAGCCAGGAAGAGAAAAGGCAAAGCTACTGGGAATAACACAAAACCCAACAAGAACGACAAGAACAACAAATCACAAGCCAATGCTGCCAAACCAACAGAAAACAATCATGACAATGCGGCCGCAGCAACGGCCACACAATTTGCCATTAAGGCTCTTGGGTCCGTACAAACAGACTTTCAAAAGGACGATAAATATCAGAAGTGTGTGTGCTGGGCCCCTCACGGTATGTTTTTTATCACTGGTGGAGCGGATGGACATATACGCACATGGAGTGTAAGTAGTAGAATTAGTTTGATTTGATAAGTAAAAAAAAAATCATCTTTGACAATGTTGTCATGGACATGCCTCATGTCGACATAATCATCTACATTACTCACTTCCTGACATGTCAAGATTCTTTCCACGATCTCCGCAAAAAACCCCAATATAAGCATACTGAAAATGCCAAACCTATCCTCAAATCATTTGACATTATGATTTCAACATATCAATGCATTTTACATTTAGATGCTAAATAAATGCGATTGCAATGCACACTAGTCATAAACAAATACCGGTCATTACAATTTGCTAGGGTTTAGATTTTGGATATTTCACCGTCAAACGCCAAGTAGGCCAGAAATGGAATCTCATGGGGTCTGGGGCTGTTAGGGTTAAACCATAGAGAAGGACCTCAGTCTGATAAGTCTCAAATTAACATAATTATTCAACTGAAAATACCACCAGGAATTTTAGTTGGCCCTAAGATTTGCATTGCTGGTATGATTACGCTCCAAGTTAGTCTTGTTTAAATGTAGCATGACACATGCCACCCTACTTTTGATTTTAGAGTATAAAATATTGAATTACTATTTTTTTATATTTGCAGTATCCCTCTATGGATCTCATGTATGATATAGACGCACACACGAAAGAGATAGACGACCTCATCATAAGTCCACTAGGAAATAGGGTGAGTTAATCACAGTCACAACAAGGCCTTTGCTGATTGGTTACAATGATGATTTCTTTTTTTTAGCCAATGAGAGATATGGTAAGAAATGTTATGCTTAAATTAGCCATGGTATCTGGTAGCTCTATTGATTGATTTTGATTATTTTTTCATTGAAGTAACCTATCACAGATGTATATAATATAAAGCAGTTAAACCAACCCACAATGTTTACAATTAGACAATAACAATAAATATTAACAAACACCAGTATCTTGCTTATTTTTCGCTGCTACATTTACCAGTCTTGCTGATAATAAGGGCAATTGAACCAGTGGTAAGTGTTATGGCTATCAGAGATGATGTTTTGAAGGCATTTATACCTTGGTTGTCTAAATATACTCTGTAAAAGATATGAATAATGACACGGGTCATTATATGAAAGTGTGATATTGACCGTTTCAAAACTGATCAAGCACAATTTATTTTGTAGTAATTTTATTATTGTTCTATCTCCCTTGCCACAGATAGTAAGCATGTCTAGGGATTCTAAAGCGTCCGTATGGAAATCCTCAGACGGTAGTCCTGTATGCGATCTACATTGGAATGGTATCAAACCGGAGGATGTCAAATCATACAGGTTCAGAGCTTGCAGGTATGAAATATGGAGTCATTTAAACTAGAAAATGAACCACTCACCAAAGAAGTCAAAAGAAATTATTTCCTTTGTTTGGTTTTGGTTATATCTCAAAATCAATATGCCATTTTCAACTTTTCACATAACCATGCAGTTTCAAGGTTGGTCCTCTCTTTGGCATAAAATTAAATTAAGTTATTAAGATAAATGTGCAATTGTTTTTGCAATGTCTTCACCTATTTTTACAGTTTTAAAACATTGAAACATAAGTAAACAATTTTAAAAAGTCATTGCCAACACATCGGCCTTTTTATGAAGGTCAGGTAGGGGGTTCTACTGACCAAGTCTGGTGATTGTAGCATGTAATGTGTAGGAGAAGATGCATTTTGTAGATGGATCTGCAAGAAAGATGAAAAGAAGAAGAAAGAAACCGCCAGAATACAAGACATTGGATGTGAACATCCAAGGTAATGAAGGCATCCCATTTCCAAGCTGCAATCCCTTCATTGTTTGCTTCATGCACACACAAGCATTATCAAACTACCACACTCACTTGTGCTTAGGTCATATTGCCAGACCCCAAGGAAACTGCTTAGAAAAGGTTATTATGCAGGGCAAGAGCGTGTACGAAATCAAGATGGTTTGACAAAATATAATCCCTGGTTGGACAACCTGCTTCTTACAGCTACCAACTGCCTTCAGACCAACAGAAATTGTGTATCATCACTAAGTTATAAGCTGTCAGACATGACATACGTTCCAACCAATCAACACACAAGCACATGCAGTATAATGCATTTTCTACCATAAATGTATTACTCTTCTTGTAATTATGCATATTTTTTGGATTCATCGACCATGAATTGTTCATATTTTTTGTTTAAATTTAGACAATGTTGTTATTTTTTTCAGATTTGGATTCATCGACCATGATCCAAGCAAAAACTGCATGTACACACTCCATGTACCTCACGTCCAAGGCAAGAAGTCCCAGCCATGTTACATCACCAAATGGAACCCCTTACAAATGACACCAGAAAAGACAGTATGTACCGGGGAAGACATACTATCTTCATTAGCTATAAGGTAAGCTTATCAGTAGCAAGTCTGTTTGGAAGATTGTTTACAGTTACTGTGACTTTGAATTGATGCCTCTGTATATTTTTGCATTGGTTACTGCCAAAGTATTTATACTTATAGAGTGATGATAACAGAACAACAATGATGACAACAAAAACACCTGTTGTATGGGGGAGATCATCCCCAATCTGCAAATTTGATTTTGTCTCACCCACAAAATGTTTAAATTCAATTTGAACATTTGTATTACATTTTCTTAAATTTTACACACGCTTCTTGAAAGGTTGTTATGGCAATTATAAGCAATTGCCGTTATAAAAGTAAGGGATTTAAATTTTCTTTACGCCTAATTATCATGATGCAACTGGAGAATTTTGTGCACAGATAATTTAGTTTACTTTACCATCTGGGGCCAAATTGTCGCTGTTCTGTTAAAACCTTGTATTTCCACCGGGCCCTTCAGCATGTATAAGTAATACGTCCTATGGATAACCTTTGCAGTCTGCTTTAAACATGTTCGAGGGCTTAAAATATATACCTTGTAAGTGTTGTTGCCCTCTGAACATGTCTAAAGTAACGTTTCCTATGTATAACGGGGTATAACCATTTAGACCACAGGGTGTGAGGCCAAAATGTGCTTAGTTTTTTATTTTTGTAGTCCACCTCTAGGCATTACATGAAATTGTTACCAAAAGGTGGCAAATATATCCCTTAACACAAATTCAGCTGATCCCACGTTCGTAGGTTGCACGTTATGACCCTAGACCTCGATTTAGGGTCAAAGGTCACATGTGTTTCAATGGGAAGTCAAAAACTAAATTTAACATGGTAAAAAAACTAAAAAATGAGCTATTGAATATAAAAAGTATATTATATTGTTGGGATAAGTGTTTTAAACAAAAAAGTCAATCACAACTTTGATCATAGATCAATAGTTTTTGAACTGTGACCTTTTGAAAATGACAAGTTGGCCAAAATATACCATTTTGGTCATATTTTCGCAAAATTAGCACATAAAAGACATGTTATCATCTTTAAAAAAATATTTTGACTCATTATGAATTGATAAACCATGTTATAATGTTGGTTTATACATGTAATTTACATTATAACACATTTCAAAAGTCAATGGTGTGCGCATGCCATGGCAAACAGCTTTAATATCCTTCAAATTCATCGAAAATGGGTAAAATCTGAGTCAAATTTAAAGGATTTGAAGGATATTAAAGCTGGTTGCCATGGCATCAGCATACCATTGACTTTTGAAATGTGTTGTAATGTAAAGTACATCTATATACCAACATTATAACATGGTTTATTAATTCATAATGAGTCAAAATATTTTTTTAATGATGATAAGATGTCATTTTTGTGCCAATTTGGCGAAAATATGACCAAAATGGTCTATTTTGGCCAACTTGTCATTTTAAAAAGGTCATAGTTAAAAAACTATTGATCTACGATCAAAGTTGTGATTGACTTTTTTTGTTTAAAACACTTACCACAACAATATAATATACTTTTTATAGTCAATAGCTCATTTTTTAGTTTTTTTACCATGTTAAATTTAGTTTTTGACTGCCCATTGAAACACATGTGACCTTTGACCCTAAATCGAGGTCTAGGGTCATAACGTGCAACCTACGAACGTGGGATCAGCTGAATTTGTGTTAAGGGATATATTTGCCACCTTTTGGTAACAATTTCATGTAATGCCTAGAGGTGGACTACAAGAGTGAAAGATACAGACCAACACCCTGTGGTCTAATTGGGCAGTTTTACTTTAAACATGCTGGGGCTGGAAAAAAACATACAAGGTTTGAAAAAACAGTGATGAAATATAAGCCTCGGGTCAAAGGATGGCTGCGCCGTGGTGTTATGATAATACATATACATACACAAATGCAACATAGCATTTACTTCAGTCTGCTCCCCGACACATGTATACCAGTCTTAATTAGATATGTATCCTCCAATTTTACTTTCATTTTTTATCTTTATTCTGTACAGTCACAATGGTCACTTCTTAGCGGTAGGCACTATGGCCGGATCAGTTGGTATCTATTCAACGTTTAAATTACAGGTAAGATTGGGACAGGAGGGTGTCAGACAACTGTGCCTATTCATGCAAATAGATCCTCATGCAAATAGATCCTACAATACCCTTATCGATGCTGTTCTGTCAAAACCTCATGTTTTTTTGGGCCCTTCAACATATCTAAAGTAAAGGTGCCCAATGGATGCATAGGAAGTGTTGCTTTATACATGTTCAGGGGCAAGAGCACTCACAAGGTTTCATAGATGTGTTTTTGGCCCTTGATCATGTTTAGAGCAGACTTCCCAAAGGTTATACAGAGGATGTATTACTTTATACATGCTGAAGGGCTAGGTAGAGATATGAGGTTTAGACTGAACAGTGATGTTATACCACAGTGTGAAGAAGTGAAAAGTTATGCAATTGAGAAAATGCTGATTCATTTCAGGGAGCTAAAACTGGATATTGACTGTTATTATGTGACAAATTAGGATAAAACCACGGGTCGGATTTCCTCGTATTGTATGGATTCTGAATTGTAAGAGATGTAAGAATCCATGGATTCTTCTTATTTTCCCCTTACAAAAGTAGTATGAAAAACTGAAAAAAAAGTAAGCTGTTTGTAACATCAATGTTTGAAATGGTTGATTTATATTTTTGATCTGGGTTTATCTCGTAAGAGTTAAGAAGAGTGATTCTTTGTTAGTCTTTAATGCTTTTAAGCTAGGTTAAGAAGAATACTATAACCCTAACCCTACCATATACCACAATATACCACGACTGGGCACGTTGGTACCACCCGGCGTGGAAGTTTTTCGATGAAAAAATGGACCCAATCCATATAGTTTGCGCAATACAACAACAACAACAACAACAAACTGCGCAGACTACCGTTGACAGTCGTGGTGTAGTGGGGAATCCTAAGCTCCACGTGCTGGAGGTCCCTGGATCAAATCTCGGGGGGATATTTTGGTCGATTTTCCACGTTGAAAAAAAAATTCAGAAAAAAGTGGGGGGTAGAGTTAGGGTTAAGAAGCAATTGTTTTGATTTTTTTTTTTCAAAATTTTTCTAAGTTTTGTTAATATAACCCTAACCCTACCATATACCACAATATACCACGACTGGGCACGTTGGTACCACCCGGCATGGAAGTTTTTCGATGAAAAAATGGACCCAATCCATATAGTTTGCGCAATACACTGCGCAGACTACCGTTGACAGTCGTGGTGAAGTGGGGAATCCTAAGCTCCACGTGCTGGAGGTCCCTGGATCAAATCCCGGGGGGATCAAGGGGATATTTTGGTCGATTTTCCACGTTGAAAAAAAATTCTGAAAAAAGTGGGGGTAGAGTTAGGGATAAGAAGCACTTTTTTTGATTTTTTTTTTTTTCTTCAAAAATTGTCTAAGTTTTGTTAATATAACCCTAACCCTACCATATACCACAATATACCATGACTGGGCATGTTGGTACCACCCGGCGTGGAAGTTTTTCGATGAAAAAATGGACCCAATCCATATTATAGTGTGCGCAATACACTGCACAGACTACCGTTGAAAGTCATGGTGTAGTGGGGAATCCTAAGCTCCACGTCCTGGAGGTCCCTGATCAAATTCGGGGGGGGGGGGGGGATATTTTGGTCGATTTTCCACGTTGAAAAACAAAATTCTGAAAAAAGTGGGGGGTAGAGTTTGGGTTAAAGAATTCTTAATTTTCGTAAGCTTAATGAAGTAGAACTCTGGTCTAAAGTCAAACTTGAGACCTATTTCATGAAGATCAACTGAAGATTTATTAAAACTTCCTCATAAAATGAGTTGAAGACTCAAGAAGAATATTCTTAAGATTAATATTAACTTTCGTGAGACAGGACCCTGTTTCTTGAAGATGGATCTTTTCAAATGAATGAATAAATGATACATAGTCTAACATGTCTGTCATTTTTACCTTCATCCAACAGAAATTACAGTGGTTGAAGGATGTCCATGGGATATTTGTAACAGGTCTATCGTTTGTTCCAATGACTCGTGTTACTAGAGAACTGGTCGGTGATTTAGACACGGCCGTACTTAGTATATCTGCAGATAAGAAAATAGCACTGGTAGGACTCAATAGGCAAGGTAATTATTAACAACAAAACATTTACTGAGCTGTCCTTTAACCCCTGAGAACTATCTGCTGATTGATCATAAACACTGTTAGATATGCAGATAGTAATGCTCAGGGGTGATCTTAAGGGAAGTGTCAACCCTATTATTTTGATGATCAACTTTTGCTTCTAAGTTTGAGAATATTTAATAAAAGTACATAAAAGTATACATTTATAGAACGGAAATTTGATATGGAATCCGATGGTGATATCAATGTGATACCAAATAAACTAAATTTTGAGAAATGAACCAAAAAGCGATATTTAAAATAAAAAAATTACCCCAAATTTTTCAGACAGCATAACTGTAAAATAAAAAATGGTAATTTGTTCTAATACACATTTTTGTAAACAAGACAATTTTGTCTAGGAAGCAATTTTTCCTTTTTCCAAAATAAGGCTTAGTTTTGGAAATATTGCTAAAAACATCGGGAAAAGTGTAAAAGTCGTGTTTTTTGCATACATTTCGCTAGAAATGGATGCATATCTCGAGTTTAAAATCCATAATCGAAAAAAAAAAAAAATTCCTCCTAGCGCTGAAAGTCCTCTACACAATGGTAGTAAAAGCTTACCTGATAGTATGATATATTTTTAGTTATGTTGTCTGAAAATTCGTAAAATTCCTTCAAATTTGAACTTCTAGAAAACATCGATTTAGTAAAAATATTGACATTTTCCACCATTTAAAGCTAAATATTCTCGGAATACACGGGCGTGTGACCTAAAAGGCGAGTATACTATTATGAACAATCAAAATAAACTATCAGATTCAATATATATTGTCACAATGTGAAGAAATTAGAAGAAAACTGAAATTTAAATGATCGTAAGCTTGGCCTTTGTTTACATTTTTAGGCATTGTTTTGCGCTCTTTTGTTTTCGCGTCTTCGTCGCGGATATTAAGCGGCGCGTCTAGTATTACGCACGGGAAGATTCAGCGCGCGACGCAATGATCGAACAGCTGTCGCAGCATTTGAAAAGCGCGGAACTCTGCTTAATTTCCCGCCAAATAACCATGCGCCTTTTCCTGGCTCAAACTTACCAAAACAACAATTTTAAATCACCCAAAAGAAAGGGAAATAATCGCTTCCCATTAGTAACTTATGATGGTAATGATAGAATACATATAAAAGTATAAAATAATAGAGAAATATGAAATTCAATTTTTGAAACAGGTGCCGGGTTGACACTGCCCTTAAACTAGCAAGCTGAAGAAGCTGAACATGTAAATCCAAATATGTATCAAAGTGGATGACCCGATCACTTTCCATCAAAAGTGAGATTTTATTTTGATATTAGAAGAAAGCTTATATTTTTCTCATTACCGCTGCAAACATTTTGGACCTGAGAGATGTTTCATTATTATATTTTATAAGCAAAAAAGTTGTGAATTATCACCCACAATAGTTAACCACTGAAAGGTTTTTGTACTGAGAATCACTGGAATAATTGAACTCAAATTTTGTACATTCATGTAGTATAGAGAACACACAAACACAGAGGACTATTTTGTCTTCAACTGTCATACACATTGTCCTTATTGAATATAGTTATGATTATGAACATGTTTTAAAATCTGGATGTTCTAAGAAGTAAATCACTTTAAGTAAGGGGGCTCCAGTATGGTCATATAAAACAGTTGAATTCTGCCATCTTGGCGACTAATGTTTTCAGGAAATGTGTAACAAGTAAAGGCCTACCTATTATGACTTTGCGAAGGGCTTAATACGGATAATATGGTACTCTATCAATAGACATTCATAATTCATCCTTGTTCATTTTAAAAGGATTTTGTTATTTGTCTTCCCTTTTTTCAGGTGAATACCCAACATTTCTGCTGTTTGTAGGAGCACTCATTCTTATCATCTTCATCTTTGCGGCCCTCGCATCATTTGGTTTGGAATTATGATGAACTGTATTACTCCCCCTCAAGTCAACTACGAGGCTCAAACACAAGGAGTAAGATACCGGTATCCTTACTAAACTGAATGCATAGATGGTACCATGAGTGCACCTGTTCTTGGGGTTACTTTGAATCCCTTGCATTTGGTTTGCAATGATGATGAACTGTATTACTTTGCCGCAATGTCACGATGAGACTGAAATGTGTTGAGCGATATATTACTATACTTGCTTAACTGAATGTTAGAGTGGTATCAATCAGTGCACTCTGACTCATGATTTTGTGCAGCTATTTTCTGGGAATCATGACGAGTGCCAATACCTCACCTCAAGTCTACAATGAGGCTAAGGCAAAGTGTGGTGTTCTGGTATCCTTACTAGATTGAATGCTGGAGTGGTATCTATACAGTGCACTGATATGTGCAATTTGTAGCACACTTAGGCTACTTTGAGGGAATAAAGATGAGCTATTACCAGGGGTCACAATACTTTTTTTCCAATACTGGGACTACTTAACAAAATTACCCTTGTTATTTAACTAGCTATGGATATTCTGAGGTAACAAACATCTTTTCAATATGCTCAGACAAGCACAATTATCACATCGACCAACAAGGGCTGCTACTGTTGCACTTTCATTGGACACTTTTCACAATTTAATAGTTTATTTATAGGGCTACTTTGCCAAGTTTTGGATCAAATTGCCTTCAGCCCTTTTCAATTTTGACCCCTGACTATTACCCCTCAAGTCTACATCGGCGCTAAGGCATTGGGTAAAATGTTGGACTTTTTTCCAAACTTAATGCTGGAGTGTTATCTTTATCAGTTCCAAATTGGTGAAAAAAGTAAAAAGCGTACACACGCGACTTTGGCAATAAACGCCTAAAATATGGGGACTAGGATAGTTCTATCGAAACCTAATGTACCATGCTACACCGTGAATGAGAGAACCTCACTGTGTACAATAACATTGATAGTATCCATGTATCACATAGATATTTTGTATTTAGATGTGTATTTTTCCATAGCATACTACACTATGCAAGGAGTGTTTATATACCATCACCATGTCCACTGATTTTTCGCAGAACCTCACTGATACCGCATTCATCTAACACTGTGCAGTGATGTCAAAGGGTACTCCAATGATTGCACCTCATTATTACACATGATTTTAGTGGGCTGATATAAGTATGCAGGGAATCAAAGACGAATCCCAGCATTTACACGCAACTGCTGCGTTTATCACAAGAATAGGCTTTGTATCACTGCACAGAGTTGGATGAACAAAGTATAGTAAGGAATGGAATACAGGTATTGACTCTATTCACGCGGCAGCCATTTTCCAAAATATGCCACCCAAGCCTCGTTCCCGTTTGGTTTATCTGCGCCTCGGCGCATTCGATAGAACTGCGAGAGAAGTGTTGTACCAAAGCGCGCGGCGTACGGATCCTCGCGCAAGTCACGCAGGCGCAGGTAAACGTAACGGGAACGAGGTTTGGGTGGCAAATTTTAGAAAATGGCTGCCGCATGAATATGGTCTATAACTGTGGCTTTAAAGAAAGTGAGGCATAAAAGGTCAGCTGTATACAGCTATCACAGTAACTAACACTTATTTATATATAACATGTTATAATAGAGGGAAGGAGTGTGAAACACTGGTCCTGAGGTGTTGGATAAATGCATCTACTTCCTGCTATAAACCATTTTGTATTTGTTTTACTGTACCTCATAAATATGGCCCTACCAATTATACTGCATTTGTGATGCAGCACATCAACAGGGGTGACCTTTCGCATGTGGGAAGGGGTGAGGTATAAAGGTGCTGTAGTTCATTTTTGGAGATCAATTCTCCCTGCGTCTGTGTGATTATGCGAACACGGAAAAGGAGGCGTAGTACAAGCTTCACACGGTGGCACAATTGACCAAATAAAATTCAGTAATTAGCTAACAAATATTTAAGAGGTATAATAAAATTGCATATTTAACCCCTCATGTGGTGGATACAGTCCATTAATCTCTCTATACATGGTGCAGAAATCACACAGCTATAGTATTTGCCAATTTGTATTAATGCGTATTAACAGTGTTTCGTATGATAACCTATTCTATTGAATACAAAGTACTTAAACCCAGGGCCTATCGCCAAATGCAACCTCTAAATCCTAAAACCTCTGGGGGAGGTGGTTAGTCGATGTATGTCATGGCTACGCATCCATGTTCAAGAATAGCATTTAAAATGGTCAAGATTTGTTTGGTCAATTGTCAACATCTTTCTGAAAATGGGGTGCTTCTTAGTAAATTGGATGTGCATGAATTGCAGGGGTAGAATTTTGGCGCGAATCCGTGAATCGATTCGCGTAAAATCACCACAGCGTAGGGTTTTTTTAACATTTTTTTCTTTTAAGTCCAAAACAGGACCTTAGATGACTGGTATTTAATTTTACCCTTAGTCAACAAACATGCCGAATTTGGAAGTTGTGCAAGCTTGTAGCCTTATTCTTGATATTATTTTCATTAATTTCGCAATAATCCATGGATTCTCGCAAAATCCTTCAGCGAGAATCCTAACGGATTCGCGCGGTTGGTTACGAAATTCTACTCCTGGAATTGTTTGGCCAACATCTTTCTGAAAATGGGGTGCTTCTTAGTAAATTGGATGTGCATGAATGTGTAGTAGCCGTTTGATCAGAAAGTGACCCCAACTTGAGTTTAATCCCAGGGCTAGAGCCCCAAAATCCACCCTAGGCCAAGTACATCAATGCTATTGTTCAGTCAGTTCCAAATTGGTGAACCTGTATACAGCAGCTAATTAATACAGAAGAGGGTGGGCACGCAATATGCTGGTTCCCTGCATCTATGGGCTCCACACAACTTATCCATAGATGCAGGTACGCGCCGATTTCCACTCGGAAGCTGATTTGCTGGCACAAAAGTCATGCATATTAATGATTGACAAAAAAATTCTTTTGATCAAGCCAGCGTCACGCTTAAAATGATAACAAATTGCTGATTGGCACAAACTACACGTGTATCTGCGCTAACCACAGCGCCAGACTTCACACGCACATGCACGCATGTCATAGCGCGTTCCCCATCGCGCGTTCCCCATCGCGCCGTAGCTATGGCAGCGCGACAATGCATTCAGCGTTCGATGCGGTATCTCAGCTACAGTGTGTTGATCGTTATTTACCTTATGCCATAACAGAGCGACAATGCAATGTGTTGAACTTACTGTTACGGCCGGCAATTGCTTTGCCTGTACCTGCACCTATGGATAAGTTGGGCTGGAGATCCAGGGTGCAGGGAACCAGCATAGGCATGCAAAAGTATGCATGATGCAACATGGCACACTGTGAATCGTTTGCATAAGGCGTGCGTAGGCCAAAATAGCGCGGGTACGCTTGGATTAATTTGTGCATGGAGAGATAATAACCGCACATTTCTTGTCAATTTGGAGCTGACTAAACCATAATGTAATAATATTATGTACTGTGCTATGGTCAGAATTTGCTGCTCTTTGTCATTTCATATTATATTTCAGTTATATTTATCAGGTGATATTAAAAGTGAATTTGTATTTAATTAATATAGCATTTTAAAATCAACTCAATTTGTTTGATTTAGCGAAATATAAGAGATTAAATCTTGTTTTGTTTATTAGGAATCTTGTTGAATGTATTTCTGACCACCGATCACAAATGGGATGTTAAGTTGCTTTAGGCGAAGAAAAAACAGAAATTCTGTTCTACAGGCCCTTCTGACCCATATTTTTGGAAATTGGTGAGAAAAAAAATCACATGCAAATGAATACCGACCCAAATAATTCTTTTGGGCATGTCAAATTACGGTGACATTTTTCGAGATTTAAAAAATAAATTATGTTAATTTTTAAGGGGGAAAAGAGCCTAACCGGCCCAAGCTGAGAGGTCCATTTGCCTGTAGAACAGGGTTTATTTGTTATGTCGCCATATTCACTTTTTTAGTTATAAAACATAAAACAGGAAATCTCTGCTCAAAAAACAGCTCCACACTGGTTTTTACTGGCATGATGATTTTCAAATAAAAACAACTTAATTTTGTTGTTATATTGTGCAATTTTCAGCTTTGACTTTTACTCTTTTGTCTGTTTTGACCTTATAAGCCAAATGTCACACACTTTCTCAGGGTTTATTAATGCATCATTCTCATGCCTGTGTCACGCATTGTTTATTAACTAAATCCAGGCAAACAATTTGGCAAACTTTTGTCATCAGTTTATAAAATGCTGCCCCTCTGCCCGAACAAATATTGATTGAAGTTTTGGCTTTGAGAGCCAAGTAAGTGGACCAAACATTGATTGGTGGGAAGGGGAATGGGCGGGTGAAGGGAATGTTCTCCCTTTTATTTGAATGTAGACATGTTATTTTCAGCTGCATATTTTTGACACAGGGAATGAGAATGTGAGATGAAAGAAGTGTGCCAACATTTTTATCAGAGAAAATATGGTCACATAAATAGATTTCGATAGCTGTCTCAACACAAACAGTTTCACATTTTGATCATTGGACATGTAGTATTAACCCTTTGAACCCGAAAGGCCGATAAATCGGCCTTATTTAGAACGCACGTATACCCGAAAGGCCGATAAATCGGCCTTATTTAGAACGCACGTATACCCGAAAGGCCGATTTATCGGCCTTTGATCAGGTGACACATTGATCACATGATTTTGAGTGGTCATATGACTTTCAAGTCATGTGATGTTTCCTCGATGTTAGATGCTTTGTTTCTGCATGTTTATGTTCGTGTTTTGATGTCATTTGCTGATGAAAACTGTCAAAAATAGCACGAAATGAGATGAATACGCATGCGCAGATAATTCTCAGGTAGACAGTAATGCATTGTAGTACGGTTATGAATAGCCATTTTGGCGATAAAAAACAGAATAAAGCTGACAAAAAGCAGATGTTTTATTACGAATATCATATTAGTACGATGATAGAGGGCAGTATATCACATACAGTTAAGCCCACAATTATTCATACCCCTTGAAAAATATGTGTTTTTTGCGTTTTTCTCATATCTATACCAGCTGGAGTGGTGGAACTTTTGCTTTACCCTAAAGACAATTAGTTTGCAAGTACAAATAAATATATTTGGGCTCAACATTGTTTGCATAACAATAGAATTGAACAAGAATTGTGTTTTTATGCCTGTCCAAAATTATTCATACCCCATACCAAGTCTCAGGATTGAGGCCACATTTTGTGATAATACACATGTTTTTGACATTCCAAACATTCTTTATATTGTGTGATAGGCTTTTATATTGTTATGCAATTATCCCATACAATGTGGATGCATTACAAATGTGTCCTATTGAATGTACAGTGAGGGATATTATAGGACAACACTCTAGCTCTTTGACAGCATGGCGAAGGGGATCAAATAACTCAGTGAGGACCTTTTTTGTGCATTGTGAATGCTCACAAAGAGGGGAAAGGCTACAAAGCTATTTCGAAGCAATTTCAAGTGCCAAATTCCACCATAAAAAGCATAATTAGGAAGAACAAAACAGTTCAAATCAGTTAAAAACCCTGCAGAACACGGTCGGAAGCCAACAGTGTCCCCTTGTTTGACAAGAAAAGTATGGTGAAAGGCCAACAACAATCCACATATCACCGTCAATACTCTTCTGAACAACCTTGGTGAGTCTTGGACCAAGATATTAAGGCCGACACTCCAGCAGACATAGTACACAAGAGTTCTCCACGGACTCCGACCAAGAAAGACTCTACTCCTGAAAAGAGACATTGAGAAACTCATCTAGCATTTGCAAGAGCACTTCTGGACAAAGATCCAAGTTTTTGGTCTTCAGTGTTGGGGTTGCTTAAGATGCAAGACAAGTTTCTCTGTGTCTCTTTTAAGGAGTAGAGTCTTTCTTGGTCTGTCTCCATGGAGACCTCTCATGTGCCATATATGCTGGAGTGTCTGCCATGATATCTTGGTCCAATAATTGCCAGGGTTGTTCAGGAGAGCATTGATGGTGATCTGAGGATTGTTGTTGGCCTTTCGCAATACTTTTCTTGCCAAACAAGGGGACACCGCTGGTTTCCGACTGCATCCTTCAATGTTTTTTAGTGAGTTGAACGTCTTGTTCTTCCTAATTATGTTTTGTGTGGTGGATTCTTGCACTTGGAATAGTTTCGAAATAGCTCTGTAGCCTTTCCCCTCTTTGTGAGCATTCACAATATGCACAAAAAAGTTATTTGATCTTCTTCACCATGCTGTCAAAGAGCTAGAGTGTTGTTCTATAATATCCCTCACTGTACATTCAATAGGACACATTTGTAATGCATCCACATTGTATGCACACATCATGGGATAATTACA
This sequence comes from Ophiura sarsii, assembly GCA_035610835.1. Taxonomy (NCBI): domain Eukaryota; kingdom Metazoa; phylum Echinodermata; class Ophiuroidea; order Amphilepidida; family Ophiuridae; genus Ophiura; species Ophiura sarsii. Next base: position 39,790,893 of record CM069443.1, on the reverse strand, counting down.
TAACAATATAAAAGCCTATCACACAGTATAAAGAATGTTTGGAATGTCAAAAACATGTGTATTATCACAAAAAGTGGCCTCAATCCTTAGACTTGGTATGGGGTATGAATAATTTTGGACAGGCATAAACACATAATTCTTGTTCAATTCTATTGTTATGCAAAAAATGTTGAGCCCAAAGATATTGATTTGTACTTGCAAACTAATTGTTTTTAGTGTAAAGCGAAAGTTCTACCACTCCAGCTGGTATAGATATGAGAAAAACGCAAAAAACTCATATTTTCCAAGGGGTATGAATAATTGTGGGCTTAACTGTATAACGATCAATCAGAGGGTGTACGATAGGAAATCACTACACATAGATTTATCCATTTTTCGCGAATATAACTCAGGGTGGCGCTACCCTCCCCCGCTAATAACTCAGGGTTCAAAGGGTTAATATTTAAAATCCCCTCATTTAATCAGGTTCAAAAATTCAGAGCCCATGTCAAACTTTAGACCTCAGTGCTATTTCACAACGTTTCAACTTGGAAAGAACTCTGCCTTTTTCTTATCAGGTCAGTAATTTCTGGATCATTTCGAACAATTCCCATGCAATTGGTGCATAACCCCAACAGCAGCGTAGTGCAAGGGCGCCCGATGTTAATGATGGAATGCTGTGCGCCGTCATTCCACTACGCATGTGCGTTCAACTTTTGGTTGAAAGCAAACTGACGCTCGAATGAAGAAATTATTGGATTAAGAAGAGTTCAAAAATCACTCCTAAGAATCATAACTTTTATAAAATACGGCCATGGTAGCTATTATACATAACAAACTGGCTCTAAGCCCTCAATATTATCAAATGTCTCATATATGTTTGATTAATTTCAGTACTTGTATGTGTCAATTAAATTGATACACAATGATGTTATATTGTATGTATATTATATAATAAAAATATATTTGCATGATTTGCCAATAACAAAGTCCATGATGTTATTGTGTGTTGTATAGTATTTAAATAGATATTATTTATTGATAACAAATGTTGACGAAATAAATAAATCATCACACCTCTTGATTGATCTTATTCAGGAAGTAAATAAATATAGGGAGATGGGGATTTGATGTAAAATGATATTAGTTGGAACATTGATATTTCTTTGAGGCATATCATCAATTCATGAAGAACTACCGTCCTAGGGTATTCCTGTTATCAGCTGGCATTGTGGATGCATGGCAGATAATGGTTACACTGACTTCGGCGGTAGTAAAAAATAATTTTGCTTAAAAGAAATGTCATGTTCTAACTGGCTTCATGTTCCAACTAAACCCATCTCCATATGCAGAGAAGGGAGGGGGGGGGGGCTAATTCCATGATGTGCCAAGTCTCCCATAGAACATGTGTAAAATATGTCCACGACCCCCTCAATTCTGATGCCTCCGTGGCTCCGCCTCAACTGCCAATCTCCCCTACATTTCATTATCTTTTAAAAGTGGGAAAGTTTGTTCTATGCATGTCCAAATTAGATAGAGATGTCCGTCTTTGTTCAGCTGCTTCCTGACGACCAGGCAAGGAAGCTGCTTAGACTTGATCCTCATGTCTTCCCTATTTTACACAGGGCCCCTGCGAGGCTGCTCAAATGTGAAGACTGGAAAAAATACAGTTCCAAAAGTGTGCACTGATAAACTGATGAATATACATGAGCTTATTCACGCACAATCACGCCACAGTTAGCCAGTAGTTTCATGCGCATTGCACACCGTGTGACGCAATAGGGCGCACAAGTTCGCCTCCCCATGGCGCAGCGTGATGATCGTTCGATGCACTGCCTTTAAATTGGACAATCGGGTGGTATTTCTGTTGTTGCTGTGTACAAATGCGCATGCTCGGTATTGGTATATGCATATTCATATATCAAGGGCTCAGAAACACAATGCCTCATCTCCATTTTTTTTCTTCAAAAATGAGATTTTGGTATCAAAATGTTCAGAAAGAAATTCTCTTTCCAGTGACACAGCCTTATCTCCATAACACAACCCCTTTCAAAGTTATAAGCCAGTATCACAAGGCCTTATCTCCATCTCCCCATAGTGTTCAAAATCTTTAATAGTCTTTTTCTCAAAATGGTCAAAATGGAGATAATATGGTCTTGTGTTTCTGAGCCCTCAATATGCTAATACTTGTGGAATTCCACAAGTAAACCGCACACTTTTTGGACATACTATTTTCTCAGTCCCTCCTTTTGGTCCACCATTTTTAAAGATGGTGGCCATATAGAGGGACGCGGGGACCCAGTCTAGCAGCGGCTATACAAAGTGTCCCCAAAACTTGGGTCCAAAACAGGAGAGCTGATAACTTTTTTGAAATAATGCAAACCATTTCTTAATACGAGGGGTTATCAAAAAGTTGTTGAAATCACCCAGAAGTGATGGAGCTATATCGATGAAATTTTGTCAGTGTAATCACTGGCCCTTCAAACATTATGGTGCAAAAATGGTCTAATAAGTATGTTTACTTTTTATACAGGCGGCGATAGATGCCAAGGCCATGTAAATCAATGACATCTTCCAACGGTGATGTGTACATGGTAAATTATAATGGTCCAATAACTGATTCTTGTGGGACGCCTTCCAGAAGAATATTAGCCTCAGATTTGTTTTTAAATTTTGTCATTTGTCTCTCGTAGGTCTCAATTTATCTCTGTAAATGACAAAATGTCTAAGCCTCATACTCCTCTGGAAGGCTACCCACACGGATCAGTTTTTGGACCATTATCGTTTACCATGTACAGCACCGTTGGGAGACCAACTTATGAGACCATTTTTGCACCAATTTGTTTTTAAGGACCAGTGATTACACTGACAAGATTTCATCGATATAGCTCCTTCACTTCTGGGTGATTCAAAACCTTTTTGATAACCCCCTCGTATTGGTTGTATAGGTCATAAACAGGGTGATGCACACATCTGCATTGTTGTATATTGAGGGTTTGGGGTCATTAGGCCACATCTTCTGTAAGGTTGTATTATCACATGCTGCACCATATCAATGCTGTTCTGTCAAAACATTGTCTGTTTTTCTGGCCATTCAGCATGCATGAAGTAAAACTGTCCAATGATTATGCATAGGAAGTGTTGCTTTGTACATGTTTAGGGGCAAAAGCACTTACAAGGTTTTGATAGATGTGTTTTTGGCTCTTGAACATGTTTAAAGAAGACTGCCCAAAGGTTATACATAGGAACTATTACTTTATGCTGAAGGGCCAGATTGGCGATACAAAGTTTTCAGAGAACAGCGACGATATAACACACAAGTTTATAGCAGCATATGGTGGCTATAAAAGGGGCATTAAGAGATGTGGTGGAGGCAGCGCCCTCAATTACAAAAATATATGATAAAAACTGGGATTTGTATATTTTTATAATTGTATTACATGTATGCACTTACACCTATAAGGATTAAGAAAAATCAGCCCTCTTTGAACAACAAAACGTCGATTCAAAAATGCTGGTAGAGCTGCAACCAGCATTTTACATATTTAAAACATTGTTTAAATACATTTTTGCTGAGGTTTTTTTTAGTAGAAACAACTAATATGCCATTTTTAATGTTCATCTTGAATTCTGAAGTAAATTAAATAAATTTAAAAAAATTCAACATGACATTGTGTCCCTTTAACAGATCACACTTTTCTTCTCCAAACAAAACAGTTACATTTTTTTAAAAAACCTAAAAAACAAAAATGGGCATTGACTGTAGCAATTGCCAGTCCCTCATTGGAAATCATTGAAACAAAACAGATCATAACAAAAAACATTTTCAATGTTCGTCATTTTAAATTTAATACATATATCATAATAATATATCATTCAAATATTTACTTTGATATTAAAAATATATAATCAGGTCAAATTGTATATATCATACAACCTTAGACTACTGTAATTAGGACTGATATTGGTTGCTTAACTTCTCTACTGTGCAAATCAAAACGGTACATACATTCTAGCAAAGTAGCTTTATTGAAATAAAAGTTGTTAGTTAATAGAGGCCTGCAATATATAAATTAATTAACATTAACCTTATAACATTTTGAGCTATCAAACTTAATTGATTTAATAACATTTTACTTGCGTAACAAGGAACTTTCATTTTGGTTAAATGCTTCCTAAAACAAGAAGTTGGAATTCATTTCAATGCATTTATTCCATTGCAATGCACCAAGAAGCATTAACGCAAACACATCTTGTTTATCTGATCTCCAATTGAAAGAATTCTAGTTTTAAAAATAGCACCTTAGTTAAATAATTATAATCTTTCTAACAAAAATCGCTCACATAAAATGAAATATTATTGAAAACAGCTTTCATCTGAATTCAGCTATAATACAAATACAGTAAGCTTTCTAAATACCAACAATGGCTGACACAAAATAAATGTTGCTTAGGCAAAGAAAAAACCTGTTGAGCGGGCAAACAGTTGGTCGAGCTTTTTTAATTTTAATTTTTGTTTTATTTCCCCTTGAAAATTGAAAATGACTTTTTTTAAATCTGTAAAAATTAAGCAAACATTTTGACAAGCAAAACAAAATTGTTTGGGCGGTATTCATTTGCACATGGAAATATTTTTCACCAATTTCTAAAAGAAATAGGGGCGGTTGCGCCCAAACAACAGGGTTTTTGTCGCCTTATTGAGAACAAATTTCTGGTGTCTTTCATCTAAAAACTAAAAACAAAAAAATATTTTCAGTCACCTATATTTTGTTACATGTTCTTGGTGGTGTTTTTTGCACATCTATGGAAAGCGGATGTGTTCATCTTTCCAATGATACAATTGTTAGCAATCACTTGTTTTAGTCCTAAGAAAATATCTGAATGTGGCAAAATCATCACTATTTTGTGCTTAAAAGTCAACACTACACTGTGTAGTTGTCAATGTAACACTTCATTGAACAGAGGCCAGCGTTGTTCTTTTGAGCGCAAAATAATGGTGAATTTGAGATATTCTCAAGCAAATGGCTGACCCCTGAAACAAGTGATTGCTATAAATGTGATGTTGTTGGAAAGAACACATCAGCTTTCTATTGATATGTAACACATACTGAATATATCATAAAATATTGGATAACATTAGCGATTGAAAAAAATGTCCAAAGGAAGTTTATAAGAAAAAACACCGAAGAGCAAGCGAACAGTAGACATTTTACAGTGCCGATACGCCTACGGTGTCTCTGTACAGGGTGAGTCAAAAAGACTGCCATAGTGGAAAGAATTTTGTTTTCAAAACCAAAATGAATTGTAAAACTTTTTAAACGTTGCAAGAATTATGTATTTAATCCTAACTTTGTGTGAAAAAATGAAGTCGATCGCATTTTTCGTTTGTCTTTGGTGACCCTCTTTGCTGCACAACCAAATTTACCCGTTTGTCCACGAGCACAGTGATTTTCATTGGAAATGGCACACATTGCATTTTCATATTTGAATATCCCGCCAACAAAAAAAATGGAAAATTTCAGTTTTTTATTAAAATTTAGAACATTATACGCTTTCATAGCATGGGTATGATTATAATTGATTATGCTAACTCACATGTAAACAAGAAAGGATGCATCAAATTCCAATAACATCACAAATGAACTCAAGTTTCCAAATTTGAATGAGACGCATTTTGCGATCTGATGCATATTTTGGGTATCTCGTGGACAAACGTGTGAAATGGGTGCTCTGGTCAATAGGTTCACCAAAGGAAAACGAAAAATGCGATCGACTTCATCTTTTCACACAAAGTTAGGATTAAAAACATCATTCTTGCAACGTTTAAAAAGTTTTAAAATTCATTTTGGTTTTGAAAACAAAATGGCTTCTTTCCACTATTGCATTCTTTTTGACTCACCCTGTAGTTGGATTTAGGCCCTTCATACTGAGTGATGGGGTAAATGAACTGATCACAGAACTCAAGAATGATTCCATATAGGCTGACTTGGTACTGTATTAATCAACATCATATATACAGGGTGTGTCAAAAAGAAGTGTCCCATGAGTTAATTAATTAATTTAAAAATATGGATTGTTTAAAATACATCTAAAATTCAAATACTTTATGGTATGTTATGAATAATATGGATGAAATGTTTTTCTGTTCAAAGTCAACTAACTTAGTACATTTAGTATGTAGAGTATTATTGCTTTTATTGATAATGTTCAATTACACACTGAATTCAATAAAAGAGTTCTCTGAATATGAAAAGTGGCCAAAGCTGAAATTGACTTGCCCCAGTAGATTTGCCATAATTTGATAACGGAAGCTCCTAAATGGATATAAACAAATTTCTTATGACACATTAATATAGATAGCATGATTATTATTATTTATTGAACACACATTTTTATATTGTTCATGGCCAAAAATATCATGTTTCACATGGGACATATATTTTGACACACCCGGGATTCCACTCCCAACCTCCCCATGGAGTGTAAACTAGATGTCTTAGATAGCCAGCTCCACTTAACTGCAAATATAATTTTAATAAAGCAGGAACAAGTTTTAGATTCCACAGTGCCATATGGAATTGGTTTGATTAAAAAAGAACCATACAATAAACGGGATATGGAGAGGGTAGGGGCGATTCAAGTTTGATTAATGTAGGGATGTGCAGCTAAAAAATATGAATCTTTTTTTCTTCTTCAAGGTCAACTTAGTATTTATTAACAGTTTACCCATGTTTCACTAAATGTACGTGACGCGTATGTGATTACTCTGCGTGATTCATTTGTGTTACATTTTGGCAGGTGTGCATTTACACATGTGACAGTTTACTATCAAACAGTGGACACTGCTCCCACCGAGGACCACCCGCACTATCCCTATAGGTCACCCCGGTCATCCGGGTATTTTTGTCATTTGCCGTTGACAACAAAGCAAAACGTTTTAACACATCCATTTCTACGCTCTACTCCACCATACACTAGATCGTTCCTAGTGATCGCGGGTGGCCGTGTTAGGGACTGCGTTGTTTACATCAGCAAACGGGCCAACATGTACGTGCAAACGTATGCAGGGTGTCCAGATGAATATGGCTAGGACAACCTCTATTGTCATAGTAGTGTATCATCTGCAGTTTGTTGCAAATTTCATATTTATACACATACTATACACACTTATACGACCGTAGCAATTCTGTTTCAGACGTCCGCGTTTGTATATCACCAGACATACATCCTCGTTTGGGAGCAAACATGTGTAGGGGTGCACACATATCTCCTGTAATCTGGAAAAACCTAGTAAGTCAACATTTTGGTGAAAATTCCCCTTAAGTTTATCAAGTTAAAGTGTGTGAAACTCTTCCCTGTCGGCAGTTTTTCAACTGGAAGAACCTAGTATGGAAAAACCTAGTCTGGAAAAAATATGGGAACAGTTTTCCTTTTGTTTTCTAAAATTTGCATTCAACAGACTTACTAGGTTTTTCCAGATTACAGGAGATATGTTCTGAAACTGTCCATGGTATTGTGATTTAAACTATATATAATGAAGAACCTTGTAAATGCTACAAATTATGAGGCTATGTTTAGTATTGTTCAATGTGAAACCAACAAATCTCAAGCGTGTGTGTCAATTGTCTATGAAATCTTAGACAGACCTTTTTATAACTATACTTCTTAGATAGCTCTAGACCAATAAAGCATCCACTACAGTTTCAGAACAGTTCAATATCCTAGACTTTGGGCTATAGATCATTCCTTTGAATCCAATACACCACCAATTAAATTGGTGGTGTATTGGATTCAAAGGAATGATCTATAGGCAAATAGATAGCTTCAAGTTCGAAATGACAAGATTTTTTTGAATGGTATTCATGTGTTTTTGTATTTCATGTTTATTAGTGAATATATGCAATACTATTAACTTAACTATGGTACTCTGAATTAGAGTGGAATTCCAGGGAGCGGGCATTCAAATCCACTACCAAAACTTTCAGGTACCTATTCAACTTTTCTTAGTGTAATAAAATAACCTCTTTTCCAACAAAATCATGAATATTTGAAGCTAAAATATTAAACCTTTCTTAGCGAAATCATCAGTATGATTTATTTTATCACCCTTTTAAAATAAAACATGAAGCCTGTTTAAGCAGTCGGTTTATGAAACTGTCCATTTCCTATATCAACATAGGCCTACCTGTCTAAAAGTTTGTTGCATGATAAAATAGTGTTAATGGGAATACATTTCCGGCAGGCTGCGTGGTGTTTTCAGCCTCTTGCAGATTGAGACAAACTACCTCATTTCATATTTTGGTGAATTTTCCAAATGAAAAAAAAAATGTGATTTTGTGAAAACAAATATTTAGGAAATTTATTTTTGAAGACACTCTATATTCACAAAGTTTTACATGTGTATGGGTACCTGAACATGTTGGGGGTGACAGTGACGGGATTCAAATATAAGTTCTAAGCTTTGGCAATAGGGTACGTTTTGACGCAGGCCTGCACTCAGTGTATCAAATAGACAAAATATCAGTGAATAAGGGGTATGCTCTCACCCAAAGACCCCTACTTTTTGCACATTATCTTTCACCTAATGCCCCGAGTTAAAAAGTGCCAGCCTTACACCCATATCAATGTCATACTTGAGTGCGCCCAAGGCTGCAGACAAACTGGAAAGTTTAAAATGGTACTCCAAATAAAAAAAAAGACTTTTCCTGTAGTTAATGTGACTAAAAATGGCTGAATAAACTGATAAAGAGGGGAGAGGAAGAGCATTCTTCAAGCAACTGATGAAAGTGAAGAAAGTGGATGCTTTTTAACAATTTTATGTTTGACATACCCCCTCCCCGTTAAAAAGATACCCAGGAAATGTGTCTCCCCTTGTCCCCTAGCTACACCTCTAATGCAGTATGTTCGTCAGGGGGAAGGATTTGTTGAAGAACTCAGATGTGTCAGCAATGTCCAAGGAGTTGTGATTAAGATTATACATGGCAAGTCATAAAGATTGGGGGATTTCATTTCAGGAGTACATTTTCAAAATCAATACTAGTGGTAGAAGACCATTATATATTTAGCTTTTTTTAAACTGAAAATTGACTTTTGCATTACAATAATGTTGCATAAATTTGAGTACATGCCATTTAGGGCCAATCCAAACCATTGCAATAAAGCCTAGTTATTGTCATGGTTGACTGATTTAAGAACACTTTTGATAACTACCATTCCGTGGATTGGCTCACAAATAGAGGAGCAGGCTTGTACTAAAATTGCTGTTCAAGAAGGGTTTTAAATTGAAGCTAAATAAGTGGTCTTTCAAGCACTATTACTGATTTGCAATATTATACTCATCCATATTTTTGTTGTTGATACTATTCTAAAAGGTGTCTGTTCTTTCTGACCCACCCTGTAGCAACTAAATGCTCGAATGAGTCTGTGTATTTGAAATAACTAACACCTTACAGAGCTCAATCATAGTAGGGTCTCTATTTTTGCTGACCTCAAAACTACTATTCATTATTAAATTACCATTCATTATAAATACACCTAAATCATTAATACTCTGCCTAAATTATCTTTCTTTTTGGTACACCAAGAGAAAGACTACTAATGAACCCTAACCCTAGAAGTGTAGCAGTGGGGATGGACTGAAGAACCAGGGGAGGGGGTTAAATGGGAGGAACAAACAAATTATTTCCGCTACCCCCAGGAATTGAACCACACCACTAGCGCTGGGCTTGTCAAGCTAAATTTTTGCAGACCATATAAAATCCGGGGTTTAGTGCACCATGGGATAAAACTTGTCTGCGCGCGCCTAGAAATGCTGTGTGGTTCTGTATGGTGTAGTAGGGTTTAGGTTATTAAATCACACCTATTATTTAGCTTGATAACTGATATTCAGTAATCAAACTATGGCACCTGGCTATAATAAGCATACAAATGTCAGAAATAAACTTGTTTTGTCAAATTTCAGGGTGGAGTGATTTTTCGTCTGATATTTGATTACTCATATTCTAAAAATCATGTGTCAACAATGTTCACTTTAATGGAAGGATATTTATTCACATTACAATATATTTCTGATATATAAAAATATGCAATATATACATGTATACAGTGTACACCATAGCATACGTACAAAGTTCAAATAATGATTTTAAATATTGGATAAGGGGGAAAACTTGTTCTACGCCAGTTAGGGTTGGTTTGTTGAGCATTTTGGTTTAGCAGTGTGTTTGCTTTGTTTTTAAGGGTGTGGTTTATTTTTCTCTTTTTTTCAAGTTTTATTTTCAAAATTTTCAAAAATGTTAAGCCTTCTCTTTTTACCTTGGTCTAAACAAAAACATGATGACTCATTAGCAGAGCAATTCTACGGGTTCGGACTACCCAAGATTTTTTTTTATTCCTGTAAAAATCAATACTGCCTCAAATATTTTAGGGAAGTATTTATTTTAACAGATTTAAGCATGATTTGAAAGGGGAAAAGCCTGACTGATTACCTGTATCACTTCATGTAGAATGTAGTATACTCATCACTTTGTAATGGTCAATTGGGCTTTGTGACATATTCAAAAAATATATTAAAGCTAAAATATATCTGCAAGCAGCAATACTGAAAATAGGCACATTTTACATGCATTATTCACACTGAAGGAGTTCCATCAACTTGGTAACAATAATACATTTTCTTTGGCTTCAGCAGTTCAACTAATATTTACTTCTCTTCTATTTTAGAGGAAATAGGTGTTTGAATCACTTGATAATTCATATTTGATTGTTCACAACTACATCTAATGAACTGACTGTTTAAATTGCTTGTTGGCAATTTCAATGATTCTTTCATTAAGAAAATCCAATTAAAGGTAGATGTTCGGATTGCTGGCCCGATTTTCAACTTGATGTTTTCTATCTTATATGAAAGGTCATCCTTAAAAGTGTCGCTTTCCAAAGTTTGCGTTGCATAACTCCAATGGTTCTATTTTTAGCAGCACAAGGTCACAAAACATTTGCCCATTGAGTCATACACAAACTGGTTGGTGGTTAACCACATTTGGCATGTAATTCACCACATTTTAGCCTATAATTTCTAAATGGAACATTTCTGGCCCCTAAGATTTTACAGACATAATGAGAAAAATATTGGGATTCTTCTGATATCTAAATATCTTGATGTGAAAAAAAAATCATAGCCCAAAAAAAGTGATCGGAACATACACCTTTAACATCAATTTAAATTGTTCACATGATGTTTACTATTCTACATAAAGACGCCTCATAAATACAGGCATATTCTAAATTATGAGTTCATTTGCACCAGTGGTTTTTATGAAGCAAAAATACACATCAAATTTGCCCACTGAACTGTACCGCAAGGATCAGAACAGTGATGTTATCCATACTTCAGGAAGAATGTTGAATATACTGAGGTTGATAATATTATGTATATATCAAATCTCACAGTCAAATGTGAGCTGAGTACAGTGTTCCAAATGAAATATCTTCCGAGGCGCAGTGCAAGTGCCCTCTATGCCACGGCCCATGACCGATTTTCATAGCGCTCACTGAAAATACATTAGTAGCATGTCACTTGGCAAACTGTGGCACTTGTTTCTTGCTTATGGCGCATGGGTCAAAAGTAGCCCAATTCTCCAGTTTATCCATGAGGCTGGCAACACTGATTGAGTACACGAAATGAGATGATGCTATGATGCTCTCCTTCTACATGTTATTTGTAAAAACAGCGCTATTCCAACGGTTAAGGTCAGAAGTTGCCCAATTCTCCAGTTTATCCATGAGGTTGGCAACACTGATTGAGTACATGAAATGAGATGATGCTATGATGCTCTCCTTCTACATGTTATTTGTAAAAACAGTGCTATTCCCACGGTTGAGGTCAGAAGTAGCTCAATTCTCCAGTTTATCCATGAGGCTGGCAACACTGATTGAGTACATGAAATGATGCTATGATGCTGTCTTTGTACATGTTATTTGTAAAAACAGCGCTATTCCCATGGTTGAGGTTGAAAGTTCTAGAACCCTTATTTGGAATATGACAATCCATGAACTGTGACTATGGAAGATGTGCAGTGATAATATAAAAGATGAAGTCCGAGTGTTTGATCACAATTGTTAACAGCACTTTTACCAGGGTTTAAAGTTCAAAAACGCTCAATGGAATAGGTCATGCCATGTACTGGAACTGTAGAATCAGTTATGGACAACACTATTACCAGGTTGAAAGTTCCCAAACCCTCTATAAATATAAGTTATGCCATGGAATCAATCAATGAGGATATAAAAAAAGATGATGGCTATGTCACTGAGCGATTGTCAACAGCACTCTTACCAGGGTTAAAGTTCAAAAACCCCTCTATGTAATAGTCAAAGCCATGACTGTGGAATGATGATATAAAAATACCTAGGGATTCTCACTTAATTGAGGACAATGAGTAATACAATGGTGATTACAACTGCTACTACTGCTAGGATAATGAATACACAACACATCTTCTTTCTGGCTTTTTTCTGAAAAGAACAGATACAAAAAACAAAACGATAAGTAAATCATTTTAATTTTCACCACCACGAACCATGTTGGCTATGGACAACAGAATGACATTTGACAACATTTCAAGGGTGTGTTGCTTTGTGTACATGAAGTGGTATAATTTTCTCATAGGTTAATATGCATTACTTCTGTTAACTGGGGTGGATTTGGACAACAAGGTGACTGTTTGAGAAGAAGAAAAAATAAAGCATTGATTTTAAGAGAAAAAAATTATAGGAAGCGTTGATTCTTGCACATAAAGTAATATATTTGTCTAATATGTGACCCAACACAAGTCAATGAGACACAATGAGGGACATATGAAAATTGTGTTATTTATATCATGATAATATACATTAAGTAAAGAGACATTTTGTACCAAAGACAATATTATCTCACATTCCTAACCAAAGTTACGGATTATATAAAATCACATTGTCTCAAAACATCAAATATGAATTGTTAAGTTATGGACATTTAAAGTTTTGGTTTTGTTACCAAATCAATGGAGTACAGGGTGTCTCAAAAAAAGAATGTGCACGTGTTTACCCAACTTATTGACAATGAACTTCTACAATTTGGTGTATCAATTGTATACATATTGATAGACTTAACGCTTAGCTTTCATATGCCGTTTATTTCATCTAATTTGGTTTTGTCAATCCTGAGATATGAACAATTAACTAAAGCTACCTAAAATCGACGTTGTGCCACTTTTACAGAAAGAATGCTTAAGATAAGCATTAAAACCCTCGTCCTCTTAAGGGAGGGGAGGGTGGTCGCCGATTGCGCTAAAACACAAAGAACAGTGACCTAGGGCATCTAGGTGATCGCGTTTACATCCCCTGCACTCATTTTGAAGAAAACAAATTGAAGGTGCCACCTTACCCGGGGGTAGGGTAAGCCATCAAAGTCCGATAGTAGGGGTGGTTGGCACCTTACAATTTTTTTAAATCGCCACTTTGAAAAATATTTTTAATTGTATGGTCCTGAATATTGAAGCATAGGCCTATGTTAGAAACACCATTTCCCTCACTTATAAGCAAAAAACCTGGTGAAATTCCGATATTTGAAACTTTTTTGGCGAAGATTTCATTTTTGGCCTATTTCACTGTAGCAAATACGGCGGGATTTTGAGGTCGGCTATGTTTGGTGACGTCATTATGACGTCATGCCTATGATGTTTATGTATGTATGGATAGAGGGAACCTCTAGCTATACCATGGTACCCAAATAAGCATACTCTGTATTTCGGATTAGATTTGTTTAGGGGGTGGTCAACCCCAACCCCCCTCTCCGGAGTAACCCTTTCTATTCATTGCAAACTGTAAAGTGGCACAACGTCGATTTTAGGTAGCTTTAGTTAATTGGTCATATCTCAAGATTGACAAAACCATATCAGATGAAATAAACGGCATATGATAGCTAAGCATTTAGTCTATCAATATGTATACAGTTGTTACACCAAATTCTAGAAGTTCATGGTCAATAAGTTTGGTAAACACGTGCACGGTTTTTATTGAGACACCCTGTATATGAAAAACAAAATACTTCAAAATGTAGTTTATCTCTTGATTTTCATGAATTTGAGTCTTTTGTTGAACACAAGATGTATCAAAGATCAGAAATTAGACTGTTTATGAATTTGACTTATTTTGACCTTGTCCCGCTTTTTTACTCCTAAATCAAATTAGCTACTGCCGCATTGTGCCTCATTTACTCATCCTGGGTCACATATGTCCACAGGTCGTTTTTAAAATGCATTACTTCTGTAAATTGGAGTGGCTGTGGACAACAAGGTGTATTTTGGAGGAAAAAATTAAAGGAAGCGTTGATTCATGTAAGCAAAGTAGTAATATATTTTTCTAATGTGTCCATGGGTTTTCTTATGCATTACTACTGTAGAGAGGGTTGACTTTGAACAACAAGGTAACTTCAGAAAAAATGTCAAGTAAGTGTAGATTCATGTACACGAAGTATCTTATTAACGGGCACCAGTACTTATAATCTTTGATATGGACTGTTATATGGACTACCCTAAACCAGCTCTCCAAAGGCACACACACATATGATGTAGCAGTCATTTATAATCATGGCTAACAAGAATGCTTGATAAAAATTAAAAATACATTGGGCAGCCAGCCATGCATGGGACCTTCATTTCTCATACACATGTCTCACTCTCACCTGATATGCTGCTGCTTTTTGGATTTGCGTTCGTCCAGTTTCTACATTGCCTGTTGCCGTGGTTATATTTGCTTCTATGGAATCTGTGGACAAACAAATATGAGTGACAAAATTCAGGTGATCAGTTGATGATGAATGTGTGTCGGTTGTTTTTAGGGTACTACTATCTATAAAATTTTTTTAGAAAATCTTAACATGGATACCAAGAAATTGGCAATATCTTATTTATCATCTTGTATGGAATAAACTGTGTACTTCTACAACAAACAAACAAACATTTTTCTAGTTATGAGCATGCACACACCAGTTACGGGACGATAAACAAGAAATCCGGAAAGTCCCGGGGTTGTTTGGCTATATCATATTTATCATCCTGTATGGAACAAACTGTGTGCTTCTACATCAAACAAACAAACATTTTTCCTATTTATGAGCATGCACATGTAGAAGGAGATTTATACAATACATTATTCTTTAAACACATTAGATTTGACTTGGCACAAGTCTATCAAAAGAGCTTGTGCCAGGTCTATTCATACATTCCAAGCAGGCATGCATGCCTGCACAAAGTTCGTTGTATGTTTACTACACACACACACCAGTTACGGGACGATAGACAAGAAATCCGGACAGTCCCGGGGTTGTTTTAGAATGATCCATCCTTGATCCATCCTTGTTTTTACGTCCCCCGACCACCAACCCCCTGAGTGTTTTAACATATAATGGATGTAGTTCTTTAGCCAATGATAGTAGTCTATTGTGTTATTGTATTTGACCAATCAGTTCTTTGAATTCTGTTATTGTAAACTGTGGCTAGGCCAATCATAGCAAAGCCCACTGGCCCGCCACATGTAAGCATGTGGCTTGCCCATGTGCTTCCCAATCATATCATTTCTGGACTTCAAGCTGAGAAGTCATTATCATTTGGTGCTTCAACCGGCACACATCTTGTATTATGATTTTGGGTGAATAAAGACACATGGTGTAAATATACGTTCTGCGTCAACTCAGTTTCTTCAGTTCGTTGTATGTTTACGTAATAGGGCAAGAAAATCCCTGTTACAGTTTGGTGATAGCGGTGTTCGTATACTCGTCGAAATGACTTCTTTTAATAAACTATAAATTATGCAGTAAGTCTGTTTGCTAAACGTCAATAAATAGCAAACAGTGAAGATTTGTGTGACTTAGTTGCATGCACACTGGCAGTGGACATTTTTGTTTCTTTCTGTAAGCTTTTTTAAAAAAAAAAAAAAAGCATCAGCAAGAAATGCATCATAGTTCATCTCGAGAAGTACCAATCCTACCCGATGGTGAGGTGTCAGCTACCCGATGGTGTTCAGTGTGTCAGGCAAGTGAAAAGAACCAATCCTACCCGACGGTGTTGTGTCAGGCAAGTGAAAAGAACCAATCCTACCCGATGGTGAGGTGTCAGCTACCCGATAGTGTTGTGTCAGGCAAGTGAAAAGAACCAATCCTACCCCGACGGTGTTGTGTCAGGCAAGTGAAAAGAACCAATCCTACCCCGACGGTATTGTGTCAGGCAAGTGAAAAGAACCAATCCTACCCCGACGGTGTTGTGTCAGGCAAGTGAAAAGACCAATCCTACCCCGACGGTGTTGTGCCAAGCAGGCGATGTTCAAGTGTTCCGATGCTGTAGTGCCAAGCGGGTGATGTTGAACAGTTTTCTGCGTTTTAATAAACTAACTCTCGGACTATATAACTTTTAGTTTTAAATACGCTACAGTGCTTCAAAGAATTGCCGAATTGCCCGTTGTATAGAGTAACTCTTGGTTTACGTCCGGAGCAGTGCAGAATCACCGATACAAGGTTGTTTTTAATGTTGTGTGAAAATTGCATAATTGCCATTTATATGTTCATTACAATTTGAATCATACTTACACAAATAATTGTTGTTTTGGCAGATATAGACTGACATTTTGTATGAATTAAATATACAATTTAGTCTATTAAAAACAGATTTTGGATCTAAATTTGTTACAAGTTTAATGTCTTTTCAGCAGTTTGGCTAGATAGGTCGCCAACAAAATCTTGTAGCGCTTCAGAGTGCTTCTCCTTCCCAGAAGTGTGATTCAAATTTCAATTATATGCATGTACATTTATGAAGTATAAATAATATTGCTTGCGTATATTTTGTACAATTTGCAAAATCATCTTGAAGTGCTGATATTTTCAAACATTGCTCAATAATTTTGTTTTATACACAAGAATAGTATTAGCATATTAATAATTGGTATTGTAAAGTTTTGAATATCCAATTCAATCATGGCTGAAGCCGATGAAGGTCCTGGTGTTGATGCTAATGAACCAGGTGCTAATAATCAACCTATACGTCCTCATTGGGATCCATCATATTTACCTCCATTTTTTTTAAGGGGAATGTAGATGAAGATTTTAATAAATCATATGCATGAAAATTAAAATGCTGTAAAATTCTATATGAAGCATGATGTATTCATGAGAATTCATATACCGCAAGGAAAGTTGATTATTCTATATAAAGCATGATATTTATGACGATTCTATATAAATCATGATATTTGGACGGTTGAAAATGTTCTACCGAGGAATTTATATTCAATATCTAGCATGGTATGTGTATGTTTAAACCGTCTAAAAATGCTGTATTAAGGGATTTTCAATGGTTATTCCTCATGAAGATGCTAAGGAATATTATAGACTATTCTGTGCATCGCAAAGTTATTTTTTCTAAGATGCTAAAGGAATATTGCACAGTGCTTCCTTTTTTTTTTTTAAATGTTGAGAACAACAAAGGTTGTCAATGAATAAATGTATGTAGATTGAATACCGTGAACAGTTTAAATTTGTTTGAACGCAATATAAATTATGCAAATTAATTTCATATCATTTGTCTAATTGCCTGGAAAAAAGGTGACATATTTTAGGTGTATAAAATAATGTATACTGATGTAAATGTTATTTATGGAACAATTTCCATGTTCTGTAAAATGAGATATTTTGAAAATGTCTTGACTTGAAAGACCGAGGTTCAATTGTGCATGTGTACAGTGTACACGATAAACAAAATATGAATTTAAAATAACATGGATGTCAATCAAGTAAAATTGAATTCAAATGAAGTTGACAAAAAGAATAGGTTATGTACGTGAGATGCACCTATTATATTATACTATACTTTATATTTTCAAGTGAACGATAAGTGTATCGAGTCATTGACACAAAAAGTTCGAGATCACTTGATTTAATAGATTTTGGATAATGTTAAATTGTGATATTTGATTGTAAAATTATCACAACTTATTTCAATTACGCAGGTTTGAAATAAATACAACTTGCAAAAGGCATGAAGTAAAAGCTTGTTTAAGTCATATATTCTATCCATTTTGCAAGTATACTCTGATGAAAAGTGTTGGGAGAAATTCAAAATATGTAACTGTTGATTGCTATAGCTGTAAGGAAACAAATGCTATGTAGCCATATTGTTTATTTGCATTATAATCATAACAATGTATAAGGTAATACAAAATACTTTTATGTGATAATTAAAATAACTTGAAGATTTTCAAATGTGATACCCATATATTTTGTATGTCCCACCGATATATAAACAAAATTGGGATGTTTAAATTTGTGAGACAATTGACATTTTTGAGAAGAAATATTCTTAAAATGAATGATGTTTGGAAATATTTTTTTGAATTTTTAAATAATGTGACGGTGAGGACACCTCTTGTAAAGGAGGGTACTTATGTAGAAGGAGATTTATACAATACATTATTCTTTAAACACATTAGATTTGACTTGGCACAAGTCTATCAAAAGAGCTTGTGCCAGGTCTATTCATACATTCCAAGCAGGCATGCATGCCTGCACACAGGTGTGTGGATGCTATGCTTGCTTGGATGTAGTTCTTTAGCCAATGATAGTAGTCTATTGTGTTATTGTATTTTGACCAATCAGTTCTTTGAATTCTGTTATTGTAAACTGTGGCTAGGCCAATCATAGCAAAGCCCACTGGCCCGCCACATGTAATCATGTGGCTTGCCCATGTGCTTACCAATCATATCATTTCTGGACTTCAAGCTGAGAAGTCATTATCATTTGGTGCTTCAACCGGCACACATCTTGTATTATGATTTTGGGTGAATAAAGACACATGGTGTAAATATACTTTCTGCGTCAACTCAGTTTCTTCAGTTCGTTGTATGTTTACGTAATAGGGCAAGAAAATCCCTGTTACACACACACCAGTTACGGGACGATAGACAAGAAATCCGGACAGTCCCGGGGTTGTTTTAGAATGATCCATCCTTGATCCATCCTTGTTTTTACGTCCCCCGACCGCCAACCCCCTGAGTGTTTTAACATATAATTTATAATCAATATAGTTTCCAAGGTGTTTTATAAACAGTATTATTGTGGTTTATTCTGTGAGGGTGCTTTATTGTAGTCTACCCAGGGTTGGTCCACCCAGGGTTGGTCCACTCCGGGACTGTCTACCCAAATGGAAAGTCATATGGGTATTTCCATCGCTGCATATACATACATATATAGCGCTCTGACACATTACAATTGTACCACATTGCATCAATGGATGCCTCATATTTTCACACGGTGTAGTAGTAATCAATCATAATTACCGATAACTTCTCCTTGTTCTGCGACCATCGTTGATAGATCCTTGAAGATCTCATTAACATCTAGCATAGAGGCCTGGTAAGAAAGGGGAAAGGTGAATGCAATGAAAATGATTGATTACTTTTTACTCAATCGATCTTTATTCAACAGTTAAAAGACCGTACAAAGATTGCATGATACGGGATGGACGGATCCATTCCATACAGGAAAAGACAAAAAACAACAACAACTATATACTAAAAGATCTAAAAAACCCACCAAAAACAACAAACAAACAACGCAAGCCTATACACAAAACATTTAAAACCTGAAGCTATGTCTTGTTATGATTGATCGTATTCTGTCTGGTTTGTTAAATACCCATAATTATTTGGTGCACAGCACCCAGATAATGCACTCATGCATGTGACTACAAAAGTAGTATATGCCTATCACAAAAAGTTACACACCAGATGATTAAATGTTAGCTAATTTAAAATCATTATCCAAAAAAACCCTGAGATACATTAAACAAGCAAATTTCCTCTCCGCAATATGACACCTAATTCATAAAAATTGACTGGATATTTTTTAAGTTACAAATTCAAAGCATAGACTTTCCAGAAAAGGAGTCGTTACTCTGAATTTCATACCAATAACGCGAGGCTACATGTGTGATTGTAGTTACACAATAACATCACCCCCAAACTGTAAGTGACACAGAGCATAGTTAAGTGTACCCTGACATCACTTCCTCAAGGAGCAACCCATAACTTGACTGACCTCAATTTGTCTGATTTGTTCTTCCCTTTCTTCAAATAGTGCTGAGTCATAGTCTATAACCTGTTCTTGTTGTTGTAGCTGGGCCTGCATTTCTTGCCTCCTTTCATCTTCTAATAACGGTTGTTGGGCGTCATCTTGATGGAATCCAGAGGTCTTTTGTAATAATAAAGACAAAAGAGAGGGGCACATTAAATAATGGGCAAACTGCTGCATGGGTTGTTATCTCTCCATACAGGTTTTATATATTGACATGTTCTATATATTGGCATACATTGCAGATGGATGTTTACTACCAGCATATCTAATGATAGTATAGAAATATTGAATGTTTATATATGCAATATCAAGAATATCTTCATGAGATGAAATAGGGACTTTTCCATTCAGTACTTTCTATCCTGCAGTAAATTTGATAATAAAATATAGTTTGTCACTGCTTTAATTTGATATATAGTCATTAAAACAGATAAGTGACCAGGTAATAAATGTGCTTATAACTCTAAAAGTATTATAACTACTACTTGAAAATATCAAATTGTTGAAAATATCTCCTCTTTAATTTGAGATATTGCACGCTAAGATTGGGGAGGTTACAATCCAAAATGTAAGGTTAAGTACAATTTTCATTTCTGCGTTTTTCTTTTCAACACGGGTTAGAGTATGACAGGTAACATGTGTGTGCTCGTATTGATCCATCGGAACAATTTGCCCGACTATCCACCATCATCTGCGCATGCATCAACTATGCACATGGCTTTATTTACTAATGAATTAGCACTAACAGTAATCAATAATTTGCTCATATCTGAGTCCGCGTGTAGAAAAGTAAAATGCAAAAATGGAAACCATACTTATTTTAACTATATATTATTGGTCTCATAAGATATAGTGCGTATCAGTCGAAAACAATTCAAATTGCCTGTTAACATCTAAAATTGAGGTCTTGTCTAATTCTAAAATTCTAACAATCTCGATACATCTAAAACTCACATATTGTACTCATATTATATGGCATATTCTTAAACAGCTAAGAAAGTTTAAGTAATTCTCATTGGTTCTCAGAAACAGAATTAGAGTTTCGTCATACACTGCGCACATCCCAAATGGATTCGTGTCGGGAAATTTGATAATTGACAAGATTGTCAAGACTTGGTAAGAAAAAGAAAAAAAAGTTTTAGAGAATCCATTAAAATCCATAATTTTGTTCTGGAGAATCTCGGCATATTTGAACTTTAAGATTCTGAAATTCCTACCTACAAAACACTTTAATTTCATCAGTATTGGTACTCACACTACTACCCCCGCCTGGCATCTGCGCCTGCGGCATTGGACATGACCTCATCTTGGTGGCTGTTTTCTGTGGAGAAAAAAGGTAACATTTACAACGTTGTAAAGTTCAAATAGACATATTTCAAGATTACACATTGCACAATGTAATGCATGCATACATGAATACCATAATAAACATCAACCATACTGTGAGTGTATGTATGGGATGAGCAAACAGGATAGCAAATGGAAGCTGACAAAATCCTTCAAAGGTCTATGTGGTGTTTATTAGCGAATCATGTTCATGGATATTCACTCAGAATAGAAGTAATGGAAACTATACACAGTTGCCCGGTAGAGTTTTAGACATCAGCTGGCAAGACCACCTAACAAATAGAGAGTAGACATCCTCCTCCCCCGTCAGTCACTCTGAGAAAAAGCGGTCCAGTTTGAAGGACACATCAGCCTACCTATTCTGGTTTGCTGCATCAATGGGTGAGTTGGTGCGGGGATCCAGGGGCAGGGAACCAGCATACAGCTTACCCTGCTAACAATTTTACGTTGTAGCAACATTGTAGTAAAGTTGCCAACTGAGTTTCGAAGAACTTAGTGTTCTGGACGTCTAGTTTTATAGCTGTTAACCTTGACTAGCAGGAAACATACCACCTATCCTAACAGCATTGCAAAGGACATGAGACATTGACCAGTATGACATTCAGCAATTGTGTATGGTGCTTCCACTGTTCTGGATGACATGATTAGGGAATTGCCCTTACCTTTTGTGCTGCATCATATCTCTTGATGCAATCCTGAAGTTCATTGTTTAATCTATCAACTTGAAATCTTTGTTGCTGCAAACAAAAGGAAAAAAGAAAGCTGTTTTAAAACAAAGAATGACTTTGAAATTCTAACAAAGATTCAAACTGAATCTTAATACTATAGTTTAGTCAGTTTAATCAAAAATATGCGTTTTTTATCTGTCAGTGCGCAAAAATAATCCAAACGTATGTGCGCTATTTTGGCATACGCGTGCATCACACATACAGTTCCCAGTGCGCCATGTTGCGTCATGTGAGCTTTTGTACGTCCACACTCTCTTGTATGAATTCTCTGCTGTAAATAGGTTCGCCAATTTGGAACTAATTGAACTACAGGAAAGCATTACATCATGCATCGATGTGTGCAATTTTGGCATATGCAAACTGATTATACTACAGTAAACTGTGCCCCTTCACATCTAGCACAAATGGTATCACCAACATAAAACGATAATCTATGTCTGAAACAGGGTAAGCAACAATGGTTGTATCAAGGTGTCTTGCCATCTTGCACACCTATATGTTGCTGCCAGTGTCAAAGCCTGTCAAGCTGTGGGTCCCGCCCTTTGGAACCATTTTCCAACATAAACATCAATCACACTGGTTCAACAGCAACCAACTTGAAGAAATGCTCCAAATCCTAATTCTCTAAATGTTGACCACTCTTGGTGGTCACAGACTTGGTGGTCACAGACCAGAAAACTAAAATATGCAGAGTGCATTGAAAATGTCTAATTAATTGCATGTGTTGTGTCATACATTTGTGCACAACATACTTCGTTTTGATTTGTTGTTTCACTGGTTGTTGTTTTTGCTGTGGGTATTGATTGATAATATGTTTAATTGTTTGAAAATGTATTAAATAGAGTAAAATGTATGGGGAAAATGTAAATTTTGATCAGTATTGTTGTGTTTAGGTCAATACATGCGTATGTCTTATTTTCTCAAAATGTGAGAAAAATCAATGAACTTGCAAATTATGTTGATATGCTCACAATAGCACCGCCGCATACAGGGTTGTGCCATTATTTAAACATCATCATCAGCATGCATACTCATTGATTTGTCTAATTAATTTCTCTTGAAACATGACATATGCAATTATTGACCTATAATTATTATATTTATTTTATTTTGTTGCCTTATTTGAGGGATTAGAATAAAGTTTAGAACTTACTTTAGTTATGCTAGGTTGTCGCATTACATTGCTAATTCGTTTCAGAGACGCATGTGTCTCGCTAATTTTACTATTTGTTTGCTGCATTGTAACTTTACTGAAAAAATGAAACAAAAAAGAAAAACAAATTAATCACACTTAGTTTTTTTTAAAGGTTGGCAAAAAAGGTGGTACTATAGTCTATTTGGCCATCACGTGACAGTGACATAACTGTGTTTTCTACTAATTGCAGCTCATAACGCAGGGCGCATACTCGGGGCGCTGGCGTATACACACAAACGTTGAAAGACAGAAGATAAATACGCATGTGTAAAAGCTGCACCTGTTAGGTTACGTCACTGTCCAGAGGAAGCCAAATAGAGTATAGTGGTGTATATTGTAAATAATCACATGAATATTCACAAGGAAACACGATATTGTGAAACTATATAATGGTTTATCATCAACCTATCTGTGTGCTACTGCTTACTAACTGATGTTGTTACCATTCTGTACCGTTACTAATACAAAGATTCTACAGTTCATTCAGTTCAAAATTGGCAAACCTGCTTATAGACTGTAGGCCGTGCATGTTTTATTCCTTCAGAAAACAATTCTAGCACTCTCCATCTAGGGGATAGATGAAATGTGGCTTAAAATGAAGCTAATATATGCCTGATCAATATTTTACCTTATCCCACGTTCGTAGGTTGCACATTATGACCCTAGACCTCGATTTAGGGTCAAAGGTCACATGTGTTTCAATGGGAAGTCAAAAACTAAATTTAACATGGTAAAAAAACTAAAAAATGAGCTATTGACTATGAAAAGTATATTATATTGTTGGGATGAGTGTTTTAAACAAAAAAGTCAATCACAACTTTGATCGTAGATCAATAGTTTTTGAACTGTGTCCTTTTGAAAAAGACAAGTTGGCCAAAATAGGCCATTTTGGTCATTTGTTTGCAAAATTGGCACAAAAATGACATGTTATCATCATTAAAAAAATATTTTGACTCAATGTGAATTGATAAACCATGTTATAATGTTGGTTTATAGATGAACTTTACATTAAAAGACATTTCAAAAGTCAATGGTGTCCGCATGCCATGGCAAACAGCTTTAATATCCTTCAAATTCATCGAAAATGGGTAAAATCTGAGTCAAATTTAAAGGATTTGAAGGATATTAATGCTGGTTGCCATGGCATCAACATACCATTGATTTTTGAAATGTGTTGTAATGTAAGGTACATCTATATACCAACATTATAACATGGTTTATCAATTCATAATGAGTCAAAATATTTTTTTAATGATGATATCATGTCATTTTTGTGCCAATTTTGCGAAAATATGACCAAAATGGTCTATTTTGGCCAACTTGTAATTTTCAAAAGGTCACAGTTCAAAAACTATTGATCTACGATCAAAGTTGTGATTGACTTTTTTGTTTAAAACACTTATCCCAACAATATAACATACTTTGTATAGTCAATAGCTCATTTTTTAGTTTTTTTACCATGTTAAATTTAGTTTTTGACTTCCCATTGAAACACATGTGACCTTTGACCCTAAATCGAGGTCTAGGGTCATAATGTGCAACCTACGAACGTGGGATAAGGTAAAATATTGATCAGGCATATATTAGCTTCATTTTAAGCCACATTTCATCTATCCCCTAGATGGAGAGTGCTAGATTGATTGATACAGACCTACGTCCCAGTGTCTATTACAGCAGCGAATTAATTCAGAAGAGGGTTGTGGTGCACAAAACTCTCGCATAGCACAACTGATGCATCATGCATGCCAGATTAGTGCGCATATGCTTGGAATACTTTTGCAGGCGGAAAGATAAAAACAGAATTTTTCTTGCCAATTTGGAACTGATTAAACTATAGTTATTTTATTGGTTAGGCGATGAGAAAAAACCACGAGCAAACCATGAGCAAACAGACCTCTCAGGTAGGGTCGGTCTAGCAGGCATTTGTTCGGGGGAAAATGGGAATTTTTGGTGCATTTTCAACAATGTTTAAACATTTCAGGGATTTTTGCTCTCCTAATATAGGCTTAAAATTCCGTCCACAATTGATCAATTTCGTCACTGTTCCGTCAAAACTTTTTTTTCTTCTTTCTTTCTGGCCCTTCACCATGTATAAAGTTTAAAACTGCCCAACAGTTACACATAGGAAGCGTTGCTTTATATGTGTTCAGGGGCAAGTGCACTTACAAGGTTTTGATAGATGCATTTATATCATGATAGGCTTAATTTCAACCATGTGATAGTTTTTACTATAATTATGGCCAGACAAGAATGATGTGATATCATGATATAAAACAAATATTGAATGCCTTTTGTATGTGCAATAGTAAAACTATATCACTCGGTCCAATTTGGATTATTCCATTACACTCGGCTCCGCCTCGTGCAATGGAAAAATCTAAATTTGACCTTGTGATATCATTTTTACTATCACACGCTCAGGCATTCAATATTTGTATAATATATATGTTTTAGAATCCATTTAGATTTGCGACTGATAATTTTACGAGAATCCTTAGATTCTTCTCCGTTTACTTTGTGTAGGCCTAGGCCTGGACTTGCGTAAGAGAATCTCTGCGAGAATGGATTCTTGCCGAAATTCTAACCCTGTAGCTACGCTAGTGTGATGATGGGCTGTGAGGATTGGCCAATCGTAGCCCAGATAATAAGATTGGGGTGTGACTTACGACAAAATGCGATTTATGAATGTTAGTTTTCAAATAAGTTCATATTAAACGCTGTGAGAGCTAGTCGCACATTAAACCGACTTGTTCAAAAAGACTCAACGGTATTTGTTGCAATATTTTCTACAAAAATAAAGAAAATATAATAATAAGGAACTGTCAAGGTTGATTAATTCAACATTTTATTGTAATTTAATGAGTTAAAAGCACCACTCAGCTATTCCTTTGAAACCACTTTACTTACATTCTATTCCTGAGTTGCATGTTGTCATTCTGTGTACCTAGTTGTCTTATTGCCTTCTCCAGTGCGGTCACTAAAACAAGTCAAAATTGGTAACAATATTTACAGTTTTGAAGTGATACCATTTTTTGTTTCATTACCATACATAAATCATATCTTACACAGTTTCCTAACCCAACTAATGGATACATGTTATAGCCCCCAAAACTGGGTTTTTGAGCTTGTAAATGCAATTTTCCTGGCCATATTTTTGCAAACTGTGTTTGAGATGCAAATCCTCAACTCATGGAAATGAAATCCAAACGGTGTGAAATGCACAGCTGCATTGCATGTTTCAATAGGGCATTCATCAGATTTGCCATTCAAGGCATTTACTTGTATTACAGAAAAAAATTGACAATTGAACAATTAAAACAAAATCAATTATGTGAACTCACTGTTAAAGGTAGATGACCCGATCACATTTTCGTAACACAGAATTATTTCAAACATACGGAGATTTTCATATCATATGAAAGCTCGTATTTTTCTCATCATCATACTGAAATTTGACTGCCTAAATCGGTATAATTACGGAGAAATCGATGAAATAACGTCGAATTACCGCGAATGGTGGTAACCACCGATATAGTTTGTGTACTACTCAATGGGTACAGTTCACAGCATCTTGTGCGTGTAAAATAAGAACCATTAGAGCTATGCAACTCAAACTTTGGAAGACGCAAAAGATGCCGTGAAATGTACCCATTGAGTTGTACACAAACGATATTGGTGGTATACCACCTTTCGCGGTAATTCGACGTTATTTCATCGATTTCTCCGTAATTATACCGATTTAGGCCGTCAAATTTCAGTATGATGATGAGAAAAATACGAGCTTTCATATGATATGAAAATCTCCGTATGTTTGAAATAATTCTGTGTTACGAAAATGTGATCGGGTCATCTACCTTTAAGGGAGTCAGGGAGAGACTTTCTTCCAAATGTAATAGATTTCAGACAATTAATGCCGACAATTTTGTCAACATTTCTAAAATAATGTATCACCATTCGGATTTCATTCGTGGGAGTATTATTTCTTATTAAGGCCAAAAATATTTGAGGTGATTTTGTTAATTTGCAAAAATATTTACAAATGTTTAGCAAATTTTGAAGATATCCACTTATACATCCATTCGCCTGTTGGACACGGATACACCTTATTAAGCCTATGTTGGTTAGATCACTTACCATTACCACTTATTTTGAATATCCCAGAACTGACTTGTGAAGAAAACGTTGAGTATTCACTCTGGCCTGCAATAAATAAGAAAAGATAATAATGAGTATGCCTTTACGTTTTACTTTAATAAGTGTTGTGCATTGCTTAGTGTTCCCCTTTTTAAGGCCATGGGGCATTAAGAGATGTGGTGGAGGCAGCGCCCTCAAACTGGGATTTGTATATTTTAACAATTGTATTACATGTATGAACTTAAACCTATAAGGATTAAGAAAAATCAGCCCTCTTTGTACAACAATACATCAATTCAAAAATGCTGGTAGAGCCGCAACCAGCATTCTACATGGTAAAGGGTGGTATTCCAACATATTTAAAACATTGTTTTAATCAAGTTTTGCTGGGTTTTTTTAAAGTAGAAACAACAATAATGGCAATTTGTAATGTTCATCTTGAATTCTGAAGTAAATTACTTAAAATAAAAAAAATTCAACATGACATTGTGTCCATTTAATGGCCCCCAGGAATGAGAAAATGCCTAGATCAATTTCTCTCTAGGCCAATTGTGCCAGAAAATTACCAAACTGGTCCAAACTCAAAATTCAGGAAGTGAACATTGAATCGCATTGGGTGAAGCAGTGGTTAAAGTTGTTTGTAGTGTGTAAAGGTGGTACTGTTTTGTGCAGTGATGGAAATATGAAAGGCTTGTTGGTAGCATAATTTTCATGAAATGTGCTTGCTTGGTCAACTGATTTCCAATAATTAGGACTCATAATAACATGCCTCATCTGCTCCATAGTAGCACCCCGAAACCCCAAACTTCCCTGGCTGAACGGACAAAATTGGGTGTTTCGAATATTGATCATTCATTTAAGGCTAAATAACAGTCGCTACCAACGATCCATTGCCAAAAAGGGCGCATCTCTTTGTGAATGCAATGATCAATAAGATCACTTAAAATTAATTATTAGATTCTCGTGGCACAGAACTTTGAAAAGTGAAGATTGTTGGACCAAAAGAACTGGAAGTCACATTTGTTGACTAGTCATTCAATCACACATAGTTTTTTCACCATCAATAATTGGCTCAAACACTAATCATTATGTTCAAACATTATGAATAGCAAAGGCTGTGGACTATTTTGCATGAAAGCTTGAGATATATGAAGTATGAAGATGGTATCACAGATCCAATGAAGCCATTAATTGGTCTTAATTATTGCATGGATGATTCTGTACTAGAGAAGTTATGCTTAACAAAGCCAAACATCATGTTCACACATCTTATACATCTTATTATCAAAAGACTTCTTCAGAAAGGCAGTGATCCCATTCTTTCAAAAGAAAAAATATTTTGTTAGAGTTTTCTGTTGCATCAGGGGTAGATCCTGTTGTCAAATAGGAGATGGCAATAGGGTCATTCCACCCCAATTCAACAAATGGGCAGTTCCGTAATTAGGTAACCCAAATTGAAAAAATTGAAAAAATTGAAAATCGTCGACATAACCTAATTTATGTATCATATCAAAGGTTATGGGTTGTAGTTTCATGATATAATTTGGAATTTGATCTAACATTCCCGGTTTGGCTGATTTTGAGGTTGTTGCGGACGTACGGGCATTTTTTAGTAGAAATCGCACCATGGAAGTGCAATTATTTCCATGAATGAACTAAGGCAAGTATTACAAATTGATACAATCAATACAACAATGATCATGTGTTTGTATCATATAAAATAGTTACTTAAAATGACCAAAATATTTAAGAATTATACTTTTTGGATTAAATTTGGTACCTTCTGTTGCGGACGTACACTTCCCAAAAGCTGCTACTTTTAACCACTCTGTTCAATACTTGGCAATGTTGGATTTTTTCTAAAGCTGATGATTCATACTTAATGTTTAAAACGTATTTTGTTCTGTATCTGTTTACATGTTTAATACATGGTCTCTTGTTAGTGTTGCGGATGTACATCTGTGTTGGACGTACATCTGTTTTCACAGATGTACGTCCGCAACACTAATATGTACGTCCGCAACGGATAAACATCAGTCAATTTTAACTTAAAGATAAAGGTTCTGATAATTTTCTCTGTTTGTTTTCTTTAGGTTTGTCCCTCTTACAAACAAAACAATATTAGTTTTCATTACAGACCTGAACACTTCAGAGAACTTTTGATAGGAATACAGGTGTACTGAAAAAAATCACTTTCTCTGCGTACGTCCGCAACGAAGGGTTTTCACACCATATCTCATTAACCGAAAATGGTACAGCAAAGGAATTTTCAGGTTTTATACTCCTACTAGAGATACTTGAAACCCAGATGTTAACAATCAAGCAACTGGTATACTTAAGATTTTGCAAGCCCTCAAAGTGTCTGAAATGTACGCCCGCAACTACGGAACTGCCCAAATGGATTACACCATCAAAAATAGATTTTGTTCATATTTCATATACTGGTAGATATTGATGAGATATGAAAACCTGAAATTTTGAGGTCCTATTAATTCCGTTTCGTTTTCTCGGTTTTTTTTGGGGGGGGGGTCGCCGAAATTCCTTAAAAAACACGCGTCGCGGAATGGAAGTCCATGTTGAGCGGAAAACTGGAACATGCTACAATTTTGTTGATTGAAGTTTTGAAATCAGCATAAAAAGTTAGTTGTAGAAACCAAATCTCAATATTCTAGGGGGTTTACTTCTTGAGATAATGGCCGCTCAACATAGACTTTCATTTCGTGACGCATGTTTTTTGCAGAATTTTGGCGACCCCCCCCCCACCTAAATTTAAAATTGCCGCTACGAGAAAACTAAACGGAATTGGGACCTTAAAATTTCAGGTTTTTCATATCTCATCAATATTTACCAGTATATGAAATATGAACAAAATCTATTTTTGATGGTGTAATCCATTTGTTGAATTGGGGTGGAATGACCCAAATTATCCCCACTGACACTACCTGCCTTTTTTTTAAACAGTATTTCTAAAGTTATGCGCTTATTTGAATAAACCAATTAAAATACAGAATGTTTCACCTAAAGCTCCATCACTAATAAATGGTATAACCATCTTCATAAGCAATTGGGGGCCACATTTCTCAGGAGGTAAACAGGTGCAGCAGCCAGGTGGGGGGGGGGGGGGGGGGGGGGGGGGGGGAAATCATTAAAAAAATAATTAAATTTTACCCGATTAACCCTAATTAACCATGCCCAACAGAAGCGTTGCACCAGTAGCCCCTGCTCTCCTAATCTCAGTTATTTTTGGGAGCGTGACCCCATGAAGTGTGATTCACAATCGCCCAGACTCTCCCTGCAATGGCCCGGAGTTGAGCCCCGGAGTGACACACCCCATTTTTTCTGTCATTATTTGTCCCATGTTCCCCATATTTTCTTAATTCCAACAAACCAACTGTCTGGGTTAGGGTGGAAGGAGAAATGGGGAGAACTATTTTCCAGAAGTACTAGCTACAGGACTATCTTCCTGAACTAGAAGGGTGAGAGATGATGGGTCTTTCGTAAGGGCCTCAGCAAACAGCATGGCTTACTTTTTCTACATAAACGTAAACAAGTAAATTCATCATGTGGGTAAATTGAAATGTATGAATAAATCATTTCTTCTTAACACAACATGCACTGTTTTATAACTGATAGAAAATGTTCACTGGCTATCCAGAGGGCCTGGGTTCAAATCCTGGATTTGAGTGAACATTTTCACTGACTATCATTTACAATATTATGTGGGGAACCTTACTCCCCCCCCCCCCCCCCCCCCCCCCACCCCTAAATACTACAAAATACTGCTTGCGAGTATATTTCCGAGCTCCTATGCGGATGGTTTTTTGATGACGTAATTAACCAAGCCTACATGTATAGTGATTGCGGTATACTGCGCGAACAAGTAGTTGACGGCCGTGGCTTGGTGGGTGGAGGACTAGCCGATGTCCGAATGGCGAATGGTCCCCAGATTGATTCCCGGCGATTTAGTTGTTGTTTTCTTTTTGAAAATTGTGATCCCGGTTAAAAACCCTAAACCGGGGTTAGGGTTTAAAGAAGAAGTAATTTACTCATATACACCATGCACGTTTTATGTCACCTTTCTGACTTGAATTGACATGGTTTGTTCATATTTAGTGTTCTGAGATGCCAACATCTACATTAAAGCAATCAGGGTGGTTTCACACAGAAATCTGGGAGGTTTTCAGAATTACATATGCAACCTATAATAATTGTCAAATTTGTTTGTAGAAATGTACAAATTTGTTAGTTGGCATCTCTGGGTGTAATAGGATAGCTAAGAACTGGTACTCTAATTCTGTCAAATGGAATATCTTTGATTTAAACCTAGTCACTGCGATGTATCACAGTGAATACTGGAGAGTATACCATCAAAATTGATCTTTGCCATTCTGAGAATGTCTTCCATCATGTGACATAATACAAATTTGGCAAGCACAGTTTCTCTAGGAACAGTAAGCAAAATGCATATAAATATAATAATACCTCCGGTGTTCATATCTGGACTATCATGGTAATAAACACCTTCAGGATTTGCTTCCTCAGCACCTTGGCATATATAATAATTGTCAGTCATTGCATCATTCAATAATGTGTCACTTAATTTAGCTTCCACTGTAAGATGGAAACAATAAGAACTTGATACGGCGACGAAAAAAACACACCTATTGTATGGGCAAACAGACCTCTCAGGTCGGGTTGGTCGGTCAGGCTTTTTTTTCTTTCTTATTTTCCCCTGAAAATGACTGTAAAAATCCAAAGAAATCCTGAGGCTTTCCTCGGTCATAAAATGTCAAAATGAATCCATTGAAGTTGGCTAGTTAGGAACTAACAATACAGACATCTGATTTGCATCACTGTCCATCTCATAAAACCTGGCTCTTATCAGTGGCGTGTTAATCACCAATCCTTTATCACTCCTTTTAAAAAAGAAAAAGGAGCAAGCTTTCCCCAAGCTTCTCCTCTATTTGTGAAAGGCAAGGCCCCTAAGATTGAGGGTCAGGTATAGATCGCTTTAAGACAAATCATACAACTTACTAATTTGGGCTGGATCTCCAAATGGATTAACCGCTGGTTGATCGACAGAGCCATAACCAAACTCTCCTTTGCCTTGCGCCATCCTTCTAGACAAGATTTAATAAGTTGGGTCTTCTTTCACTTACAAA
The DNA here is from genome assembly GCA_035610835.1 of Ophiura sarsii. Classification (NCBI taxonomy): domain Eukaryota; kingdom Metazoa; phylum Echinodermata; class Ophiuroidea; order Amphilepidida; family Ophiuridae; genus Ophiura; species Ophiura sarsii. Next base: position 39,758,190 of record CM069443.1, on the reverse strand, counting down.
ACAATAAAACATAAATCTGTGAAAATAAATATAGTTTAAGTTAGGACATTGGTGATATATGTAAAGAGATTGGCGCAGCCTAGAAAGATATATTCTTAATCTTAATGAGATACAAAATATTCCTATTTGGGACCTTTAACTCAAATATTCATGAGAGTTTGTTTATGTAAACAATCATGTATAATGTAACTATTATATGACATGTTATAAAAAAAATTCCTGCAACTTGATTTCAAGAAAACTGAACGTGCATTTAAGCCTCTGTGGCATCAATGAGATTGGATCAAGACTATTCTTTTCTCATGTCTGAAGAGTGAAGGCTGACAGCAGAATTGTTAACTTTATTTGTTGGGAGTGGCTGTTTTTAATTCAACCAGCATGCTTATATAGGCTTTTTAAGCCTGGCCCGAGCAATTTGCTTGAGTCTGGTCCCTTCAGGACACAAGCGTGTGTCCGTACGGACCAACAGTGTAATCAAAATCAAATCAAGCATGTTTGTTCCGGGGGGGGGGGGGTCAGTGAACATACCAAGCGGGTACGCATCCGCGTCCAAAAAAACGTCGAAAAGGGTCCAGATTTCACCACACGACGTCGTTGACGTCTTTCTGAAAAAGGGGTACTTTTTAGGGGGCTTCGCACTTTAGGGTATCCATTACAGCATCGAGGTATCAAAGTTTAGGGGTACTTATTGTTGTATGTGTGACTTTTCAATAAACATGCAAAATGTAGAAAAAATCTTCAATATTTCCCTACTTTAATTGTATCCCATGTATATCTGTATGAATGTCACATGATTATGAATTAAGATTATTTTGAGCATTACTATAAATAACTTTATATCCTTCATCAATATATTCCTGTTCATTAATTGGTTAAAAGTGTGTCACATGATCAAAAATAGTCTCACCATTAGGCAAGAAAGACCAAAAATGCTATTGACGAGGGAGAGAGGTACTATTTGGAGAATGAAATAGTCTACTATTACCCTATGACCTCGATTTACGTGTCAAAGTTCTCTTTATGTTAATATTAGGACAGTTGACTTTAGGATTGACAAGCCTTAAAACGTAAACAGACAACAACAGTTTCAACAATGGCGGCGGCTGGTGAAACTCCACGGTTTCGGCATGTAAATGAGGATCAATTGACAGCGCAGACAGCGAGAACACTATAAACAAATAAAATATGGGGTGTCAGTTTTTCGCGAATTTTGCAAGGAAACCAACGCCGATTACACTTTATTGGAAAACGCCGTAGGCATACTCGACATGTTGCTTTCCAAGTTGTATGCCGGTGCCCGTAACCGAATGAAATTTGAATTGAACAGTTCGTGAGTTGGAACTTTTTGAAACTTTTGTACAGTTAACTTTTGACTTTGAAACATATTGCAGCTACAGTACTAGTGCCAGGTAGTGAGTAAAATTCTTTTTTTATATTTCTCGTTGCCTATGCCCTAGGCCCAGGCTAAAATGTACAAAGCTTAGTGTTAGCCTAGTATGGCCTAGGCTTAGGCCAAAAAAAAAAATTGTTTGCTTGCCCATAGATGGGTCAAAAAAAGTTGGGTCGGTCGGTCGGAAAATCTTCTTTTTTTTCTTCTTTTTAAACATTGGTTGTTCTGGCCCTATCCTAAACACAAAAACTAGCATGCACCACTTTGAGCCTTATCAATGGCAGGCTAATGGCAATGGTTAATTTTAGCATGGTTTAGCCCACATTTGATTTGAAATAACCAACATATTTATACCATGACCCACAGCATAGCGTTAGAAACTTTTATCTTTAGATCCTAATTACTACTATTAAGTTTTATTCTGTTCAAAAGTATAACTTTTTTCATGTACCATTTCTGAATTATTTGGTCCTTAACATGGAGGTGACATGAAAAGGGTATTGGCTCACATGAGGAGTAACGTAGGGTTCAATATAGGTCATTCAAATGAATGTTTTAAAAAATTACAAAAAAAATTACAAAAAAAATTCAAAAAAAAAAAAAAAAAAAATTACAAAAATTCAACAAAAAAAGTTTTTTTCTGACCGGTCGGGACTGCCTCACACGGTCGGTCGGATGAGGGCAAGCAAACAACTTTTTTTTTTGGGCCTTAGCTCAGTCTTGAGTCTACTTTTAACAAATTAATGAACAAGAAATATATTGATGAAGGATATAAAACAAATATTTTCTGCTCTTTATTCGGGATCTGGTGGAATCTATTTGGCCCCGAGGTGAACTGGAGACCGTGGGGTACTATTTTCCCGAGACCGAAGGTCGAGGGAAAATAGTACCCCACGGTCTCCAGTTCACCTCGGGGCCCAATAGATTCCACCAGATCCCTCAAGAGCAGTAAATATTTGTATAATATTACGCCATTTAGGGGTGTATTATTGAGTGTTGGTAACACCGTTTAGGGTAGGGTAGGGTTTGTATGTGTTACACCATTTAGGGGTATCAAAATAGTGTTCTGGTTTACGCCATTTTTTAGGGTCCATTTCAGAGGTGCTTGGACGCGCATGTGTACCCGCTTGCCGCGGCTTGGTATGTTCACTGACCCCCCCCCCCGGGTTTTGTTATGACACAAATTGAAATTTGATACTCTTTTTCTTTAATTCTGCTTGCATTCAAACTTCTAATCTAAAGACTAGGCCTAAGGGCTAAGTTGAGCCTAAGGCTATTGCGAGGATTATTTTTTTAACACTCTTCTTGTTAACTTACAAGCTTGGTAAGCTTAGTCAACTGCTAAAACAAAACTATCTTAGATTTTGTTAAAAGGCTATCGTTAGTCATGTTTTTGTTATATAAAATTAACGTTTTATTTTAGTAAAAGTAAGTAAGCTTACAAAAACAAACAAAAAATAGTCTAGCCTTTCCTCCTACCTAGATAGAGCAGAGCTATGAAGGATTATAAGGATAGTCTAAATGTACTCGCCTTTGGACTGTTCCTTTCCGTGTGATCTTAACTTAGATATTCAATTAAAGGTACTAGCCCATTTGGATGGAGTCAAAAGTCAAACATTTAATACTGTGTCTGAAAAGCAGCTGGTTTTCTGAACGATGTTTTCCTTACAAATAAAAATAATCACATGATCCAAATGTCACATTGAGGTCAAAGGTAAAAGATCAAAGGTCAGAGGTTGTCACTAAGGGCGACTCACAAACGCTGAAATTATTATTATTACGCTTCAGATTTCCTATTCGCTCACAAAACAAATGTTGAACAATATTTTAGCGCAATTTCAACTGCTAGTTTGATATATTTAGACATTATACTTATTGTTCTAAGCAAAATGTATCAACATTTCGGCGATTAATCAACGGTCCACACGTACTACGTTATTGATTGCGCACTAATCCGAGTGGTGAATTTCACGGCAACAAAAACAACACATGCATACACTTTTTTTTGCTTTCTTTAGTGAGGACTGAAACCAAATTTTAATGATGAGTTATACTGGCGTTCCCGATTTTGTAGAGAGAAAAGGTTCTCTTTATTTGCGATCCGATCACATGAATTACAGTCGGCCAACTTTAAATTCTAACTGGTAAGTTGCACTGCAGTGCAGTGCACTATAAAAGTATAGTTAGTTTAGTTTTTATTTGCCAATTTGGCATCACAAGTTGATCACAACATATACAAATAACAAATCACACGAGTATAAAATCTTACTATAATTCACCGTATGTTGTATGTATGTATGTATGTATGTGAGTATGTGAGTATGTATGTATGTATCCTGAAAAGGCTTTCTCATTTTGCGTCTTAAAGCCGTGAATATTGCACTGATAATAGATGATGTCTTGAGACGGGTTATAATATAAGCTATAAATGGCCGAAAACCGTACAGAATTGACCGAGATATGAGCAAAATGATGTCCAATTTAGGCCTTTTCAGCCCGGCTTTTGAGACTAATTTCTACGGGCCATGTTTGTTTTTCTCTGCGTACACTGTAACCATGCAGTCGGCGTGCGGTACACATAGCGCGCAGCAGTGCGCCATGCAAAATAAACGCACACACGCACTACACCCACGTACCCCTACACACGCGGGCGGGCAAATATTGGAGAAATACGCTGCGCCACACGGGGTTGGTTATGGTTTAGGCCTTGGGGCCTTGAGATAAGCCACGGAGCGTGGGCGGAGACGGGGACGGGGCGGGGACGGCAGGGCGGGCGGGGGGGGGGGGGGGGGGCAGCGGGTCACAAGGTAACGAAATAATGTGGTTTCTGATAAAACAAAACATGATATGGTGAATCTAAATTACGTAACATGGTGTCACTAGATGTGGGATTTGATACTGTATGCGACACGCTGGCGGACAAATATTGGAGAAATACGCCGCGCTACGGGAGATGGTTAAGGTTAGGCCTTGGCGTTGAGATAAGCCGCTGGGCGGGGAACTTTAGGCCTTGGGGTTGATGACACAGGCGGGGCGGGGCGGTGACGAATGGGGGGGGTGTAATGATGTAATGTGGTTTGGGAGGCAGGGGTTAATGAAGAAATGTGATGCTAAATTGCGTAACGGATATGCCACGGGCGGGGCAGGGGCAGGCGGGGGAGTGACTGGTGGGCTACGGGAGATGGTTAAGGTTTAGGCCTTGGAGTTGAAATATGCCACGGGCGGGGGCGGTGACGAATGGGGGTTGTGATGCTAAATTGCGTAACGGATATGTCACGGGGCGGTGGCGGGCGGGGCGGGATGGTGACGGTTGGGGAACGGGAGATAGTTAAGGTTTAGGCCTTGAAGTTAAAATATGCCACGGGGCGTGGGCGGGCGGGGGTCTTTGAATTAAAACAAAAATGTTTTAGAGATTGTTCTATTCCTATGTGTTTCGTTATAAATTTTCCAACACTTTTGTGTTTTTTCATTTGTAGGTGTTCTATCTGGTAGGCCTTACTCCCTAGCGGGAGAGCCCGTCCGTAGGACGGGCGTTCCGCTAGTTATAATAACATTCAATAAATAACGCATCACAGTGCCATCCCAAACTGGAATGGCAAACACACCACAACACCAAAAGTTGCAAGGCCAGGATAGCCCATAAAAGCCAGCTACATGTGCAGGCGGAAATTCGTGCAGGCTTATAAAGTACACTGCACTCTGTATTTTAGCCTTGCCCTTTTTTTTACTTAGTCGCAGTAACATAAACATGTGTCTCAGGACATTCAGTAGTTGATAATGTCCAGATAGATGAGATTCGGCATCATTCGCAGGTCCTATGTTACTAGGACTTCAGTAGCCTAGGCTACTGTCATGACTGTGTAATTAATTATAGGTAAGGTAGATTAATAATTGAACAAAGATGATCGCGCCCGAAATTATCACGCTTACCATGGTTGTGTGCGCTTCACGCAATGTACGCAATACGCCGCTCCAATATGTTCGTTCAATTATTAATTTACCTATAATATTCTAACTCTAATAATTAATACAGTAGGCCTACAATACTTTAGGCTAGTATATGGTTATTATTATTATTATTATTATTATTTATTACTTAATAAAATACATGTAATTAGCCTTAGGCAATTACATACTTTGCTACTTAAAATACATGTATGATGGGATTGTAGGCTACTACAGCAATTACTGTGTTATTTTCTCGAGGGTGAAAAACCAAAATGATGGCCAAAACGTGTGCTCGCGCAGTGTTTTGGGCAGTAAAACAATGACTTTTTCAACATTTTTCACTCTTGAGAAAAAAATTGAAGGGTAAAAATCAAAAGTGAAGGGTGTTTCACCTTTGTATAGGGTGAGTGAAAACACTGTACTACTAGGCTATTCTGTATTTTAGGGGTTAAATTAATTGGTACTGTATGAAATTACACCAGTACGTTTTGTTTCTCCTGTATTTTAGCCTAAGGAGTTTAATTCTAACCCTAAATCCTAACCCTACAATTACTCATTACTGTAACGGTGTAACCATAACCCTAAACTAACCCTACACTAACCGTAACCATAATCCTACCTAACCCTATCCTAACCCTATTAGAATATATCTCCCTGAAATATTTCTGAAATAATTTTATCCCATATAAAATACAGGAGCAATTAATTTAACCATGGACTATTAATAACCTTGACCTATAATATAGGCTCCCTAGGCCTCTCGACCCTTGAAATAAAATAAAATTGTTAAAAAAAGGATAGGTACTACCTAAACTAAGTCTCAATACAGAAAGTAAATAGTTTAATCAGTTCCAAATAGGCAAAAATTGTGAGGCTAATATTTATGCGTAAATATGTGTAAACGCACACTTTCACCAATGAATATGCGCAACGATATGGATTATTTTGTGCATGGACAAATACAAACAATCCTCACCACAATTTTGCCAATTTGGAACTGATTAAACTAAATTATGATTATGAATGTAATGATGACTGTAAAAGTGTAGTGTATCATTTTAATAACTTAAAGGGGCACGGAGAGATTGGAGATCAAAATTAAATTTGAAAAAATATATATAGTTTCAATAGATAGGTAAACCATGAAACTAGGCACGCGACTGTTACACGGTTCGACCGTGTAACGCACGTATAACCCGTGGCCCATAAGCAAAACACAGTATACGAAAACACAAACTAGATTTACAATTTGAACAAACACAGTTTCATAATAAAACACAAGGAAATACAAGGAAATTAATGGATTATTAGCCGCGCTTCGATCGTTCGAGTCACGATGGAAATACAAAAGCGCCATTGTTATACGATTCCTTTTGTGCCCATGGTGCACCGAAATATTAAAATGTCCAGATGGATGCGGCCGTTCCCAAATCGTAACACTCGGCGACATGAGAACAAGGCTGGCATCAAAACAGTGACGTCATGATTATAAAATTCTCTGACTTGCGCACAAATCCGCCATTTTGTACCGATTTTAAACCGACAGAAAAAATGCTGCGCAGGTACGTGTAATCCAATGGTTTTTTTAACTCGGACGAAAACGAAATACTAACTGCCAATACTTCAGGATTTATGATACTTTTTCTAGTTATTTGAAGATGAAACTCAATCTTTGTAGGTTTGGCTTTGATGCTATGTGATCAGAGATCTAGTAGGGAATCTTTTTGCGTCGCACTTTTGCTAAATATTTGTGCATTAGCATCGCAAAGTCTTCAAAAGCGTTTCGCATTTCGCGATGCTACATTTGGTTAATGCACTATGCAGGTTATTGCTGGGCTTGAACTCTACTCCCGGTGTGTTTGAGGGAATTCACGGAGAGTGAGACTTACGGGATACAGGTACCCGTTACACGCACGTATAGAATGACCTGTGTCACGTAAGAGAAAAAACACAGGATAACCCACCCCTACATGAAACGTATTATTTTGTGGGAAAAGGGTTGAAGTGATGGCGCTAGATAGATAGACATTCTGGTGAAGGCATGTGATGTGATCTACATCGAAAAATTGTGAAATATTACATCCAAACGGTTTTAGATGGTAGTTAGCAATATGCCTAAGTATTACTTTGGTGCAAATAAACAATTTTCAGGAAAATTGAGGGCTCGCACTCCCACTGAATTAGCGGTTATTGATTACTTGTGGGGATTTGATAATAACAAGGTCTGGCACTGCCCTCAAGGTTGGTGTATTCATTTTATGCATTCAAGCCGTCATGTAATGACTGAATGTGAAGTCAATCCCAGAATTGTTTTGTCACAAGATCCTCTTTTGTTTGGAGATAAGGGGTCTTCTTTTGTTTGGGGATATATCCTTCTACATGATTTCAGATCAGAAGTGCAGGGTTTATTTTGAATCGAAAAATGCCTGACCAACCACCGACCCTACAACAGGGTTTGTTTGTGGTGGGGGTTTTCATCGTCGAAGTGTTATTTTCCTTAGTGGTCTATGCTCCCATACTTTATACTCCCTTATACTCCCTTACCCCATCAAAATCCAATTGTTCATTTGATATTATCAACAGATCTTGGATTGTCAGACATTTTTCATAGTTTAATTTTATATATTTCAGGCATCAATCAAGAGAAGCAGAACCGAAAGAATATGACATCAATCAGAAAAGAATAGACGAAAGAAATCTTCACAGGGCTACGTATAACAGAATTGGAAATGTCACCGATGGAGTAAGTTGAAGTCCCTATAATAATTGTGACTCCATGAAATGAAGTGGACAAGACTGTAGACAGATAATCTATGAATGTAAACGTTTGTGCACGATGTCTGTTCAAGCAGATTTTACACAAAAAAACAGATCTTGGAATTGGCTGTCATTGCTCAACAATTTTTGTGATTCATGATAACCGGTGTTGCATATTTGTGACATGTTCTACCGAAACCAGACGGAATTGGGCAGAGCTCCAAACTGAGAAATAGCCCAAAACCTAATTGGGGGGTGATTTTTTGGGAATTTAAGTTTCTTGTAAATAATTAATCTTCAGAGTATTTATAACATTATTGTGAAAGTTTCAGATTAAAAAATCAAACCAAAAATCAAATGCAATCTGTTTTTTTGATTTGTTTTAAAAGTACATTGTAAGTACATTGTAAGTACATCTTTAAAGGACACTATCTCAGTTTGGAGTTTTCATAAAGACAAACTTGAAAATGAACTCCGCTTTGGGAAGTCCGATAAAAAAAGGTACCATTGTAAAGCTGAAGATCTCTACTTTAATAATCAATTATTAACTCAATTTTGATTTCTTGCCCAATTGTGTCTGGTTTCGGTAGAACATGTCACATTTTACAAATTGGTCAGCACTGACTATTATAATTATTTATGCAAGGCGCTCTAGCAGAATACCGGTAGTACAAAGTTTGTTTTGAATATTGTCACACCAAACCTGTGAACAATATTTTAACATTATCTTTAAAATATTGTTTACGCCAAGCTAGGTACATTGTATAATGCACAGATAAGGCGCATGTAAACCATGTATGCACTCAGCAAGCTTGTTGGTGATGCGTAAAAGTATTAAGTTGATCAACATTTCATTCATGCTCAAAATTAGGTCAGTTTGTGCAAATTAATTTAGTTTCATATTCCCTCAGAGCCTATAACTATGGGATCCAATTCAAATAAATACACACATTGACACATGTATCCATAATGGGTTCTTTGATTGTAATTCCATAATCCCCTATGGAAGACATGACCTTAACACTTTCCATGCAGCTATTAGTTTTACCTTCAAAACTGATTTGTCAAAAACCTTTACCAACTATCAAGGTCTAGCTCAAGGATTACTGAGCCAATACTAGGCATCAAAATCACGTAAGATTTTGATTTTTCCAAAGTCAGAAAATGCCTTGATAATATCTCCATTTTACTCCATTTACATCACTCTCTGACAACTTATATCTGACAAATAGTATCTTTATAGTTAGTAAACTCCATATGAAGTCAAATTGTTCAAAAATAGATGAGATCCATCAATAGAACGATGAGTGATGAACTCATTGATCGAATTCATGTTTGCGTGTGTTGTCAATGGGTCTGCCTGGTTTTCCGCTCGGCCGTAAGATTTTGGTACAGATTCATTGATTTTTACAACCAATCACTATCATTTTCACATTGGCAAAAACTAGAACACTTCAATATGAGGTGTATGGATTTCAAACGGAATCTCCTAATCTATCTGCTTCACCTAGTGTTGTTTGAGAAAGAAAGCCTTATCTCAATGATAAATTTGGGAAGCAAAGTATCACGGCAAAATGGTTCATGTTTGGTGACATTTTAATAATCCTTGTTATGCAGGATTTATTTTGTATTTATAACTTTTGAACATGTGTAATGCAAAAGTGTTAAGGTTACATAGGAGTTATTACAATAAAAAGAGGGACCTAAATTACAGAGGAGGCCTTTCATACCCAATGCCAAACTGTAATAAGGACCTGCTATGTAAATCCCCATTATTTTTTCGAAAATTTGATAATAATATTCTTGAATATTAATTTGCAGCTTCAGCTCTCTAGGAATAATACCGTAAATGTCCATACATGTGATGCTCTGTAAACATCCATCTTGTATTTTTATCTCGATAGTCATTTCCCCAGACAACGATGCAAGAATCGCTGGAACAGGTGCGTCTCAAGAAAGACTTTGAAGAGCAGGAGACACGGAAAGCAATGGTTAATCTTGACACATACAATCTGGCAAATATTGAAAGGTATGCGAAGAAAAATGGTATTATGAAGCCAGAGCCATTTTGGCAAAAAGATGTACTGTATCTTACACATGCCCCCCCCCTCCATGGTATGTCGTGGGAGGGTGATAGATTTGCCCCCTCGTACCTTTGACATTATTTTAACAAGCCAAAAGACCACTGTCAGTAGCAGTAAGCTCCAAATACTTTACATTTATAATCTTCTATAGTTTGAACAGTTCCAAATTGGCGAAGAATGAATCTAGAAGAATGTGATCACGCATATGGTGTCAAGCGCACTGTGCATCATATGGGTGACGCATGCGTGCGACCAAACCCGTGTGCGTCAGGACATATTGCGCAAGTAAGTGAGCTTGGATTACTTTTGCGTGTGAAAAGAAAAAAACCCGCATATTTCACACCAATTTGGAACTGATTGAACTATAGCTTATTTTTGTGGCTTTTACTGTTTGTGATAGTAATAAGACTTCCTTTAAATTCCCCACTCACAAAAAAACCACCATCTTCACCTAGTAGTAAGGGAGAATAACCATATATTCATTAACACACTCCCCTTGCTTGTTACACTTTGGGTAATGAGCACATCATTACTGAAATATAGGCCTTAACGTAAAACAGTTCAGGCTGATCAATTAACAAAGCTAAATAACATAACTATATGTAACCGATCAAAAGTAAAGCGCTGGTTTATCACATATAACTATAAAATGTCAACTGATATCAATCAACACATACATTATACATGAAGCAGATTTTTTTCTCTTCCAAACACCAGTCTGAATATGACTCTAAGACTGATTTCACAAAGATAAAACTAGCTTTTAAATCAACTATTTTCCTATCAATCACACTTATGTAACCATTTTACAACCGATCCCAAACGCCCCAACACCTCCCAAAGCCTGTCATGGGAGGATGGTAACGTGACAATGAGTACATATCGAGGGATGTTAACCAGAAAAATGTAACTCACTCTTTGGTCATTTTGAGATATTGGAACCAACAAATACTTGTCACTTAAAGATGCTAAGGACCCAGTAGTCAAAAACATCCGCCCCATGTTCAGGGTTATACATACTTTAAAAAGGGGGGAAAACTCAACATTTTGACAAATGGGGAATACACTCAGTCACTTGTTAAGAAAGAGAGAGGGGAAGGGGGATAAAAGGAGGAAAAGGTAAGGGGCTGATGAAAGAAGTTGGATAAAAAAGGAAGAAAAGGAAGACAATTGATATTTTGTATTGGGAAGAAACCAAGTGGCTGAGGGAAAAAGAAAAAAAAACTTTTCAAAAATATATATGCACGCCCCATTGGAGTTCAAGCCTAATGCATTTTTTTTCTTTTTCTCAGAATGTTCCTTTTTTAGTTGCGTCAATGAAGGATTTAGCAAAGTTGGATGTTACACAATATCAGATATCAACTTTGATACTTTATTCACCAACTTTGTGAAACCATTTTTGTAATCATCCTTAGCAAATCTCACTAGCGGGAAAATGTGATAGGCGGTTATCATGTTTCTCATCTGAACTCTTCTTTGTATTTTCTTAGTGAATTAGATAATTGGCAACCAATATCGGTCATTGACATTCATGTTTTGAACACCACCCTGATTACTTGACAACCTAAACAAGGCCAATTTTACTTGTTTTAAAGGAAAAATAAATTAAATGCTATCTCATATTGGAAACAAACACACAATATTAGTCTTCAGAATATGGTGAGGTACCGGGGTTACTTTGATCACACATTTTTCAAACAAACCATCAATTGTCATCCACCTTTGATTATTTGTTGTTAAATGAATAAATAAGAATAGACATTGTCTTATTTCAATATGTAATCTATTGTAACTGATCATCTTCACTAATGCTGACATTTACGGTTGATTAAAGAGTTTAATTTTCCTGGAAGTTCACCTGCGCGATCCGATCAGTCCCATTTTGCTTGATCACATCGGGTTTTGTTTTTAAAAGGCGTGTAATATAAGTCTATCATTAACCGACATTGATAATAAAGCTTGTCAGATAACTAATCAGTGAGATCTTATAAATAGCTGAGTTTCCCCATTAAAATATCAGTTTAGGAAGTTTTAGCATCATTTACCAGATAGGTCATTTATGGCTCCCTATTAAACAGGATCGGATATCGTCATTAAGTGCCGGGCCGAGACGTGGATGTTTTTATGCTCTCTGGGAATTCTAGTTAACGTATGTTAAGCAATGATAGGCTTTTATTTACCGTTACGAGATGTAGCAACCTACTTTATATTTCGTTTTTCATTAGGGTGATTTAACAAAGAGCAATATGTAAGCTTTGACAGGTTACAACGATGCCTGCCGGAGTAATGGCTTTTTGTTGTCTGTCTTGTTTGCTTGCCAAAATTGAAAAAAAATGCTGATATGATTGGGGACTGCGCAATAGATTTTCCAGCAATGGGTTTTGGTAATTAAGAGGCTTTCTCTTGATTTAGAAAAGTAATACATGTAATCCCAAAGTACATTGTGGATGATCACGTCGGGCTCGTAAATTGGCTCGGATTCATTCCTCGGGGACGCTGTTGAGAGCGGAATCATTTTCCATCAATTTGGCAGCCCGCAAGAAAAAGAAAAAAACCTGGCAAGATTAATACAAATACCTATGATACCGTATGTGGCCTGTAGGGTAATACATTGCTTTACTAAACTTCTATGCATTGGAATGCCTTGGCTATGTAGAGTATGGGCTGAGTAGGGGGATCATAGGAGAGTATGGCGGAGTAATTAATTCAACTGGTATGTTTAATTTCAAGATTTGTTTCCAATTTATTTGGAATGATTGTCTGATATGAGTTGTGCTATTCAGCTATTACTTACTTTGGTCGGGCATAAATCCTGGATTTATAGTTGGGATATGGTATTGCTTGGCCCTGTAGGCATTTGGGTTGGGTAGAACTACTAGTTCTAGTTTGATAAAGGATCATATCATTTTCAGGCTTGTCAGTGGAGAAGGGTACTTCATGTTGTTATTGTATAACCCAATTTCTGTGTGCCATGGCAATTTATTCAATTTTCTTTTTTGTGTGTGAAAAAGAATGGTAATTTGTTTGCTTATCAACACAGCCAGGGAATTGGCTAGGATAATTTATCAAATGATCATCCCATGTCAATTCAACTAATGCTTTTACACTTCCCTCTCAGATTTTAAATGTCATCTAGATAGCACCTACAATGTATGGTCACTAGCAAAACTCCAAAGTTTGAGCTCTATAATAGCTGTTACAGTATTCTTATGAAGAGCCATTCATAGTTTGGGTAGGGAGGTCTAAATTTGACCATAAAATCCAACTGTTGAAAAATAAGGGCAATGTAAGGCTTTAATTGCATAGACGGTTGACTAGAATTGACAAAGATCATGATCATTGTTTTAAAGAAAAGAAAAGATTTTAGGGGAATCAAACTTGCATTAAAGCAAATAATAATCCATAATGTTGCGCAACTTTAGTGACGCAACAATTCCATGTGCATGCATCTAAGCAACTTTGGTTTGTTTGTTTGTCATGAAATTTGATACAAATGACCAAATTCCAGTCAACATACTATATTTAGTAAGCGCCTACTAACGGATTAATCTTCTATTCTAGTAAAATATTCCAAATGGTCAAATCAAACATTTTGAATACCCTCTTCAGCGACGTCCCTTTGTATGCAGCACCACCATATTCGATTTACTTTGTTAGAACTCTGTTCAGTAAGTGTGACTTGCCTGACATACTGACGTGAAATTTGTCCAATAGTTATTTACACTAACTGGTAACCCAATTACTTAAACATTTGTTTCTTCTTACAGAGAAACTGGTCATCCCAAGCAAGGTTTTGGATCTGTATTACCCAGGCATCACCCGGAGCATGACAAGCAGCATTTAGAGACTACCAATAGGGCTGATTATAAACCTCCATATCCATACACACCTGTAGCGGTAAGTGGAGCTTGATTGACTGATGGACAGTCAGCAATGTGTAGAAAATATTGTTTATAAACACTTTCTAGGTCTAATGTGAAGTGATCTCCCTTCCGCCGCACATAGGCGGCGGAAGCAGGGGAGGCCCCTCCCCCTCCCAAACAAATTGAAGGTGATGTATTTTTAACGTTATACTAGATCATCTTAAAGTTACAATTACCCATTTTTGCAGGTTTTGTGTCAGTAAGTTTTAATGTTTCATCAATTTAAGCTTGAATAAGCTCAATTTGTCACACACGATGGTTTCACGAACAGTTTTAGGGATCATTTTACTTTAAAATAATGAATATTATAAAACACATTTTGGGCTTTCCTTTAAAGTGTTTTGCTTCCGTTGCCACTGCTTGTGCGCAGCCTTAACATTGATTGGTGAGGGGAGAGATATGAGCAGATTTAATTACTTTATACATGCTGAAGGGCTGGATGCAGATTTTGACTGAAGTACAGCAACAGCATATCATCGTTTAAAAGTTATGAGATGATTGCCTCGAAACATACATATTCCTATAGAATAATATTGATATTCGATATAATGGTTCAATTGACCTTTGACCTTGTCTTATTGTTTTCTTCAACATACAGGAGCAGCCTCCAGATTTTGTAGACAACTCCAACGCCGTTAGGAAATGTCACAGTCAGTTCACAGATACGTCAGACTACAAGCGGTTCGGACGCAACACATGGCAGGACGAAAGCGGCATCTATGCAAATTCGCAACTGAAGAGGGAAATGTTTCCTCCGACTAAAACGATACCGGAAGTGCTGCAGTAGTGCATAATTTATCTCAGAAATCTTGAATTTTGCAAAAACTTATGGGGTTTGGCGGAAAAGGAATATATTGGTATATTGAGATAGTTATGTTTATAATGCGAAATAATTTGTAATTGGTATTGGGGGGTGGCTAGATTTAAATTGCATTTTTAGACAAGACATATTTTATTTGGCAGTGCTGTGGAAGATGTAAATGGGTTGAACGAATTAACCCTACTGAAAATAAAATAGGACTCACACACAAGTATATCTGTGTCAATTTCTCTGCAGCAATTTTACTACTCAAATAATGGTGGCTTAAACGGGCCGATCATGTCATAAACATTCACATAATAAAATTCAAACATGGATAAAATTGAGTAAGAAATATTTTAGTCCTCTATTTTGATCAGTGTATGGGGAAAATGAATCCATGAGAGTCAATTATGTGAAGAATTCTTGGGTGTAGTTTTGGATGTCAACAGGCAATTTGATTGGTCTTCGGCTGGTTTTTGGCCGATACGCACTATATAAATAAAAGGGGACATTTGTTGTTGTTTGATTAAAATAAATCTAACAAAAAGGGTTATTTTTATGATGAAACTAATTATAAGAATGAGAATATAATATAGTTAGTAGCTGTTTGCTGATTGGTTTGTCTCATATTTGTGTCGTCGTGTATGGCCAAATATGGTACAACCTAAAGATGGGGTGACATGTGACGTCATGCCAGGCATTTGGTCAGCAGTTGCAATTGTTCTTTGCCCGGCAGTGTACGCATGCATCCTGTTTTGTTTAGGACCCATGCTTTTAAAACTCGGGCCAAAGCATTATAAAAGGCAATAAGGCATAGTGAGCAGTGTTGTGGTCATATGCTGTTCCCTCAAGCATGTATTGACAGTCCAGGTGACATCGCCTATACATTATGAGACCAACGTATATAGCAAAACAGCTACAAACTATATTGTATTCTCTAAATACTATAAGACAACAGTAATAATCACTATAATTTAGTCCGTTCCAAATTGGCGAGGAATATGCGGTGTGTATCTTTCCGTGTGCAAACATAATCCTCACGTGACATAGATGTGCTGCTGTAAGGAGGCTTGTCAATTTGGAACTGACTGAACTATACAATAATTATCAGATAATTTCTCATATTGAAGGTTTTTTTTAATAAGCTAAGGCCAAGAAAAAAATCATGTAAAAATTGTTCTTTGGGACTGATTAAACAATAATTTTGCAAATATTTTAAATTACTGGAGATTTTAGAATTCTTTTTTTAGCAACAATATAAACCCAACATAAACAAAAACATCCTACAAGTTGGGAGAGGGGATCTTTGCCACCTCAAAGATTGTTTGCATATTTTATTCTTATTAAAGCTTAATTTCAGCAATCATTTTGCGCACAATTTAATCAAATTTCAACTTGAAGTGAGGTGCACTGTACTTTTATATCACTTATAATATGGGCGCGGTTTGCTTTAAAAATGAGAGAAGATGCTGATACACCCTTAAGCAAAGACAAATATAAATCGAAATCATGAACGGTGTCAGATTTAGATTGTACCACATTTATCTCCCATCTCTAATATAATGGAATTATTGTAATTGTGATCAGAAAATATTTAAATGTATCATATATTGTGTTTTAATGTAATTCATAACATAGCATTCCTTATTTTAAAAAAAACCCTGTGAATTAATAGTTGCGATTAATTTATGACGATGCTTATATAATTTTGACTAATGTCCGAATTTAGTATAATATTATCAATTGATCTAATAAATAAACCTTCCTTATCAGTTTATAGAGCAATATTTAATCGCCTAGAAGTTACATAAGAAACAGTCATATCATAACGAATCAGCAAATTAGAAATGTATTCCTTTTCACTTTTAACCATTGCAATGAAAGGCTTATAATTGTTGGATAAAGTACAATTCATGTGATTTAAATTCATTTCACTTTCGGTTTTATTAAAGACCGTTTATTTTCTGAATAACACATTAAAAGATGATGAAAGAGGTTAGATATGGCGCTAAATCACCTATTTCATCATGTATAAAAAGGTGCAGGTCAAGTGACCTTTAGATGTTTAAATCACTTAGCACATGTCTGGCCCTATTTATATGAGAAAATATCCTGTCTTTGTAGGTTTGCTAATGATGCTGGACTGCACAAGAACTCTACTTTGACCTTTCTTTGTGCAAAGATGTTATAGTTTAATCAGTTCCAAATTGGCGAGAAATATATACGGTTTTTAATTCTTCGTGCGCGGTTATGCCACAAGCATGCGGTTTTGGTTGCATGCATGCATCACGCATATTATACACACGTGCGCTTGTTGACTTTATGTGAGTCCGCTTCCTTCTGTATTCATTTACTGTTGTAAGAAGGCTTCACCAATTTGGAACTGATCAAACTATAGTGTGTTTTCCATTCTAGTGATGGATGGATGCAGTATTTATCTGTCATTATAAGCCAGCAAAGAGAAATGCCACCGCAATAATAATCTGTGAGCACTGGAATACGCTCTGACATTACTGCGCTGTGGAAGGTAAATGGAACATTGTAATTGGTGTGTTAGATGTAATGATAGTACAAGCACAACAAGCCATGCAAGATTTCGCGAATCCAATTTCTAACCATAGTAATGATGAAGGATTTTTAATAGAATTCCGTCCAATTCAACAGTTGGTAGTTGATGTGAATCATGTAAGAACTGTGTATATTTTTTTGACTTGTATAATATAATATAATAAATTGAAAGTATTCTATCTTTCTGTCTGTATATAATTTACTCCATGTCAAAATTTGTCTTTATCTGTTATCCATGTCTCATGTATCCAACCCCACCCCGCAATAGGTTTGGACAGTGCCAAATAGACAAGCCTAGGAAAATTGTACTTTAGATCCCAGATTATATGTATCGCCCGACCCTGGCAATTTGTATGTTCCAGTATTGGACGATACTGGTATACCAGTATCTGGGACCTAAAGTACACTTTTCCTAAGCCTATTCTTTGTTCAATACCAAATGGGCAAATATTTGGAGGATCGTATTTATATGTGTCCAAATATTAATGAATGGATACTAGCGTATGCATCTGTTGGGGTAAGGATGCATCACTTATATCGTCGCTGTTCTGTCAAAACTTTGAATCGTCATCCGGCCCTTCAACATGCATAAAGTAGTATTTGCTATGTATAACCTTTGTGCAGTGTGCTTTAAACATGTTCAAGGGCCAAAAATACATCTGTCAAAACCTTGTAAGTGCTCTTGCCCCTGAACATGTTTAAATGTATAACTTTAGGCAGTTTTACTTTATACATGCTGAAGAGCCGGAAAAACATCTAAGGTCTTGACAGAACAGCGATGATATAATACACAGATGCCTGTTGTACCTAATTGCAAACTTCATTACTCCAATAGATGTGCGCATCAGTAGAGATCTCTTTGCTCATCACTGATATAATAGGAAGCCTTAAAATCTCTGCCTATTTTGTAAATCATTTTTATGAAACAAAATTTCTGATGGGGGTGACAATTGTAACCTACACTCTGGGTCATCTCAAATAGAGAGGTGAAGTCAGTGCATAATCTAGTGACTTTCTGCGTCGCGACCAATATTAATATTTTTCACGAGAATTCAAACACCATCAGATTGTAATTTTGTGCGTGATATTATGATCCTTTCTCATAGAATATGCGCTGACTACCTCCCAACTTGAGGTGACACTAAAGTAAACGATGGTTATCTATTTTTTCACTAAGGACCGTCACTTTTCCGAAAGACTAGATGATATGACAGTGCTAAACTGATTGGAGTCGGTAGAGCCTGGACAAAGTTTGATTGAACTGTCCACATTAAGTTTACTATGCCAATTCTGTACTACTGTTTTGGGCTGTTGTAGAAACTTGTCTAACTCTAATCAGATAATTCCACACAAAGAATATTCATTTTGTGCCAAAATAATTGGCCATGTTTATTTATATCTCATACATATCATGTTTAAATAACTGTACATATTAAGAACACACTGTACAACAATGCAAATGCATTGTCATTGTTTGTATTTATTTCAGTCGATTTCATTTGTCAATCTGATTGTTGTAGGTAGATCAAACTCGGAGTAACTTTGGAACCATTTATTGCTGGTGTTCTACAGGGTCATTTGTCTTCCCGACCTCAAGTAAAAAAAAGATTTATTTTTAATGAATTAGCAGGGCTGGAAAAAAGACGTAACTTTAAAAACTACCCTTCACGAGCGAAATTCTTGTTTCATTATTTGTATACCCGAATTCCCCTACAAAGTCAACATTTCCCAAGGAACCCGGTTCCGGAGTTCCTAACTTTTTCCAGCTATAAAGAATTAGACAATTTTTTCAACAAAAAGAATGTTATTTCAACATTATCATAAGGAAAGAAAATTCTTAAGTGTGTTGCAGCCTTTTTGAACATGCATAAAACAAGAGGTGTCAGGAGATTTGTATTGGGGTTTTGTCTATCCATATATATTCAGCTAGCCTACAACACATAGAACGTTTTTCCTGCCCAACAACAACATAATAAGTGAACGGTTTTTTTCTCTTTGACAGATTCCTCTTTCTCTTAAAAGAGTAAACTTGTAATTGCACCTTCATTAATTCCATACTAAAGCCAAGAAGAAAACAATCTGTCTTACAAACCCCGCATGCATAAGTATGCGGAGTCAATTTTGCCGCATAACCCTGTTGCCTTAGCATAACTATTTTGTCTTTAAAACTTCATTAATTGCATACTAAAGCCAAGAAGAAAACAATCTGTCTTACATACCCCGCATGCATAATATGCGGAGTCAATTTTGCCGCATAACCCTGTTGCCTTACATGTAGCATAACTATTTTGTCTTTAAAAAAAGGCATATCACATAGCTATTATTGCCTAATGTATGTGAGGCAGACCCTTTTTTTGGGGGGGGGGGGGCCTAAAGGTGATGCATTTAAATTCATTCAATGATACTGTTATTGCATAATTACAAATACAACAAATTTACTAACAGATCTTGAATAACATTAAGTGGACAACAATCTATGCAACTACTTTCTTTTGTTTTATATTTTATTAACTGATATTGGATCTGGTTAACACATAAACCCTTCTCTTCAATTTTTTTATACGAAATTAACGGCATATTATGCAATCTTTTTCATGAAATCCCCTTTATCTGTGTTTTTTCCTAGAAGTGCATTTTTTGGTCAAATTACATGTATAACCATGAAACTAAAATATCGTAAAAGTTGCAGAGCAATACTTCAAAATCAGATTTTGAAACAAGTTGTCCTGGTACCAGGACAGTTTATTTTCTGAGTGTTTCTTTTTCGTTCGAGAATAGAATTACATTGTTTGACACTGTGTTAACGTCGTTTACAGTGTTTCTGGTTACGACTGCAACTGTACACATGTGAACACACACCCCTTTGGAATGATTTATGATGAAAATCGAAACAAATATGTTGAAATATTCCTTAAACTGGAAGCAAATTTCCATTATGATTTAGTAAAGTAAATTTGTGAGTCCAGGAAAGTCTTTCCTGATCATAGTCAAACTTCATCATAAATAAAAAAATATGTGTACAAATTTGAAAAAGATCAAATGATATTGCTTTAAGTCACCTGGTTCTTAATGAGGTCTTTGCATCAGCATAAACCAGTTGTGTTGACATATTTTCAGGGGGGAAAGTGTACTTTAGGCTGGGACATTAGGTCCCAGAAATGCTTCAATTACACAGTAAAATCTAGTGTCATGATTTAATGATGTAATTTATTTTGTCAAAGACTTGATGAATGGCTGCGACCAGAAAATACACTATTTTCACATTTGCAAAATGACACACTGTTTTTGTTGCTCATCCCATAACATGACAAAATGTTCACACTTTCCATGTGGCTGTTGGTTTTACCAATTACAAAACAGATTTTTCAGAAACCTTTCTCAAATGTCAAGGTCTATCTGGAGGATTACTGAACCAAGTCATGTTTGTACTTATTTTAATGCATTTCTCATGGTGCTTCCAAATATGGTAATGAAATTCAATAATTTTGACATATTTGAAACATTTTGTGACATTTTGGAATGTCGGCTGCAGCTGCCTGCCACGTGGAAAGTGTTAAGATGCAAAATAAGCCAAAACTTCAAATTGAATTTCTTAATAATTCTGACTCACTCTGCTGCATTGAAAGTGTGAAGGGTGTTCTTCAAATTATTCCCCCATTGTTTATATAACTTACCAATTAATAATTGCGCCAAAATACAAATATTAAATCATAACATTGAAAAGAAATGTCTCCTCTTTAATTTGAGATATTGCATGTGAAGATTGACTGAATATTAACAAACCTATGTATTAAAATCCAAAACAAAGTATATTTAGTTTTTCAACATGCAGCCATGGTGTTGCAAAAGGCAGATAATTGATTTTCGTAATTTTGTTCCTAATTGGTCATAAAAGACATTGATTTGACTTATTTCAGAGATAAACAGTGTCTTAAATGGCCAATATTGAAGAAAACTTATATTTACAGTGTAGCGACAACAGTTGATAGTAAGATGTGGATCAGGGATACTTCAATTATATTGATCAATGCAGTCCTTACACATGATACCTGTCACACTATCCTGGGTGTTCAAACCCAAGGGCGAAAATGAACTTCATTCTTGTTGGTGTTTAGCATTCTTAATTATTAACCGATCTTCGCGAACAATGTCTCAAATCTAAGAGAAATTACTCCATATTTTTATAATTTGATATTTTAAAATTGTAGCTGTATAGTTTTAGAGTTAGGCCCCCCCCCCCCCCAAAAAAAATGGTTGTGATGCCCTCAAAAGTCAGGGTCACTTTATTCTTTCTTTTTAAGATGTAAATTTTACCCAATTTGTCAAACTATTACTATTTTCTGTTTGAAATGAAAAAGTTTGCTTGAATAGATTGCTTTTAAACTATTATCACACTAGAAGCATTAGTCAAATTGATATTTACCAATTTGGTCTTGTCATGAACCATGGTCTGTCAGTAATATTTGTCAGCAAAAGAAAAGAAAAGAAAACAAAAATAGATCGACCAACCCGACTTCAAGATTTTGGACCCCCCCCCCCCCCCCTCCCAAAAAAAAAAGATAATTTTTTCTCAAATCATGTAAAATCAGCCATTTTTGGCCCAAAATATGTCGGGAACAAGTTTTCACCATATTTTTTTACAAAATCACGATTTTGTTTCTTCAGATTTTAGTGACATTTTAGGTTAAAAAGACATTTAAAAAAAAAAAATCGCCCGACCAACCAACCCTACTTGACAGGTCCGTCTGCCCGCAAAACAGGTTGTTTAAATTTTTGTTGCCTTCTGAACATATTTATAACACAGTAAGTTACTGTTTTGAGCACTGTACCTCCAAACTCTATATTTTGAGCACCTGCAGCAAGTTTTTTGTTTGGATGTGTGACAGATTGACATTATTCCTATACTTACTTCAATGTGCATAATAACTCACCTGTTATTAAATCAAGAGTGATATATATGTGCATGTCAAATTATGGTCCCATTTTCCAGTTAATAAATACAGGTTTACAAATGGATGTTCAATCATTATTTAATATTGCACAAATTAAAAAAGGGAATGTACATTTGAAATATTTCAGCATTGTAAATGTAGGAGAGGCTAGGAGAAGAGCTGAACAAAAGAATGTCTTCCTCCGTAGCAAAAGGTTTCCTCCGTGGATCAGAAAATCCCATTGGATTGTGGATGAGAATGCAGAATTTAGTTGTGTTCAAACGTAAATCTTTGGAGTGATATTCTATGTTCCTGCTCTTTGTGCAACCTTTTGAGACCGGTCACCACTTGATAAGTAAGAGTTGAGTCGGCTATTTCAGTTTTGTTTGTGTCTGAATTATGAATTAAGAATGTTCAGGAAAAAGAAACCAAGATATGTCTTTTTATTTATGGCATAGATTTTACATGATTCCTTCGTTTAAAAATGCACCTTGGAAACTTATGTGGTAACCGGTTGAAAAAAATGTTTAAATTGACTAAACTCAACATCTTTATAATATACATTGGGTCATACTTTCTCACATAATCATTTTCTCAAATGTATGTTCACATGTGCCCAACAATGGTAGTTTCTACAAGAAATTGACCATAGGGCACACATTCTCTTCAGCAATATAGATCCTGTGTCCTCGACATCTAACTATTCTTTCTGTATGCATAATTTATTTTTATATTCTAATATCATAAATATCATAATAATATACAAATGAATTCAGTTCAAACTTTCAAAAATCAATTTCAGTCAAACTTAATGGCTTCTCCGCCTTTTGAAGAAGAATATTCTCGTTGCACAAGCGCATCAACATGTTCCTTTGCTTTGAGCCTTAACGCAGCCACGCTGGAACTGCTGACACTGTCGTCGCTGCACGACGTGAATGGGCCTACTGTGGTTGGCGATGAAGGAATGTCTGCTTTAGTATCTTTGAGTGTTGGAAGGCAGCTGCAGGCAGCCATGGATGACAAGGTGGCATGGTTGGCAGGGTTGTGAAGGGCAGCAGCTGCAACCATACTAATGTGTTAAAAAGGGGGAGAAAATAGAATGGAATTAAAATTTTATAAAGTAAAAAAAATAGTAGAAGAAAATAGTAGTAAAAAATTAGTTTTACTGTTCAGTAAAGTAAATAGTAGACTTTATGTTTCTTGTATTATGCACATCATAATTGATTAGTACTATCTTCTAACGATAGCTGGCCATAGAATAACTCTACTGAAGAGAATTGTTACCATTGTGCTGTCTACTAAAGACAGATTGTCAATATTCACTAGTGCTTTATACTGAAGATAACTTTACTATTCATGCTGTCTACTAAAAATAACTTTACCATTTATGCTGTTTACTGAAGATAACTTAACTATTTATGCTGTTCACTGAAGATAACTTTACTATTTATGTTGTCTACTGAAGATAACTTTACTATTTATACTGTCTACTGAAGATAACTTAACTATTTATGCTGTTTACTGAAGATTACTTTACTATTTATGCTGTCTACTGAAGAGAATAGAATAGAATAGAAAAGCTATCTTCAGTAGACAGCATGAATAGAAAAGCTATCTTCAGTAGACAGCATGAATAGAAAAGCTATCTTCAGTAGACAGCATGAATAGAAAAGCTATCTTCAGTAGACAGCGTGAATAGAAAAGCTATCATCAGTAGACAGCATGAATATTGAAAAGCTATCTTCAGTAGACAACATGAATAGAAAAGCTATCTTCAGTAGACAGCATGAATATAAAGGTTATCTTCAGTAGACAACATGAATATAAAAGCTATCTTCAGTAGACAGCCAGCAAGAATAGAAAAGCTATCTTCAGTAGACAGCATGAATAGAAAAGCTATCTTCAGTAGACAGCATGAATAGAAAGGCTATCTTCAGTAGACAGCATGAATAGAAAAGCTATCTTCAGTAGACAGCATGAATAGAAAGGCTATCTTCAGTAGACAGCATGAATAGAAAAGCTATCTTCAGTAGACAGCATGAATAGAAAGGCTATCTTCAGTAGACAGCATGAATAGAAAACCTATTCATTCTGTCATCTACTGAAGATAGCTTTCCCATTGAGCATGCAAGAAGATGTCTGCAGATTTAGATTTGTCTTCTAAAATGTAAGTGTTTCTTAACACGCCATTACTTGCATGTCAGGTATCCTAATATAAATTTCATAATGATACAATTATGTTTACCTTTCTCTCAGTGAGTTCTGTGCTGCCCTCGCCATCGTCTCATTGTATAATTGAATACTAGCTGCAGCTGATGAGGGCGCCATAGCGGGCGGCCTGACGGCTCCAGCAGCAGCGGCGGCCGCTAGCCACGGATTACCTGCCGCAGCAAAGTTCATGTTCATATTGCCCGTAGCTGCTGCTGCATATGCACCGGCGAGATGCCTGGCTCTCCACGGGTCAATGCCAAGGCGTTGTCGAGCAACCTTGCGCCACTTGGCACGACGATTTTGAAACCAAACCTGAAATTAAAAGAAAAAAATACAGATATTTTGAAACTTGTGGGCGTACTTTCTCTGGCGTACTTCATGCACAGTAAGTTCATGCGAGTCTTTTCATGCTCATGCACTTATATGTCATTGTCCAGGAGAGGGAGGAGGGGGGAACAATATGCACTCCAAAGCTGCATGTCTCATACTTTGTAGAATTGCCCCTTTTCGCAATTTTCGTGACACCATTCAGGTCGACCTATTTTTCAAAATCATCGAGTCTAGCCCGATTTGTGTTTGTTTGTTTGTTTGTTTGTTTGTTTGTTTGTTTGTTTACACGGTCGGTCCGTACAGACACACGCTTGGGTCCTGAAGGGACCAGACTCAAGAAAATTGCTCGGGCCAGGCTTAAAAAGCCTGTGAAACCCTGAATTTATTCACCCAAAAGTGAATAGCGGAATTAACGAATAGCACGCAAACAAATTGGTTTTACTTGATTGGATCAAAACGCGTGATCAAGTTAAATAATTAGGCTAACAAACACCCAATTTAGTCCAATTAAGACCTATTTATTAACCATGATCACCCTTTTACAATGAAAACGTCGGCCTCATCACATTTTTATCACACGCTTAATCAGTGAGCTTATCAAAATTGCCAATGGCGATTGGTTTTGGTCACTGGTACTCCAGTAAACACACAATCCCGCAAACAAAACTGTTTCGTGTTAAATTTGACGCCTTTGCTTGGATTGGCACGTGTCGCAATCCACGCGAATAACGCACATATCCCGCAAATTGACGGGATGGGAGTGCAGTGATTTAAATCGCTTTGCATGCGCGAGCTGTTTAAAAGTTATGTTAGGTGGCTTTAATAATAAGGTAATTGGGGAAATCAATTAAATTTTACATGACATTGACAGGTCTTTAACTGGAAGTATTGGGTGGAGTTACGGCGTAGCCAAAGAGGGGGACGGGCCGGAGGTCAAAAATAAATTTACGCCGTGGCCTGGGTACACTGAAGGTCGTCGGTACATCGGGCCATAAGAAAA
Organism: Ophiura sarsii; assembly: GCA_035610835.1. Lineage (NCBI taxonomy): Eukaryota > Metazoa > Echinodermata > Ophiuroidea > Amphilepidida > Ophiuridae > Ophiura > Ophiura sarsii. Next base: position 39,732,246 of record CM069443.1, on the reverse strand, counting down.
AGAGACTAAAGGGGGAGAAAGGGAGGGGAAATGTCTGAAAATGCTAAAAATGTAAGGAAAATATCAAGTTTGGGAGACTTAAAATATGTAGTCAACTATAATAAACACCAGCTGAAAAGAAGTTACATTTTGACTCCGTTTCTAGTCATTTCTCACCCTTTTCCAGTCAAATGACCAAGACAATTCCACAAAAAGCGTTACATCTAACCCTTTTTCAGTTACATTTAACCCTTTTTCAGTTGGTGTATGTTGACCCTGATAATGGGTTATTTCAACTATAGCTTCAACACTATAGCTATATAATGCCTCTCATTATGAAAAAGATTGGAGAAAATCCGGTGGCGGGGGAGACAAGGGGACTTGAACCTGCACGGGCATTTCAGAAAAAGACGACATTTGGTGCTACAATATCATGTATTCTTGTTTCAGCCCTTTATATTAAAACCGAATTTGTTCCCAATGTTTGAAGACGGGTTGACGCACATGATTGCAACCTATATACTATCATAGTGACATATAGTATAAAATTATTTACAAAGAGAAAAGCCACATCCGTCGCCTATACTTATTCAATCGTTAGTATATAGTGTATCATAATACATCAGGACCTATTAGTTTAATAAATAAAGTATCATGTTTTTAATTTATAATTTAAAATCCCCCACCAACTAATTTTATTCGGTGATTAAGGAGAGTCTAGTAAATGCAAAATACATGTGTAGAAATATCATCTAACGGATTTGATTAGTATATGAGGCGGAGTATGAAGATAATATAACAGAATGATATACAATGTCATTAGTGCTAGGTTAGTCTTTTATAAAATAATTACATTTGCAAATGGGATTTGAAGAAATAAAGATGATAAAATACAGAATGAAACAATGTCATTAGCATTAATCTTTTTAAAAATAATTACATTTGCAAATGGAATTTGTTGATCATATAGAGTAGGCCTAGGCAAATTAAGTCCGTCATAACCGTACATCTGCATACAATTATACAGGCTGTCCCAAAATGATTGGTACCATCGATGCCTAAAGTTCATTATTTGTTTTCATCAATCGATTTTGGTCCGTTGATTTTTCATCATCTTTGACATACTGTACCCTTTTGTTAGAATTTTAGATCATGTATATCGGACTTATTTAACTAAGGTTACACTCAATCGTGTAATACATGGTGATTTCACCTTTTGTGCAATGTGTGTGTGTTAAACTTGTTTGAAAGAAACAAAAATAATCTCTCAATCTCTTGTCTGCTATTGTAAACTTCAATGTAACTGCTATAATAAACTGTTGTTTGTTATGGTTGTTCAAATCATTAATATTCTTCATTTTCATTCAATTTGAAGAGTAAAAATGGATCGTCGCACATGAGTGATCACAAGCTTTGTTTTTTAATGAGTTCGTTTTGAGGCTAAACTTGAGGGACATGTAAATAAGTGCTCATGGGTAAATTAGCAGTGGCTTCGACTTCTTTTTCATATTGGGGTTGAGTTTCTAAGCCACATTTTTTTGCACTTTGTCGAAAAGGTGAAATCACCATGTCTTACATAATGGAGTGTATCTTGAGTTTGATGTATCCGATCGTCATGATCTAAAATTCAAATAAAAGGGTACAGTATGTCAAGGATGATGAAAAACAATGGACCTGATCCCATTAATTTGAAGATGAAAATAATTAATTAACTTTGGGCATCGATGAGTACTAATCATTTTGGGACAGCCTGTAGGCCTTAAATAGGTGTATCCCTTGCTCCGAGAAGGTGCTATGGCTTTCTGAAAACAATGACTAAAGCATTATCTTGGACACATCGTCATTCTAAACAAATGTAAGTCCTTCATTCCTTCACCATTTGCATGATTTGGAGTATCTGCGTTCTGTGCCAGAAACCGTTGCGTCATACGACGGAGGACACTAATGTCAACGTCATATCCGAGGGAAAATAGGCCTATCCCACATAAATCATATATTCCTTTGGAAGGGGTTTATTGGGAGGGTCAAGAAGTAAAAGGTTGTTGTCATCGTCATTCTTCCTAATCCGTCACCCGCATCCGTCATTGCCATTTCGTCCTTCCCTGTTTGGTCCTTTGTCGCTTCGTCCTCTTTTATTTCATCCTCGTATCAGTTCGTCCAAAGCAGCTCCCTTTCGTCCCTTGATGTCATGTCTTCATTTGCTATGCTTCGTCCGCATTAGGACCTCTCATAGGCGCAAGTTGGGGAAACGGGTGGGGTGGGGGGGGGGGGGTGGGGGCGAACCCCCTCTTAAAGAATTGCAAGTGATGTGTTTTTAACGTAATCCGGACCATCTCTAGTATTAAAGTGACCAATTTTGTGCGCTTCGCGTGAATTACTTCAATGTTTCATGATCAATTGAAGTTCAATTTGGCACACAAGATGGCTTAAGGAGGGTTTTCTATACCATTTTAGTTCAAAAACTGTTGCGCGCTTCGCGAACATTTCTTCTACATGTTTTAACATTATGAAACAAAATATGGGCTCCTTTAACATTATCAAGCAAAATATGGGCACCTTTAACATTATCAAACAAAATATGGGCTCCTTTAACATTATCAAACACAATTTGGGTTCCACCCTCCCCCCACCCCCATTTAATGTAGTCTTTAATAGGCCTATGGGTCCTTACTCCCCTACCGTATTTCAAAATTACTAAGTATTATTTCCGTTTAGTAATTCATTCGAAGAAAAGATGGTATTTTCATTTTAAGATATTTAAATTTAGATATAGCCTAGAAATCTAAAAAACTCTACTTACTTGAACCCGTGCTTCGGTAAGATTAATGCGCATTGCTAGATCCTCGCGGAGGAATACATCTGGGTAGTGAGTCTTGGCAAATAATTGTTCCAGTTCACTCAGTTGCTGAGGGGTAAACGTTGTCCTATTCCTACGCTGTAAGGGAGAAAAGAAGAAGAAATATAACTTGTCTGGTTGTCTCATTACTGATATTTATCTAAAGGAACCTTATAAGTTGTCCTTCAAAAGGATAATCTGTGAATGATAACCCAAAAGAAATAATTAAAGGTTATAGAACCGTTTTATAAAAGAATCCTTTTTTTCATCAAAATTCTATGAATTAAACATCCATAAAGAGCTCGTGAACATATAATATATGAGATAAAAAAGGGTTAGGTCCTACGTGTATAATACAACCATGGATGTCACATTTTGGAAACCATTCTGGTTCTTCGAAGAACTTTAAAGGTTTCTAAGATGACAGTGCCATGGCGACATACTGATAAGAGCAAGTCAACAGAGACTGAAATGATAAATATTAAACGGATGACCGACTTATAAGACTCCTTAAAGTGCAGGTGAGTCAACCGATTCCAAAACGTATGTAGAACACTTTATTAGGCAATATTTACCACACACGCCTTATCATGCTTATTGTAACTAAATCAGTTTGATATAGCATAACATCGCTTTAAGAAACCATAGACATAGCTACTACAAGAACGATGTACATATTCACTCCAATGCTTTACGTGTCTACAATAGCCCAGTACCGGTTCAACTCAAAGGAAACCATGTCAGTGGTTTTCAGAAAGTCACAAATACACCAAAACACACCGAGGAACTATAATTACTAAACAATACAACCTGTCCTTCGGAAATACTAAACAATACATTAATAATGCATCTGAGATAAAAACCGACGAAATATAGTAAAATTAGAGATCCCTACCCGACACGACAATGTCATATCGTCGGCTAAAGCCTCGTCACAAGCAAATCGAAATGCTCCCGCTGCCTCCATCCGGTAAGTAGGATGTGCTATAAGAACCGACTCCATATCTAGCACTTGCTAACTTCCTTATAAGACGCTGACCATATAACACCGGAGCAAAATGATATTCTCTCCTTTGTCTCTTAACCAAATACTACCACTGGTATAGCTACATCAAACTTATTATTTTACCCAGCCCAAGTCACATCATAAGAGCCACCCCTTTCTCGTAAACGAACCATCTATTTAACTCCTATTTAGCTATAACCATATACCAGTGACTTAACTTGACAGCACCAATCAATTTTAGCCTTAAGTAATCTTGGCTGTGATCGTCCGTTCAGAACAATGCTTTAGGCTATTTTTCCTCAAATCTCTTGTTCCCAACGGTGATGATGTATTAGCTATTGGTTTTCTGTTGTTTGTTTAAAACGGTATTAATAGGTTATAGCCCAATATTATTAGAACTAAAACGAATGTCTTACATTAAATGCTTTAGATGTTAAGGACAAACGGAAATGCATAACAAGTATAATTCCCTGTTAGAATGGTCAACATCCATTTTGCGCCACAATTCCATGGTGTTTATACTGATATCACTTTTTGTAAAACTCATCGACTTGTCAAACGTCTCTCTGTGTTATTTAGTTTGACATTTAGCATATTTGACACGTGCTCAAGTCAGCTGATTATGGTATTTAGAGCACAAGAAAATGGAATAAAAAAGAAATGGTTGAAATTCGATTTGGGACTAATGTAATCCTTCCGCGTCGCCAATTGCCCGTTGCGGGTATTAGGGTCCGTTTCGAGTTACTTTACTTTGAACATGCAACTGATGTACTGGGTGCAGGCGCTGTCCACTGTGGCCCTTTGTGCAGCTTTAAGGACGGATTTCTGACTGCTTTGTACAGTATTCCTTAGCATGCATAATGCCGACACTTAATCGTCAAAAAGACCCATATTAAACCAGGTCAAATTTGATTTTGAAAACACCCTTAAACCGGACACAACCCGCACCCACAATCCCTGGCAAGCCCTGCTTCAAGCAACAAGTCAAATCAAAACAAAAATAAGTAACATTGTTACCTATATATGACATTTATCACAATCATGACAATTGAAGTCACCAGGTGTGTTGGTGACAAATCAGCATCTGCAACAACACGACCATGGAGTTGTCTAAAATAGACCTACACAAAGGCTTTATTTCTTGGCCGGTCGATTCGTAGACAAATACGGTGTAAGATGCTAAGAGATGTCGAATAGATTGCAAGTAAGCAGAAAGTGATAACTTGTCGAATGTATCATGCTATAGCTACCCGTGTACAATGTATAAATCTATCATGAGTAAACTTCAACCATGTTTAGTATAAGCGTTCGTCTGCATTGTTGAGATATTGTCGACTGGTTTGTCGAAATGTGTATAGGCACCTCATAAGTGACAAATAGGCCTATCCGTATGAACGGCAAGTGATGTCATAAACACCTATAAGACATGTTTGTCAATATCTTACATCAAAGTGAGGGTAAGCTTTAGAATACCCTACCATTTGTATTCCTCACTGTGTAAGTGTATGCGTCGTTCTTTAAAAGAAGACATGCAGTGGTATAGGTAGGGTATAATACAATGAACTCCTTAAGTGATTACGAGATTTTAGGCGACTTATAATGGCGACATATGCACTAATTATATACCGTGAAGTTGAACTTCAAATTAGCAATAAAGGCAACTTTGAATGATCTCGACGTCATTTGCATTTAAACAATATACATGTCGCGAATGCCGAATATACAACTCGTAACAACTCAATAACCGTCATACTTATCTTTCCTGTTTCCCGGCAACATATGCCATGAAAGACATGATCAGCCTTATGCTCTCTCATCATGCTCATATCATAACATTCAAGATATTTTTTTCACAATTTTGGCAACATCGTCAAAGTAATGACGAAATTGTCGACAACTCATAAAAGACAATATATGTAGGCCTAGTGATAGTGTGAACTCAAAATTCTCCAGGTGTTCCAGAACAGGTTCAAAATGTAACAGATTTAGAACATATTCTGAACGTGTTCAGAACACATCAGAACATGTTCAGAACATGTTCAAAACATGTTCAGAACATGTTCTATATCTGTTACATTTGAACACGTTCTGCAGTTTTTGCAGTGTAAGCAACTTCGTCCGTTTAATGGCCACATCTGACAACAGAGTTAAGACTTGACCGTTGACGAGTTGTATCATGAATCATGAATCCAAATGGAAAATTGGCTTATCATTCTTAAGACAACTTCATCATATCTCGGCATTGTACCGGTATAATGCCGAATTTACACAACACGTAACTCAATATTCGGGTCGGGAAGTAAACGCATTCATCCAACACTTTGGGACCAGTAATTCCCAATACTTCCCTCTTTGTTGTCTATATATTATAAGGTGATAAGGACAAATTTGTAAATTTTACAACATTTTAATTTCAGCGACATCTTAACTGAATGCACAAAAACAGTGCGAAAAATAGGCAAATTAGTTACATCTATCTCTTGTATCTCGGGGACATTTCTGCATCAATATATAATGACATTACCAATGAGTAACCAAATCGTGTCTCGATTTCTTATACACAAACACAACTTAAAGTTAAAATAAAGTTATTACCATCGCAAATCCGTCATCCAATTTGTAGGCAAATCAACATCATTGATATTACAAAAGATTTGTATACCCATACAAGCGGTAGAATTATTTTTAAAACGGTACTAAAACTCTTGTGATTTCCCTTAATCACGCGTTGTCATATTATTTTGCTTTGCAATATTTACATTATTACTGATTATAGATATCATTAACTAAAATGCTCATGGGCTTAAAAGTATTCCGTTTATTTAAAAACAATTGATTTACTGATCACATCGCCTGAAGTCTCGACGAGGGAAAAATAAGTTATTATAGAGGATCTTGAAAAATACACCTTCAAGCATAGCCGATAATGCTCATGATAACAAAACAGTTGCAATATTTAACAAATCGCCTAATAATTATATTCTGTGTGGCGTTAAATTTCATTCAGTGATATTGTAAAGACAAATAATTGATTTAAGAAAGGGCTGTATCTTTAATAAATGCAACCATCACCCTTCTTTCACCCGCAGTTTTGAAATAAATAAGACAACTGAACTGTATTAAGTCACTTTAGTTTTCAACTCCCACGCCAAAAATTTATTTTAATGCCATCATTCCACCATCATGTATGGGAAGCTCGCAATTGCTCTCGGGGTTGCTTTAGGCAATGGCTCAAGAAATCGCGTATATTTTGATAATTGGATTACAAGAGGAAACATCTCGTATATAATTAAGAACAAAACTGATTTTAAGACTCTTAACAAAACTATTGCGTTGAGCCTTTTTGTGTTAATGCGCTTTGGACCACATTGGCCGCAGGGGTGTAACGACTGTGACCGGAGTTTAGGCTGCTGTTTTGGTCATAGAGTGACGAATATCATTAAAAATTCTAAAAATCGGAATGTTTGTGTTTTTACACATGTTCATAGCAGTTTTCTTATAGAAGACTTTTTTTGTACTTGCAAAAATGGGGGAATTGTCTAGCGCTTAAAGCATTTACTTTAAGGATTATGATATTTTAACATGCTCTGTTCACATAATGAAGTAAACAACGAGTCCCTCTGCAATTACATGAGGAGTCCAAGACAATTAAGAACAACATAGAGTTGACCAAGTATTTTACCAAAGCACGGTAAAATGTACATCATCAGGAAAGACGTGAATCAAGTCTAATATTTCAACCGGGCAAAACGCCACCAGCGACAAGTGAATGGTCATTTCTACAAATAAAACATGTTATTCTACCAGAATTGTTAATGTTGTTTGGATGGATTACCGTATTATTTTTATATGAATTTAGTATGATGCATTTACGTTTGTTATGTCTGCTGTTTATTTTCTTTACACCATTTATGACCATTGTAATTAAACAAATTCGTTTTTTAAGAAGGGATTTTTCCGACAATTTCTTTTTGCGCAATAAAGGCCATCATATAGGTCTACGACATGATTTTCATTTTGGTTTGCTTAATGGATTTCAAAAGAAAAATCTTAAATATGATGTATCATAGACAATAGAGACCCCCATAGAGACCTTTCGTGTTTTTCGGATTAGTGGAGAAAACACTAAACTCTAATCAATTTCAAGTAACTTTTGGCTTAAAAAACACATTATTTTTACTAGTCTTTTTTTTTAAGTAGACTTAATTGTAACATTTTAAGTAGAGGTTTATATTTGGACTCATCATTCACACGGTTGTATTGTATTGAGTAGGGCGTGGGTCCGAACCGTGTTGTATATTTGTTTGTGTTGACAGCAAATCCATCATGAATCACAGTGATTTTATTTACCTGTCTTCTACGGTTATACATCAGTTCGTCCATGAACAGTTCCTCTCCTAAACCGGTGATCTGTGGAGGACCCATTTGTAGACCGTGTGCGCTGTTACCTGAAACTAAAAACACATAAAGAAAAACTCATGAAAATAACCCGAGCTTCAATGCAAAATCTTGACGATAGTTTACATTTCTCTAGGTCTTTTGCAACTCAGTTAATCCTTTCACAGAGTTGTGGCACCAAAGCATTCAACTTCTAAAGGAAACGAAGGAATCTGGAGCAGTAGCGTTACTAGCGTCTTCAATTTGATTGATTGATTGATTGATTGATTGATTGATTGATTGATTGATTGATTGATTGATTGATTGATTGATTGATTGATTGATTGATTGATTGATTGATTGATTGATTGATTGATTGATTGATTGATTGATTGATTGATTGATTGATTGATTGATTGATTGATTGATTGATTGATTGATTGATTGATTGATTGATTGATTGATTGATTGATTGATTGATTGATTGATTGATTGATTGATTGATTGATTGATTGATTGATCGGTCAAATAATCACCACCTCTCTCTCACATTATCTTTAACATCCTATTCTATTTTCACCCTATCTGACCCGCATACCCCTGCGTTGACATCATCATCCGATCCAAACATCACCCGACCCCACATGATTCGACCATTACCCAACCTGGTCTCCACCCCGCGCCATCACCGCTTCTTTAGTTTCCTCCTAGCTGAGACGATCACGATGATATCAAACAAAATAAAGATTATAGGGACGTTATAATAGTTTTAGCTCCTCATTTTTAATTTAGGCTTCCTAATATTTCCCAGAGTAATTCCATACAACTTTTGTCTATAATACCAAGTCCATCCCTTACAAAGTATAATTAGTCCATCAGTTAATTACACGAATGCCAATAATTATAATTAAAGTCTATTTAGCTTTATCCAGGTCAACCGCGTCAACATAATCATAAATCTCAGCACACCATAACCTTTCAAAATAAATAAAATACCATCCGTTTTCAATACACCTGATAGGCTTTATATCATATAATAATAGTAAAGTAATCATAAAATTGAGACTGGCGCGGATGTAACGCGATCTCGCAGAGATATACAAAGTAGCTCACTCATATATAACACAGCCTCGACGAGCCAACCAACCAAAGTGGGTTGAAAATATTGTTTAAAAATAATTGAAGCCCCTAATCTTCCGGCGCTAGAATAAGAAATGAAATAAATATACCACGTATATAGGATGCATTAAACAAACTAGAAAAACACATGTGTTCCTAAATTCGTTGATATAGTATGTATAATGCGGATTGTATTTCTTGAGATAGAAATATGTATTAGGGATAGTGTTAAACGACGTGTCGGTGCTCATCAGGTATAGGCTAGCATACCCGGTAGCATACACTGGATGAGTCGCCTGGAATTCATGCGATGGTTTCACCGAACGATTTGCTCATTTAGCTCAATTACGATAATTTAAAGTATTTTTTTTAAAAACAGTACAGATTTGTCATATTTAAAGTCTTTATTTGTTGACACAATGACATCTTTAATGAAGTTCTTTATCATTGCAAAACCATGTACATGAAGTATTATAGCTGATACCATTTTTACCAATTTAATTACTCGAATTAAGCCCATTAGACAAAATGTTTGTGTCTTGCAATATAGCATTCTGTTCAACGTAACTTTCGACTTAAGCCTTCGATTTACAGCCAGTGTCTAAGCAATTACATGATATTTTTTCTGTATCTCTATCCGGCTAAATTATTATGAAAATATCTGATCTTAACAATTAAGACGAAATAGGCAAACGTGTCAAGTATAGAGTGTTATCGCTATCTATACCGTAGATAGCACAGGCATATATAAAGAGATCTTGTTGGTCTCTTAACATCTAACATGCAAGGCAAACATATTATCACAAGTTAAACTCCTCCTCTTTTGAGTTTAACAAATGTTTTTGGAAACAATACCAGCCCCTATATAGCATTTACACAACTTAAATTCTTTCTTACGAGTATTTTAAACATGTTAAAATGACGTTAGCGTCTATCAACATTTTTTGTGTAGACCTTGAGATTAATTTCGATATATTTTGTGTTATAGGCTGGCTATTGCGGTTGTGTTTAACGATACATAAACATATATAGTCATTCTTTCATAGGCTAAGAGTGTTCACTCAGGTTGTTAAAACATTGAACTTGAAAGCAATATCACTTGCAGACATATTTTCTTCCCAATTTCTCTCTAAACTATAAGTTTGACAACTGAGCACGATGTAAACGTATGCACTTGATGATATGCAAAAGTGATTTACTCCACATGCATTGGGCCAATGAATTTCTAGTACATGGATACTTATGTGCGCAAGTCGTTTGAAGCTTATGGGCTTCGGACCAAGATAAAGGACGTGTAGTATTTAGCCCTGTCATGAAATAACTCAACAAGTCATCAATAAATATTCACTCTCGTTCCCTGAACGATTGCATCTATAATTAGTATCGATCTGAACAATATGCACATCCATTGTGCGCATGGGTTCGAGTTTAGTTCTATAAAAACCCTGGGTGGAGAAGTTATGTACAATTATCACACATAGTTAAAATCAATCAGACACGGTGAATGTATGTGATAATTTGAAATGTTGAAATTGTTAAAAGTATTTACACTTTCATCGTGCCATCTCTTTTTAACGTTAGTTTTGTGTCACAACAGCCACTACAAAGGGCCATGCTGTTGTCGCAAGAAACGACCAATGTCCATACTAATCACCGCTCTTTTCAAACATGCCATGTCATACATATAGGTGCCATGAAACACACATTGTATCAGTTCTTAACGACATTTCAATAGAGATTATCATCCCTGCATTAGAAAATCTTTTTTCCCCACCATTTGTGATTGGACCGTGCGTGTAAAAGCTGGGCGAGATAGTCGTCTATACATTGCCCATGGTAATTCTGACTATTTAAAACTATTCGTTTAGTGATTAGGCTTAGATATCACTCCACGCGGATATTGATAATGTCGCACCGCAAGTAAGGCAGTTCCCTCAACTTATTAATCTACTCCTGATTTATTGCCAATTTTCATTTCCCCTCCGATTGATGCGCGACGACATACATGCATGCCACGGGGCAGTAACTAACCCGTTATTTATCATGGTAAACTATAAGCAATGTCGTATAAAACATACCCCTGATGTAATTGGCGTACAGAATAAAGCATTGGACATTAGCTCATTCAACTCATTGTTTTTGAGAAGGAAATAGCATACGACAAAGAAACTGTTTCTGATATGCACGGATGGTGTTCCAAGAATGGTCAGATAAAATTCAACATAATAGCCCTTATATTCATAATAGCCCTTATTCATGTTTGAAAAAGCCTCCCTGGTGAAACGCTATAGATCCGTAAGTGAACAGTGGATTTTAAAGAGTATTTCATTTGACAGGAAATAAGACTTCCTTCCCATTGATTAATTGCATTTATGATATAGTTCTTTCATATTTACGGTTTAGTATCAATACGCCAACGGTTACTCGATCTAATTTAAACAAACCCCGTTCATCAGATCACTATAGTCTGAAGGCTAATCTGACGAATTTTCATACCCTGGAGCCGTGTTTAGGTAATTTCCCCATCAAAAGCCTCACGTTTTTCTATCCGTCCATCAGTATGGAATTACGCTACGCGCTATTATATGTATAGAGCCTGGTGGCTTGTTTCTTAGTTTCTGTACAACGGTGGTAACTTTATTTCCGATTACAACCGAGTGTGTCTTTCATAGACTTAGGTGTGTAATGGCTAATCTGTAACGACCATAATGATAAGTAACGAGGTGATTAGATAGGCTAATCTTTTGGATTGGTGGTTTGTATTACGTTGTGGTGTATGATTCGCCTGTCCGCGGCCCGGTCGGCCTCGCCGTTTGCCACGGAGGAAAGACACAGTTTGGCGTCCGGTTTAGATAAACGACGGAACACTTTGCTGACACGGTTCTCATCATACAGCCGAACCTCGTAACCCAGATCGATGAAAAGATATATTGGTCAGGGCCTAAATCAACTCATAATTGTGTGCGTTTTATGATTGCGACTGTCATCATGATTCAAATGAGTTAAAATATCCACGTCCACGGTCCATTCATAGAGAATTAGTGATCACATATAACCCGTGACCGTTAAAATCATTTAGTCTGAAGTTCAGTGGTGCATGCTAAAGCTGTTACATCAGATAGCAGAACATGATCAGTTTCTGTAATCTGGACAAAGCATTGTTGCTATCTACCGTAGATAGCAGGGTTGCTGTTACTTGTTTGCTAACCCCTATATAAGCTGCAAGGTTCCAAATATAATATCATTTGACTCTTCTATGTGAAGAACTTTGTAACATTTTGGGTTAATTCATATAAGAACAATCACAAACAAGCTTAACTGAGAACGATATACAATTGTAAATTAAGGCCAATTATATCAAATGTCATGACTGCTATATCTTTAGTTTAGATGGACGAGCACGAGCACCATCAATTCTGCTATACCAAACTGCATGTCCTGCTAGCTACCGTAGCTAGCATGGCCTATATTACTCGTTTGCTTATTAGTCGGCATAAAGCCTACATTATAGCAAAGCTGTAAAGGAACTCTGTCCTGTACTTTTTACTGACATCTATAGGCCTATAGGGAATACAGATAATTTGTCTATAGGTGCCTTGCTGTAATGCATCTTTTTAATCATATTTTTAAAATAATTGCTGTTATTTTGTTGTTAAATATTGTATGCCATTTTTGATGTTTGTGGTTTGTACAGCTCATTGATCTTATGGAAATGCGCTCTATAAGCACCGGTAAATAATCAAATAAAGAATAATATTCATATTGAATAATAGTGATCATTGTAGAGTCAAACATATTAGAGATTATACCTGATTGTTACCCCTGCTACCTTCCTTAATAATATATACAAAGCGTCGCCAGCTTCTAGCAGTTTTGCTGCTGAAGATAGAATGGTTGCTACTTGCCTATAGCTTTCAGCAAATATCATATGACCCTAAGCTGAAATGGCTCCAAATCTGCCCACTTAATAGAACTTTTTAGGAAGAAATTTGAATTTGTTTGTCATTTCATATTGTAGGCCTATGATTAACAATCACAATAGTGTCATACAGATCAAGGTGTGATACCTATACCGTAGATAGCATGGTTGATATTACTCATTTGCTTATATAGCATGTTCAGTAAACAATACCCTTATATAGCTCTAAAGGCTATAAACAAGCACTCTAAATTGTATCTTCAACTTTTCGCTGTTACGGATTTTGTATCATATAATATATATGGCAACTCGGGAGCGTTTATTTTGTTAACTGTGTGTCACACTCCCAGGTAATTTATATTTTATATCATACCCCTATAAGATATACACTAACTATAAAATCATAATGATGTTATTAATTGTGATCTATGATGAGGGTCTTAAAAGGCTCTACTAAATTGAATATGTATAACTGTTCTTAAAAATAACCTTCATATATGTTTGTGTATATAAATAGAATATCGAACAATTTAGTGTTTAAGGCGAGCCATTAAGAACAATAAACACCCAAGGCTTATTATGCGTGATTGTACGGCTGTTTTCATCGGTATCGACATACATTATAACATAATCACGCCAGCTTTTGCAGTTTTGCTATCTACTGAAGATAGCATGGTGGCAAATACTTGTTTGCGCTTGACATATTTTTTTAATATTATACATAACCATAAGCATGATAAGATAAAAAGCTCTAAATACATCTTTACATGGAACTTGAACTGCAACCTGGGAAAAACCTACAACTGATTGGTCAATTAATTGATTATTTTAACAATCATAAACAGCGTCACTTTTGAAAGATACGTACTTGCACGGTTGATATTATATCTACTAAATGGTTGTTATATATCACTCGTTTGCTTATGGCATACCGAATTCAGTTAGACATAAACTCTAAACTGAAAAGCTCTACGTTTGTCCTCTAAGTTGAACTTTTTACTGTCATCTGGGGGAAATTATGAAACTGGTTACATGGCTAATACTAAGTGTCATTATAGAGAGCAAAGTAAAACAGGTTGCTATATCTACCGTAGATATAGTAGCGGCATAATATAGTGGTTATATTACTAATTTGCTTATAGCATGCTAAGGTAGGCCTGTATTTCTAGATTTTGTTTAGAATTACCTTGAAACACCAGGATACACTACGAATGAACTCTGTGGGATCGCACCGCATGAAATAGACCTATATATTTGATCATTATTGCTATTTCTCGTGTGCTCTTAGCACATCTGTATTCATTAAACTGAACCTAAAATGCTCTAATATCCTCTATAAATGGAAGCTTCTACTTTAAAATGTTCTCTGAAGACATTTTAACGGTTTGGTAATTTATAAAGAGCCAAAAACATTTACGATATGACTACATAAACGAATATGGCTGCTATCTTCGGTAGTGTATATAGGCTTGAACGTCGTCAGTTTTCGTCAAAGCCGTGTTGCTATCTACCGAAGATAGCATGGTTGTAATTCAAAATACAAATGTATATTACCTGAAGCTCTAACGACTTCAATTGATGTCTTCCAATTGGAACCTGTAACTGTTCTATATGCGAAGAATTGTTTCAACTTGGTCGATAACAATTTGGTGATCATTAGGCCGTATATTATTTGAGACCGATGATCTGTGCTCTGATAGCCTTTGAATTTAAAGACAAGCGCATTGAGCAATTGATGAAAATTATCTATTAATTTACGTCGTATATATCTTACCTAAGACCTAAGTATCAACTATGCTATAAGGATAGTTGTACAACGGTTAATGGTTTTCCATAATTCCTTTATAGGGGTACTATCTTAGACAATAACAAGAGATGGGCCCACTTCCCATTTTTTTCGAGTGTAATTAGTTGTGAATAATAAAAGATATCCAACGAATTATTCTTTAACAAGGTCGAAGGAGGAAGTATATTTTCACGATTTTGGCGTCTCTAATGGGCCGTTGCAGATTTCTTTTTAAATGCCACAGGGGTGTGTATTTTTTATATACATCACTGTCTATATACCGGATATCGTTAATAAAATTGTATGAACCTTTCATTTCATTTGTCCAATCTATCCACCCGTCTCTAACAGTAAATTTGTTTTACTTATAGACTTTTGCTAGTCAATCATCTTCTTTCGCTTCACCATAATAGACCTATAGCTTGCACTTACTCTATTTCATCATAAGGGAGTTACGAAGACGCTCGGAACCTTTTAACAGACAAGCATGTTCCAAGGAATTCTTCTCATATCTTTAGAATCACTTAGCAGATGAAATAAAAGGTCCAATGATTGAAAATGCCATTGCGGTGCGGGTTTTTTTTTAAACCGTTTGAATTTTTTCTTCTTTGCTTAGTCTTCCAAACAATGTTCTTCTCAGTTTGAAATTAATTACTTCACCGTCGGAAAGCTGATGATTCGGCGAGCGTCGCGTAAGGACTAATCTCTCAGAAATGCGGACTTATTTAAGTAATAATGTACAGGGTGTGTGTAGTTGTTTCTTTTGCGCATTTAAATCTATAAGAGAGTTGCTATAAGTCAGGGATTTAAGTAAAAATGTTGAAAATATGTTTGAGTGCCTGTAGCAATTTTATTAGGCTTTTAGATATGCAGGATAGTGAAGCATGCTAAAGGCATGGACTTTACACGTTCGTTTCGTATTTTATCTATATTTCTTTTAATTGTTCTTAATAAAAAAGATAATTTATATTTTGTTGATTTGATAGGAAAAATAAAAAAGATCCTTTGAGGCGCTATGAAATGGATGTTGGGTGCGGTAATGTTGAACCCTGGAAGCATTTTGTAATAGAGAACGTGCAATAAAAATAGGGATCTTTGGGCGAGTGGATGCCAGAATGCCTCACAAAAGCCTTACGTTGTATCGACAACATTTGTAGGCTATGCATCTGATAATCTGAAGAGAATTATGGCCCACTTTAGCAAAGTCAGAGATAGCCTTTTGATCCATAAAAGAGGCAGTTGATTATCTGTTAAAAGTGGCAAATCCATAATTTCATCATTTTGATATTTTTTCCTTGCATTTCATTTTTTATGTGTGAATTTCGTTAAAAAGCTCTCACCCCGTCGGAGTAGCAGAGAGCAGTCAAAATTCATTCGTTCATCTCACCCAATCAAGGGTGTTAGCAACACCATACGTGAACGACACGTCCATTTCATAATACCCGCCGCGCCGCCGATGTATTTACCTAGCCTACCTAAAGAAACTAATTACTTAGCGACGATGGTTTTATATACCCGGTACTGAATTACATGTAAGAGAGCGTGGTTAACTCAAATCTGTAATAAATCGCTATTAGGGTGTAATAAACTGTCGTCTGCTACCAGTGCAGTACCAGTTTAACAAAACACACCATAAGATGATTTCGTGCTTTTGTCAGTGTTTATCTCGCAAAACTTAGCTAGCTCAATTTCAGTTTTTAATTTATAAGGGCAAGATGAAGGGGACTTATAAAGACAATAAAATTGACACAATATTTAGAGAACGTGCGTTAACTGATTATCGTGTTCACAAATTCGTGCTGTGATTCTTGGGTATTAAAGTAAATGATGTGTAAAATAACTAGCGGCCTACTGCTGATTGCATGGGACCCCATTAGTTAAAACTGTAATAGAAATTGAGACAGCGCCATTGTAATTTAACGGGTACCTCTCTCGCTTATCAATTTACATTGTAACAAGCCAAGTAATTATGGTTGTGTTAACCGGTTACTTTTCCGATCTGTCTTCGTATTTGTGTGTATAAAGTGTCGTCGCAGGTGTTTTAGTAAGTTCCTTTATAGGACAAATAGGGCTGTAAAATGTTATTATTTGATTATAATGAGCATGGACTTCAATTAAATACCATCCTCTGGACCAACGTTTTCACATCAAATAGCTAATTTGCTATAATCACACCTCTTATAATTGATCTTGGTATAAGCCTATGTTCGCCAATTAACTTTTTTTATTCACGATCACGTAACGTAAAGGACCCTAAGCTGCCATGTTCTGGCTCAATTAGGCTCAAATATTTTGTTTCTATAGGAATACACGCCAGCAGAAACATAGATTACCTCTGCATTCTAAATTATCATCATAATAAAAAGTTAGGTGCATGTAACTTAAAAAGTTAGGTGAATGTATCTTAAAAAGTAATAGCCTACTTACAGGTTAGCAAGTGTTGCTTGGAAACCTATGTTCAGTATAGTATTTTATGAGCATGATATCATATGACGGTTCAATGAGTTGTGCATACTTCAAAGTAATATCTTGAAGGATAAGGTATTTAAATTTACGCAGTGAGTTCAACGGGTGTTTTTTCCAGAAGCTATCTTGAGTGATAGCACCTTGTGAGGCATATTTGATTGATGGATTACATTATATAATTTTGATAAGTGCAATGAATGCGGTAAATATAACTTGCTTTGCTCTTTGCTTAGTTGATAAAACTAAGAATTTCAAATTGATGGGGCAAGGTAAGGCCAAGTATTGCCTTATAAAGACTCAGACTTAAACATTATACCAATCAACCGCTGAAAGATCCAGTAGCAATGGGCTGGGGTTATGGAGTTCAGTAATGGGGGCTATAAAGACTATAGCACATTTTACATGGGTGGCATTAGGATTTACGAAAAATGCACTATAAACATGTCTATACATACATGCTATAACTCAGTAGCGTAACTAGTGTCTTCAATTGGGGGGGGGGGGGGGCATGTGGGGGACAGGCATGTCATCAGGGGGCATATCTGACTATTCTTTTAAAGTATGTATACATAGGTATACATGGAGTTTGTCATTTCATTTAAGGAGGGGGCATCAGGGGGAAGCCTTCTGGCAATGAGGAGCTGCCCCCCCCCCCCCCCCCCCCCACCTCTGGTTACGCCACTGCTATAACTTATTAAGCATCATCAGGAGCGTCTTGAAATAAATTTGCATCACTCTATTGTTTAGCCATAACTCCAACCAATTTATACTCCAAATTAATTTTCTAGGTCAAATGTCACTTATTAAGCCAGCTTTACTTACCACGTTAATAGTTTTAAGCACGTTTAAACAAATTAGACTCACAAAGGCGTTAAAAATGACACCTATCTAAACATATTATACAGCGCGAGGCGTAAACGGTGCACGATTCCACCCGAGTTTGTTGATAAATACAGACGTTAATGTTGTCACTCAAATAGGATTTCGGGACGCGCTGCACAGCAGAGCTTTCGACAGCATCACAATCCGTCATCTCTCACCAAAACTGTTAAGATGGTTCAGTGCCTCGCATATATGATTTATATATCACGGGAATGAGTTGACCTCATCATATCACCGCGAACAGGTAAAATGACTTTATGATATTGCTCAAACACCGATCTATTAAATTGATTTCATAAAATGACCAATTAAGCTCAATTAAGATCTTTCATTCATACCCCATTAACCAAATGGAAATATGACATAGGCCTAACTATATTTTGAAGGCTGTTAACATGATTCGTTGTGAGTTAATTACAGATGACGACATGAGGCCAAGAAGAAAGTGGCGTATAGCCAGAAATGTTGTACGAAGGGACTGATGACACAGACTTATTGTTGTTGAAAAGAGACAAAATCCCACGCTCTCCCGTTGACACTGTGGAGAAGGGCGACACTGAAAAAGGGAATTAAGCGGTGGAGGGGGAGGGTTCAAATCGAGGGATATCACACTCCTTCCCCGCTGTGGTAAAATTACTCCCGAAACCGAAAGAGACATTTGTCTAACGTTTACAACAATTTAGTATTATACCATATTCATGAAACGGATTAAAGCTCAACACCATTCAACTGACAATAACATCTATATATTAAATTATGTTAGCTTTTTGATGGCTTTAATATTGGTGATTTCATGATTATCTTATACTCATAGGTATGAACATACAATTTATGATTCACCAATGAAAGTAAATTTTGATCCCACAATTCCTAGCGTGACAATAAAAAGTCATATTAGGTGGTATAGGTAGGTTTTTTTTGCAAACAGTTAATTTCCCTATATTGCTATATTATATTATACGTAAAGTATCCATCTTACTTGCTGTTTTGTAAAATTACATGCTAATGTTTGCTCGTGAAATGATTGCGGATGGGTTTTAGAGACTCGTAGCAGGCCTCTCTAAATCATCGATACATTTATGGACAAATTAATATGAAAGTCAAAATGTTAAATTACAACATAGAGGGTGAGTCAAAAAAACTTCAAAAGTGGAAAGCCATCTTGTTTTCAAAACCAAGTTGATGTTTGAAATTTCTTACACGTTGCAAAAAAAATTAAGTCAATAGCTTTTTTCGTTTGTCTTTGGTGAACCTGTTTGCTGCACAACCCAGTTTACTTGTTTGTCCACGAGCATAGTGATTTTCAATTGAAATTGCACACATTTCATGTTCACATTTGAACCTACCGCTAACACAATTTGGAATAATTTCATTTTTTATTCAAATTTAGAACAATAAGCCATTAATAGCATGGGTTATGTAAATTGATTATTTTATCTCCCATGTAAACAAGAAAGGATGCATTAACATGATTAAGTTCAAATTACGTTACAAATTTGCTCGAATTTTCAAAAAATTAATTAGAGACGCATTTTGCAAGCTTATTGCTTGTTTAGAGTGTTTCGTGAGCAAGCGTGTGAAATGGGTGTACGGGTAAAAAGGTTCACCAAAGGCAAACGAAAATGCGATTTTTCACATGAAATAAGTAACAAATATGAAGTTCTATAACGTTTAAAAAATGTCAAACATCAACTTGGTTTTGAAAACAAGATGGCTTCCTTCCACTTTTGCAGGTTTTTTACTCACCCTGTATAATATGTAACCCAACATGAGTAATTTAAGAGCAAAATTGTGGCACAAAGTAAAAATAAGTCAAATTCATAAAAAGTCTTATTTCTGATTTTTTTATATAGCTTGTATCCAGCCAAAGATTCAATTTCATGATACTAAGGCCAAATTAAATTAATTGTTTGTCTCAAAGCTCCCGCGCGCGTTAGTTTATTGATGCGCATTAGAAAAACAAAAATCTGAAAAAATGAAAAAAATCCAAAAATGTCAACGATTTTTCAGATTTTCATTGATCACATCATCTTAAATACAAAAGTTCACTTTAACAAGGATTTCAATATTTTATATTTAAAAAAAAAAAACTTGAAAAAAACCCGCATTCCGCATTAGTTTTACAACAGGAGAGGAGCTTTGAGACAAACAATTAATTTAATTTGGCCTAATATTGAGTTAAACTACATTTTGAGATTCAATTTTCAATTATAATCCATTGATTTGTTAACAAAACCAAAACTTTAAATCTCCATTAACTTGACAATTTGTATTTGATGTTTTTAGTGGTTTTCAATAATGCGTAACTTTGTTTAGGATTGTGATATACATATAACATTGACTTTGATACAAAAATGTGCCCTTATAGCCTACATATTACCATGATATCAATAACTCAATATTAACATTTTACTCATTGTACATTTATGGCAAATGTTTAAATTAAGACCGTCAGAACAAAAGGCTGCAATTCACAAATTGCTGAGGGCATGTGTAGGCCTATACCATTGCTACACATCCATTTCTATTATTCATTCGATTAGGAGATTGGCGCGCAACAGCCGTTCGGATTTAGCCTTACTGCCAATGACTGTCTGCACTTCACAAGTGTGACACGTGATGAGCAAAATGGATACAAATACGCACCAACCAGGACCAAATACACCTGTTCAGTCAAATATACCACTTTATCTAATATCATCTTTCCGTTGATTAATATATTTTTTGCGATATTATGAGTCTTGCACATGTTCTGAGGGATTTTAACATTTAAAGCGCGGATGATATTTGTCTATAGATGTTTCTCCGCGCGTAGATTAAGTAAGCTTATCCTTCTAATTGGTCAATTCTGTAGAGTCTCAAAATGTTTTAGTGTAATCAAACTATATGTCATGCCTTGTATTCGGTAAATTGGAAGCTACTTTTGTACATGGAAACTTGAAGTTAAATCGTAAGGATACGGTCTTAGATTGGAATGAAGCAGATTTGTTCGCGCCGTGAGGTATTTAGATTTCATGTAACTAGTAAGTTGAATAATCTTAGCACAACAAACAGGCGAAGTTGGTACCGCGTAGACATGTCAACGTCCAGCGAGTGCTTATCACACACTATAGGGGCATGTAACAACATATTTGACAGAACATGTTATCCCTTTTGTTAATGTGATAGCATGATGGAAATCCTTTGATCGTAATGTGATACATTTATTTTTTTACACGGCGAATAAGGGTGGTATTTATTCGATACAAGGTAACATAATATAGCGACGAATATCTGCCTGGCTGGCAAGACGCTATACGCGATGATATAAATTGTATGCAACGTCACGGGAGTCTGTTAAAGATAGCTTGGTTCTTGTTTTTTGTAGTAAAATTGTAAATAAGTTTATGTGTTTACTTGTCATGCTTGTTTGAATATCATCGCAACAAAGAGATGTTGAATGTTTCAATGGGAAGACCAATCTACTACTGAAGGTTTCAGTGATTGGTTCGGGGATTGGTTATAGCCTAGAGTATGGAACCCATATTATTTTCTTCAAAATTTCTATCAAACTCATGCCCTATATGTCCATTGTTCACCAAGTTGCTATACATATACAAAGGTTTACCCCTTCTTTTCCCCAAAGTGAGCTTACTTTCCATATTTCCGATAAAACTCCCAATTTTCGCGTCAACATTTTCCATATCGGGTTAAGGTAGTTAAGAATAGGATAAGGGTTAGTCAGTGATAGGGTCATGGTATGGGTTTGGACTTTGGAGTCATGAGTTTCCATCGAATTTTGTGCACAATACTTTACTTGAATTGAGGATGACCTTTAAAGATATCAATATATAAATGTAACACACAACGTATTTTACAGAGTGCCTTTTTTACTTTTGTAAGTGGTGCAAGAAAAATTCCATTCAGAAAGGTGTTTTCTTACGAAAGCAAGGATGGGTGCCACTCACATGGAACCCCATAGGTATCACCGGGTGGGAAAATTATAATGTACATTGGGCAAGTGTTAATGTTCATACAGATATTTTTTCTGCGTTCTTGTCTGTATTTTTGAAAAAGCATTTTCTTAAAAATTCTGTTGAATAACAATTTATGGTAATTGTCAAAAATAATGTACCTCGGTCATTATGTTCATAATATTTTATTTGGCGTTCTTGTCTGTATGTTTGAAAAAATCTTTTAACCGTAACAATTTATGACAATTGGCAATCATACATTATTCTATATTTAATTCACTTTCCCTTTCATAATACGTAATCCATCATAATCTCAATTATTTTCGTGACGTCTTCCGATCCATTTTGTTTCCCGACTTCGACGAACTACTAAATCATCAATAAGAATTATAACTGAAAAGGTCAATGAAAAACGTGATCATTTCAACAATTTGCTATTTAGCAAATAAAGCTTCTGAAGTATAAAGCAATAAATAACAAAATATGATTTTTTTTGTCTTCATATTTCCAAAACAAAGCAAGTGGGGTACAAATGTATTTGTTTCGGTAGTTTATGTTGGTGATTTCAAATTAATACGTTAAAAATTGCGTTCTTCCGATTTTTGCGTATGAGTCTCGGCCTCTTAATGTCATTTTTACTTGACTGAAGCCATTCGCCTTACATAAAACGATAATAAAAGGTGATTACAACAACAACAAAACAAACAAAAAAACAAACAAAAACAAAAACAAAGACGTTAAGCAAAAAAATTCACGTACAAATGAATACCGGGCCACTTTTTTTTCTTTGCTTTATTTGTACAGATTTGTCGGTTTTTAACGGTAAGTTTGAAGGGAAAAAAGAAGCCCGACCGACCCAACCTGAGCTGAGAGGTCCGCTTGCCCATAGAACAGTGTATGTTTTTTCGTTGCCTAATTTTAAAATACCAAAAATACACCATATATACACCAGTGCCCGCACCAGTGTATATGTTTCTGTTATAAGGTTTGTTTGCACCTAAGGGGGAGGAGGAGGAGGAGGAGGCTGTCCTATTATGTTAGGGTATAGGATGTAAGGCGGTTTTTCTTGTCGGGGTTTTGCATACGATGATATTACCATAATTGTTGATACCGGAAACCGTTGGACTGTATTCCACAGTCCATTTGGCAGTTTCTTACCAACGATACGTCTACTTTTGTCAAAAAATGACTAAGAATATACAAGGAATTTAACATCAAACCCTTTTCAAGTAAAGAAAAAGTTAATAAATAAATTATGCTAACAGGGGTAATATTTAAAAAATGTGGGCAATAAAAGGTACTAATTTTAACAGATCATAACATAGGCCTACTTGTAGTCTAAAATGTGACTGTTTAATAATGAGAATAAAGGTATTATTTTTAGACCGTAGGCCTACCCGTGTTATATTGTCTGACATAGATTCGGGCGGTAGTAGTACAGGCTGTCCCGAAATGTTTAGTACCCATTCGATGCCAAAAGTTCAATAATTTCTGTCATCATCAAAATCGATGGGATTAGGTCCGTTGTTTTTACATCATCTTTGTCATACTGTACTATTATATTAGAATCTTAGATCATGAATATCGGATTTATCATACTCAAGATACACTCCATTATGTAAAACATGGTAATTTCATCTTTTTGGCAAAGTGCTAAAAATGTGTGTGCTATTACAGCTTGTTTGAAAGAAACTTGTGTATTCTCATAATCTCGTGTCAACTCAATTATAATCTTGTGTGTCTTTCTGTTGTACCTGTTATTAGTTATGGGTGTTCAAATCATTAATAATTCTTCTCCTTAAAGGTAGATGACCCGATCACATTTTCGTAACACAGAATTATTTCAAACATACGGAGATTTTCATATCATATGAAAGCTCGTATTTTTCTCATCATCATACTGAAATTTGACGGCCTAAATCGGTATAATTACGGAGAAATCGATGAAATAACGTCGAATTACCACGAATGGTGGTAACCACCGATATAGTTTGTGTACTACTCAATGGGTACAGTTCACAGCATCTTGTGCGTCTAAAATAAGAACCATTAGAGCTATGCAACTCAAACTTTGGAACACGACATTTTTAAGGATGACCTTTCATGTAGAATAGAAAACTTCAAGTTGAAAATCGAAAATGTGATCGGATCATCTACCTTTAATTCACTTTAACGGGTAAAAGAAGTTTGTCACACTTGAGTGACCCCATGCATTGTTTTATTTGACAAGTGTTTAGGGACTTCTAAATGAAGTGGTATTTGGTGAATCACCAATGGCTTAGATTTCATTTTCACATTGGAGAATGGATTTCGTGGGGTTAAACACTAAGGGACTTTATCATTTTTACCAAGTTTGTAGGAAATTGCATCCCCAATATGAAAAAGAAGTCTAAGCCAATGCTAATTACCCATGACTACGTCTTTACCTGTTTAAATGTCTCTCAAGTTTAGCCTCAAAACTAGCTCATTATAGAAACAAAGCTTGGGGTCGCTCATGCGTGACGATCCATTTTTAATCTTCAAATTGGATCAAAATGAAGAAGTATTAATGGTTTGAACAACAATATGATACAACAGCAGTTTAAAATAGAAAGGAACCAAATATATTAGCAGACAAGAGATTAAGAGAATGTATTAGTTTCTTTCAAACAAGCTGTTTAAAAACACATTTTGTTGCACTTTGCCAAAAAGGTGAAATCACCATGTCTTACACAATGGAGTGTAACTTTAACAAAATAAGTCCGATATTCATGATCTAAAATTCTAGTGAAAGGGTACAGTATATCAAATGTGAAAAAAACCCGGATCTAATCTCATTGATTTTGATGATGAAAAAATGTATTGATTTTTGGGCATCGATGGGTACTAATCATTTTGGGACAGCCTGTATTTTAAGCGGAGTGGCGTCGTTGTTGTACTACTACCGAACGCATTTTTGTCAGACAATATAACACGGGTTCGGTCTTAAACAATACATTTATTCGCAATCTTTAACAGTCCCACTTTAGCCATTTATCTGTTCAAATCCCATAACTTTGCTATTGTATAAGCCAGTTGTATGAACTATTCCACAATTGTAGTTTTGAATCTCAGCTACAAATTCATAGTAGATTGGTCTGAGTACTGGTTGTACTTTTCTGGAGATGCAGTACAAACCAAAGGTCCAAGTAGTGCGACGGAAACGGTTAAAAAACAGCCAAAGGTTTCATAAGAGCTACTTTTGACCAATTCTAATCGATAGATTATAACCGTTCTAAATTACAGATATCTCTTGAACAGACTATAAACAATAACATTAATTGATGTACCCTATGTATATATAATAGTATGCAGGCCCGTAGGAAGGGGGGGGGGGGGGGGGGGCGATGGTGGCGATCGCCCCCCCTTTGAAAATCTTCCCCGGAAAATTTGTACACAGATGAAAAAATTTCGCGCGCTACGCGCGCATTTGTCTTCCCAAAATGCAATATTCTTTGCTACAATCTTGTTTAGGGCCAAAATGTACCTCGATCGTGCAAAAAATAGGTGCAAATTCGCAAATTTTCGCGCGCTACGCGCGCTTATTTGACTCAAAAAAATCTTCCGTTATTTTATTTTTAAAACGCCCCCCCCCCTTTGAAAAAAGTGTCTTACGGCCCTGGTATGGGGGATGCCCTATTAATAAGGCAGAACCAGACCAGGACAGCCATTAGTTTTAACCCTACCAGATAAGAGAACCGCTGCAAAAGTCATATTTGCTCTTCACTATGGCTTGACTTGGCTTGACTTGTAACAACGAAAAATTGACTTAATAGTGGTATTCCAGTTTGCTAAAGGCGTAACAATATATTCCAGTTGATATTATACTATTTGTAAGCTTACAAAGGTTAATATTGCCTACAATCTGAATTATACATGATAATACAATATTATATTCAGAAAAACCCCCCAAAAAAACCATATTTATCTTTAGGATAATTTTCCGTGTCTGTTCTCTCTGGTTTTGATCGCATCATTATAAAAGTGAGAGAGATACCAATTATAATTTACTACTATAAATGTGTAGCTATGATTATACTCGTGACAAAAGTCATGAGGCAGCTGTCATTCATATTAACGATGTTATGACTGAAGAGGTATAACTCATTGAATGACCCTCGTATTATTAATGAAGTTTTGATATTCAATTTGTCAAAACAGGTTAATATTATTCAAATCATTGCCCAAGTACAATACCAAACACCTGTTAAACTAATAATCCAAGTGAATGGACTCCATCCATGCATGTCTTTGTCTAAAGGATGGTCAGTATGTGCTTGGAGTTTGACGAGTGAACAACTACAGGATGACAGGACAGGGCAGCGCTCTGAAAGCGCCAGTGTACTACGCTTGTTTTGAGCATGCACAAAACAAGCGTAGTACACTGGCGCTTAATTAAGGGCGACCATGGGGATGCTTTCACGACCCTCTCACGTCCAAGCCAGTTCCCACTGCGTCACCAAGAGGTTCGTAGAGATCTTGATGCGTTTAGCTTTGAGTTTTTATAATTTGTAAGCGTAATCTAAGCGCCGGCCTGATCGCAGTAGAATGTGAAAGGGTTTTAGCGACCTTGACTTTAAAATGGACAATTTCGGACAGCTTTCCGCGCTCTCACTGCGTATTATACATATTTTTGAGCGCAGTTCAGTCGCTGGTCTGATCGCCGTATGTGTGACAGGGCCATTACTCATGCTGGGTCACTAAAAACAACACCTTTATTCGCATTCTTAAACAGTCATCTGTTAAATCTTTTATTGCAGTCAGCGTCATGCTATGGACATGATTCCAACAATGCGTGCGTACATGTGGACGTCACGCGCATGCCATGCATGCACAGTTGTTTGCGCATTTCATGCAACTGCGCGCTGCTCCACGGATAAAATAACACGCTCACGTAAAATAGCTTGAATTTCGTCCATAGCATTATGACAGTGACTATAGTATACGATTAATGAATGTTTATGAGTGCAATGGTAAACATATTTTCATGAAGTGAAAGATTGCACGAATAAAAAACCCATTCATTATTCGTTTTATACAACATCTAAGAAAATTATTGTCATTTGAAAAAATATTATTCAGAGATTTATAGTCGTGGGCTTTCTGTACGTGTGGGCGTAATCGCGTTACGGCCGCCGAGCGTCTTAAGGTGCGTTCATACTCCCGTCCTTGCGCATCGACCGATGTCGATGGATAAAAGTTGACATTGCTTCAACTTGCGAGCCGATATCCATCGACGTCGGCCGATGCGCAACGACGGGAGTATGAACGCACCTTTACCGTGCAATGTATCGTAGGGGTCGATGCACGGCAAATCGTGCAATGGAGCGGATATTTAATCAGACGTGACCTATAATAATCCTCCAATGAAATAACATTGATTGTCTTAGGTATAATATCGAATAACCCACAAACACCCAATCCCGTGCGGTAAGTACACCATGCCTCAGCGTTGCGCTACATAAGCACGCAGGAAAAGCGCAGTGGGACGCACTGCAGACGTGCGCGTTATGGAACAAAACTATAGTTACCACGCACTTATCGCCGTATCAACTCATGTAATACCCCTGTCACACATACGTACGTCGATCAGGCCAGTGATTGCACTGCGCTCAATAAAGTATCAAAATATGTATAACACGCAGTGAGAGAGCGGAAACTGTCCGAAATTGTCCATTATTAAATCAAGGCCATTAAAACCCTTTCACATTCTGCTGCGATCAGGTCGGCGCTTGGATTACGCTAAAACATTATCAAAACGCCAAGCCAAACGCATCAAGATCTCCACAAACCCCCTCGGTGACGCAATGGGAACTGGCTGGGAAGTGAGAGGGTCCTAATGGTATCCCTTGAGCGCCAGTACATCGCGCTTGATTTGTGCATGCACAAATTAAGCGCGGAGGTTCGGCGCCTTTAGAGCGTTGTCCTGTCCTGTCGTTCTATGTACATGTACAATATGTTCACTTGTCAAACTCCAAGAACAGACTGAGCATCCTTTAGACAAAGACATGCATGGTTGGAGCCAATCACTTGGATTATTAAGTTTAACAGGTGCTTGGTATTGTACTTGGGGTAATGATTTGAATAATATTGACCTGTTTTGACAAATTGAATGTTATAAAATTTCATTAATTAATAATATTAAATATTCCGCTTACATGCGGGTAATTAAATTGCTCGCAAATTATGGCTAAATTGACAAAACACACAATCAAATTTGACATATGAGTGCCCCAGATTATTATATCCCTTCCAGATATAATGCATCAAAGACAATCAAATTTTATAAGCCAAACATACTCTGCCACAATTATCACTTTTTTTGGTTGTGATCCATATAATTCAATATGGTTTTCTTATTGAACCGACATGAGCAGGGACAAACACATAATGATACTATATCGCTATATCATTTTAATGTATTCAGATTCAACAATGTTATTGATACACCTGTTCAAAAATCCCGCCGAAAGACACGCTTCTATTTCCATGGCTATTCAAAAGTGGCATTATCGCATTACGCTAAGCGAAGATAATACTCTCTAAAAAGGATTTAAATAACAATCAATGTATCGGCAATGTGATTAGAGCTTTAAACATAGTCATCCTTCTGTATCTACTATTGAATAATACCCTTCGTGCAATCGCTATGTACTCCCCGCGCACATGCAGAGAACATTGTGCAAGTGTATAGTAACGCAGACAGCAACTTGAACGCACTAAGAATGTTTACAGTGAGTGAAAGCGCAATGAGAGCCCGAGAGACTTTAAAGTAGAATGGATGGTAATAAGAGCGCCGTGAAAATGCGATAGGCGGGATAGGAGCGTACTAAGAGCTATCTTGTTTTAAAAATTTGACAACTTGTAGCAGTTTTCCGCGCACTTTTCTGCGTATTACGTGGGGACCCTCTCCCGCTCTAGCCAGTGTCTACTGGGTCCCCAATCGGTTCTTATGCGTTTGCTTGGCGCTTTGATACTTTTTCAGCGCAACGCCATATGTGTGACAAGCCATAAATGTTGCCGATTTTTTTCTGAGAACCAATGAGAATTGCTTACACTTTCTTAGCTATTCAAGAATTGACTGTTAGTTATGAAAACGGTGAGAAACATCATATAATTACGGTAATTTTGACACATCTCTTGTTATGATTGACCAACTACTGTTGGTCCTGATATGCAAGTTCAAAAAGGAAAGTCCTCATTTTGATTTTTGCAGTATATTGTATGGAAGTGCATTATTTCGTTTTAATTTTACGTGACAATGCATTGGATTGTTCGTAATGTCTGCGACAATTGATAAATGAGATGTCTAAATATTAAATTCAGATTTTTGTTTGTGTTGTTTAGTAGTAAAAGTAAAGACTCGCGCCGAGCAAAGCTCGCGCGCGGAGTGCCCATCTCTCTTTCATAAACGTTTGGGCCAGACTCCCCTATGTAATATTTGGCTGTGGGGGTTCGTCACTCCTCCCGCAAAGCGAGTCTATTTTACTTCCCAACATGAATTAATGCCGGTACCCAATTATACACCTTGGTGAAGCTGCGTGGCAAGTGCCTTACCCAAGGAATCAACACGCTGGCACCAACGGGGCTCGAACCCACAACCTTTGTATTGTGGAGCGAGAGTGAATCCGTTGGACCATGCGTATTAAAATACTAAACAGAGAGAGTTATGTAAATATATCAACATAATTGTAAATAAACAGTCGCGTAACATTTCTAGAATAATACTAGACACATGCGTTTATAATGGCTTTTTTTATCCGTGCGTAACCAGCGGATAAAACCCACGCCCCCACCCTCATGCCCCTCCAAATTAAATGAGGAAAAATACTACCAGTCCATCAGGTTATGTTAACAGATGCCTTGATATGAATTTTCCCTTTAATCATAGCTGATACCATTGTAACATTTGAATTTTTCGCACGCGGTATGCGTGCACATTACCAATTTCTTGTTGTATTTGAAGCAAATCAGCATGAAATTAATTATTTATAGCCGGAAATAGTCGTATATTGCAAAACTTTTCGTGCGCTATCTTTGGGAGCAAAATGCTTATGGGTTCACTGAAAAGTTGTTGTAAAGTGCCCCCTAAAATTTTCTTGCCCCCTCCTTGCAACCTCAAATGAAAATATCTATCCTACGCCAACGTTTTAAATTACATAATTATAACTGATTGGCGTATAGGTGCGAAACCATAACTCACGACTCCAGTGTGAAAGGGACTTTAGTTTAGTTTTTAACGAAGGAACGCTAAAATACCAGAGTTACGCATAAATACTCATACTCATGAACATTGGTTACACTGACCCTTTCGTACGGCAAGGCAAACATTAGCATTGCCACTGGTCTCACGTCTATTTTCAGGAGTGTTTGTCCGATTGGTGCAATGAAAGATATCCTTTATCATGCTTATGCGTTGTCGAATAGGCCTACAGTAAAAGTGACTTTTACCCTGGAGGCTAGCGTATTGTTTTCGCAGCACCGACTTAATAAACACCAGGTATGAGATTGTATACTTAGTCCCTTCATCATGGTCATATAACTCCGGCATCTTTTTAATGCAATGTTTAACACAGCATTACATAACCTAAACATATTCAACAAAAAAGTATACGATAACTCGACCAAATTGATTAGCAATCCTACAGTTTTGACACCGAATTTGGCCTCAAAGGGGAAATAAATCATATTTGTTGACAATTTCGGTGCCTATGCCTATAATACCTCTCTCACCTGGTGTGTTGACGGCAGCGATGCTAGTCGGTATTTGCTTTGACGACACCGGTGATGGAATCAGGCTAATCACAGATCCAGGCTGAGCAACGTGTGTCGGTAGCAAAGATGCGGGATGAGTACCTGAAGATGCGGCGGCGGCGAAAAGTGCTTCGGTAGCAAACGGCGAAACAGAACTAGCAGAACTTGTAGGCGGCGGCGGTGAACCACTACTATGTCTCCTAGCTGACATCGTTGTATCAACAGAAACGAAAATAACAACTTGGAGCTAATCACACACGCACAAAACTCTTGTAACACCCGCGGAAAGAAAGTCCGAGATATGGGTTTGACCGGTGCCGATTGATTGGATAAAGTTTTTTTGGTTGCTCTTGGGTGTGTTTGGGAGTAGAGATGAAAAAGAGTCGCGTGTAACCTGTCACCCGGCAAATCGCGTACGACTGATGGACATTTGTCGGCGGCTCACGCCAGTCAACACGTAAAGAGCGGCGACCACGTGCCGAACAAGGAATGGTCTGAATCTGAAGCAGGCGATATAAAGGAGTGGTCAAGAAAGAGGATGAATTACGAGATAGCCTACGGTATATGATTTACATATATGGACCCTTGGCTTAAGGTGCGATCACCGCGACGCATCAGAATGAGTCCTATTTAGCCAATGGAATCAACCCATTGACTTTCAAATACAGAGCAAGCTTAATTTTGGTGTAAATGGCACACATACAATATTGCGTCTTTATATATATACCTTTGGGCATATAAACAACAGATGTATAGTTTTGATTTCTAAAGTGTAACTTTATAGACAATATTTGTATATACCCAATAGGCGAATAACGAGTAAAGAATGTTGCGTCGCGTCGCTCACATCTGCGCCCGCCCTCAATTCGGCACGGCTACTTTACTGGTGATTGAATGAACAACATCGAGTCGCGCGATCTATTAATGAGAGGGGCAATGAAAAATATACAGTTATGAGTTGAGAACACTCATAAATCCCCTTCAATTATCTCTGTAAAGAAAAAGTAATGAATAAATTACTTTTGTAAACGGAGACATTAACAGATCTCGAGTAGTAGTAATTGATTTCAGTGATGTATATACGATGAGCGCACACGATGTTACAGTGCGCGGCTTCGCGGAATATTGAGGATGAGAATGAGGAGCGGGCGTGACCGCTTTCTTTTTTACCAATTACCCTCACGAGGAACGAGTTTTTGATGCTTGAAAAAAGCTAGTATTTCATGCCACCAATTCATTATATTAAGTGACACGTGTCCATGAAGCTTGATTGAACACCATATGTCAGGAAATCCGCTATGTTATGATATGACAACCATTTTACTAATCGTTAGTTGACTGGTGGCGTACGATAGCTTGTTTGTAAGCGAATACGCCATTTTGATTCGGCGAATTCCTAAAAACAAGTGGTTGTTGAGCATGCGCACTAAATTGATAATACAATTGATAAATTAAGTAATTAAGTAGAATTAGGTCACGGTGAATTAATATCGGTACATTAAGTAATATGTTGCGTGACAAAACAACCGATTAGTCAGTTATTATTTTGTTAGAAGTAACTTTAATTCTTTTGGGGGATGTTTTATGTTTTGCCGAACTCCTTCAAATGGCGTGTCTTTTTTCTGGACATTGAGTGTCTTACCATCTATTGTAGCAAATAAACCGTAAATAAATCACATATCCCAGATGGTGCTATTTTCCTTTCATATACTCAATTACAAATCATGTTTAAGAAAAAAGTTACTTATTCGGGAACAAACAAAGAGAGTAATCGGATCGAGTGACGGGAGAGTGCCGAATTTGGACGTGGCGCGTCCTGAGAACGCACCCAGCATTAAAACGCCAACCATTTATATCAAACGTGACTTTATCATAAACAAATCGTAATGCGTCGGTCGCGATGAACTGAAACTTAATTGCCACAAATGTTTATAATTGGATAATATCAGTTAATGTGCAATATTAGTCATTGCTGCAATTTGACCATTTACACCCCCTAATAGAGTGGAATAAAATCTCGTTAATCGAGGTCGGGGACAATACAGAACATCGCGTAGGAGTTTTGACACAGCGTTCCCGGTAAGACGAAATTAATCAACCAATCTTATTTTATTATGACCAATAATGGGTTCTAAAAAATACATATGAAAACCTTTTCGTCATTTTAAAAAACATGTCTCAAAAGTGTCTTACCCGGAAAGGGTAAAAATAGCAAGAAATATGGACAAGGGGAAAAGAAAATCTTGAAGAATGGTGTTTTGATGAATTGTATATCAAAACCCTGGTACATTTGATGACAGGCCTACATCGTGTGAAAATCTTAAAATTGGCGTTAAAGATAATATCCAATCTATAAAAAGTGCAGAATTAGTGCTTCTTTGTTATTGTTTATTGTTTGCTTCTTTTTTTTGGGGGGGGGGGGGGGGGGGGGATGGGGTTACTGCTATGGTCTGACATTGACAATTCGGTAACACAGCAGTTTGCCTTTGGCAATTGTAATAACTTTACAAGTTTGTTTCAAAAAAGTATTATTTTGAATCCAGAAAATAAACACCCAATTATTAGGCCAAAAAATCCAAACAAGTTTGTCTCAGGAAAGACCTGAAAAAGGCTATACGAAATTCGATTATTTAAGTAAAAATTGCTTTGCGAAATGCCGATTCTTTTTTTAAAACATGAGACGGGCTCTGTGAAATGTAGGCTTTTTTTAATACAACCATCCAAATCATCTCAGTGTATTTAACTGTTATTTGAATGTGGCAATTTTACTCTTGTGAGCAAGAAAATAAAGATAATACCGGTAAGGTACTTCACAATGTGAAATTAAAATTCGAAGAAGCATCATTTTCAAAAGTTCAATAAAAAAAAGTTACGCGCTGAAATGCGCTGATTTGACTGTGGGTTTTTTTTCTCGTGATTTTCACGAAACGGGATCCATGGATGGGATATCAATAGTTTCATCTTTAACAATAAAACACCACTTACCGTGTGGTATTGCGTGATTGATTGTGTGTTAAGGTTTTAAGATCCTTGTAACAAATCATTTTAGTTTCATCTTTTGTTAAAACAAAAACGTAATGTATGAAATTAGAATAAAAAAAGAGACAGATTTCCTGGAAAAAATGCATGAGATGACGAGAAACTCGAAATTTATTTATTTTGGATTTTGAATTTCACTCACCCTATAAATGTGAATTGATATTCACCCTTGAAAATTTTACTCAAGCGTGAAAATAGATGGAAATTACGTTGTTTTACTGCTTAAAACACTGTTCAAACACTTTATATCAACCTTTCCGCATAAAAAAAGAGACAGATTTAGTCTGAAAAGCCTAATCTGAGCTTGATTGAGAAAATGGCTTACATCCAATGGTTGCCTTGAGTCTTGTTCCAACTGTAGAGTCCTGCAGCTCATGAGCTGCACTAAAGATAGCGCTGTCTAGTAGGAATCACACTGTTTACAGCTATTTGGTAGGAATTTCATGCTCACCAACTGTCAGCTAGCTACAAACAAGCTCTCATTTAGCTACAAAGCTGAGAGTGGGATAATAACACCAGGCAGCTATTAGAAATCAAGCTCTCCCATATATCTCCATATTAGTCGTTTTGCCACTAAAATGATAAATATAATTGGTTGCCCATCCGTCCGTCCTCAATGACCACAACCATCGGCAAAACCAGGTCATATGTTTTCGGTACTCTATCGACCTCATCATTGACCAATGAAACAACAATAACGGATTGAAATTTATCTTTAATACTAATAATAGCTTGTTCAAAATGTTGGTTGATTGAGCCTTTGTGCTTAAACGTCCAGTTTATATGAATTCAATAAGATATTCAACTTGTTGAAGTGAGGGGCGGGAACCGGGAAGGGAGGTACAGCACGTGTCGGTCAGTGGGGTAAATCAGCTGTTGACTATAGTTGGTAAAACGTGTGTGTAATAGAATAAAAATGGGGAGGAGGCGACACACACAGATTTAATTTTATAATATTTACATAAAATAACAAGAAGCATAAGGGGTGAACGGTTTTTTAAATTTATTTGTACAGTAGTATCACATTTTCCACACGATATTGGGGTGCACGTATCTTGGGATTGTCAATGAATGGTCAATATGATACAGACGAATTATTCAAAGGATTTTTTTTGATGAAAGTACATTTTAGGTGCAAGGGTAGGTCTGGGTAACACAATTCTGGGTAATTTCGTGGATTTTCTCCTTAAATCTACACATGCATCAAATTAAAGATAGGCTACACATACAAATGTCTAATGGCCCTTGAGTTCTTCCTGTAAAAATGGAATAGAGTGCCCAAGGGAAACGAAGATCAACCCGGGAAATCACAACCCGCCCGACGGACGGACGGAAATTTCAGTTTTCGTCTTTTCTAGGTGTTCAGCAAGCACAACATTGTGCATTATATGTATTATATGAAAATAAATATCGAGCCAAAATTGCGTAGTTAAAAAACATCACGTTTACAATTAAATCGAAGAAAAAAAACCTGACGTCTCTCAACATGCTATTTTTAAAATTCGCGGTGCTCGAAAGTCCCAGTATCAATGAGGTCATAGTTATACAATGTACGCGCGCAAATTTGAGCACCAATAACCATGACGTCATTGAAACCGGCGCGTGCACCGCGAATTATATGTTGAGAGATAGCAGTTTTTAGTCGTCTTGATGATATACCATATATGATCATGATGATGGGGTTCGATAATTATTTTTCTAAGATATAATGCACAATGTTGTGCTTGCTGGACACCTCCTGGATGACAACAAAAATGGTTTCTTTGATGGTATAGTTTTTGACCTAAATGAGGTGGGGTTTACCAAATCTGGGAATAGACCTACACAGTCTTACAGATATTAATCCAAGATTTACTTACAAAACATTAAATAATCTATTTCTATATAGTCTAATTTCGTCATTTTATTCTTTGAGTTTGATTTAATATGTCGATTAAATCATAGGTTGCTTTAAATCGTAAGATTGATAATACGATACAGGGTGTCGCAAACGTTTTCGATACCTTTTTAAAGCTTTTATAATCTCCAGCAATTTAATACTTTTTACTACTAAATTATATATCTTAATAGAGAAGACTTGTAGCACTGTTTTGTTTATCTGTGTTGCCACAGACGAAAGTTTCCCGAACATTAAAACTGCACTGCAAAAGGTATCGAAACTGTTGGGACACTTTGCATATCGAAGCAGAAGAACGTTTAACAACTTGAATCTTGTTCAAAATATTCAGTATCACTGCCTGAATCATACTATACAGGGTGTCCCAGAACTACTTAAACCGTTGTAGCAGGAGACAGAGTCCCCTGGAGTCATAGTCCGCCATGTACAGTAACAGTACGTACAGGTTGGTATAGAGCACTCATCTCTACACGCAACACTAGTTTTACGCTTCATTCCGGCGTGTCTATGGAGGCCGGACTATGACTCGGGGGGGGGGGGGGGGGGGGGGTGGCTCCTTATACATACAAAATGTGTACAACTATATAGATATGAAAACCATTGTTATAGGTCAGAATGGTCATTATTATAACATCTAATCATATTTAGCTTTTGTTATGAATTTTGAATTTCAAGAAATTATGGACTCTTTTGTAAAAATGTTTGACCAAAATTACCTCTTTAAAAACAACGTATAAAATCATTGACATTGTTCGGCACATAGCTAAAGTCAAATATTATGCAGTTATAATAATATAATAATAATAATGGCATTTATAATGCGCCGTCAATCTAGGTAAAACTATTCCGAGGCGCAAACATATAAAACAAAAATACAAATTAACATGAAAAATACATAAACAAGGATGATGTGCATATACATGTACATATGTATAATACAAAGAAATCAATTATAAACTGAGTCAAATAATCTTGTTTTTAACAAGTTCTTAAAAGAGTCAAGTGAATCACAGCATCTTAAATTATAAGGTAGTGAGTTCCAGAGAGTTGGTGCAGCAACCGAAAATGCGCGATCTCCAAATGAAGAAGTAGTCCGTGGAACAACAAGTAAACGTTTATCAGTGGACCGGAGAGTACGTTTTGGATATGGTACAAGAAGATTAGCAATATATGTTGGTGAAGTGCCATGCAAAGCTTTCCAAGTTAAAAGAAGAAGTTTAAAATGAATTCTTTCGCGAACAGGAAGCCAGTGGAGATCTTTCAATATTGGAGTGATATGATCGAATTTCCTTGTCTTTGTGAGAACGCGAGCAGCTGCATTTTGAGCAAGTTGTAGTTTGTGAAGTATCAGTGATGCCAAAAAGAAGAGAATTGCCATTGTCAATACGAGAAGTTATAAGAGCATGGACAATAGTAGCTGCGGTTTCAAATGTTAACATTTTCCTTATACTATTGACATTCCGTATATGATAATACACTGATTGGCATATCCGTCGAACTTGAACATCCATACATAGATTATTATCAAACACAATTCCTAAGTTCCGAGCAGATTTTGAAGCAAGAACAGAAGAAGTGTCGATATTGATATGATGATCAATTATTTTACGTTGATTGAATCTGGAGGTCATAATTAAAAACTCTGTCTTATCATCATTCAATTTCAGCTTGTTTACAGACATCCACGACTTGATTTCTAAAATACAAGCTTCTGCGCGTTGACGGGCCGACATTTCATCATTACGATCATTTAAATTAAAAGGCACATATAGTTGTGTATCGTCCGCGTAAGAATGAACATTTAATCCGTGTTTGCGAGCAATGCTAGCATTGGGAGAGGAATAGATGGTGAATAGTATAGGTCCAAGCACAGATCCTTGAGGAACGCCATATTTTAGCGGAACATGTGTAGAAATAGTTCCATTTATGTTTACTGCTTGAGTTCTGCAGTTAATATGTGTTCTCTTTTTATTTCCACTTAAAGTTAATAGATATCAACTGTTTGTGAAGCAATATGTGAATGGTGTGAGGGAACTTGTCGACTTGAGTGATTATCCATTCCTTTTAAGCGCAGTTTTGAAGTTTGATGTGATTTTTATCAATTGAAATACGCTGAAAGTGAAAAAAACACACCAAGTTTTCATCGGTTTTCAATAATGTCAGAACGGATAAAGATATTCTGATGGAATTAACAGAGTAAGAAAACATGTTCCCCGTTATATTGCACGTATTAGATTTAGACTGCAATGTCATTTTATATTTTTATTATATTTTCAAACACGGTATAAATAATTTTGGGACACCCTATATAAGCATAATAAGTATGTAGGTCTAAGTACGGAAGCGTCTAAGTGCCATCCTATACTTGACGACAGCGAGATAAGTATGATATCACTTATATGCTTCCGTAGTCTGGCTTATACAGTGAAAAGAAAAATCTCCCGATATGTTGTTTATACGTAGGCCTATATGTATAACATATTCTAATGTGTTTTCGTATTGTTAAAACGTTGACAGTTTTCTTAATGAATCCTTAATTTTGCATTAGCCGTAACCATGACAACCACAAGTAATGAACAGATTCAGTCAAGTGTTGGTAAATCCGAATCACGAAGGCTAAAGATGGGTACTTTTGGAACTACACTGGCATAATTCTGTTATACACTTTCCGTGTGAAAATCCACAAAGCTTTTAATACAGATTTGCCTTTTTATTAGCCTCTATTCCAGGCGCTAAATATGTTTAATTTTCTAAATGTTGTTCTTATGGGCTAGTCTCTTACTTATATTATACATAGACCTAAATTATCATCTGGTTGCATTTTGTTCAAAAGTTCAAAATGCGTGCATAGAAGAAGAAGATGAAGATGAAGATGAAGATGAAGATGAAGATGAAGATGAAGATGAAGATGAAGATGAAGATGAAGATGAAGATGAAGATGAAGATGAAGATGAAGATGAAGATGAAGATGAAGATGAAGATGAAGATGAAGATGAAGATGAAGATGAAGATGAAGATGAAGATGAAGATGAAGATGAAGATGAAGATGAAGATGAAGATGAAGATGAAGATGAAGATGAAGATGAAGATGAAGATGAAGATGAAGATGAAGATGAAGATGAAGATGAAGATGAAATGAGGATGGAGATGAGGATGGAGCTGGATGGAAATGAAGAAAAACAGAAAATGAAAACAGAAAACCCCACAACAGAACCTCAACGTCTGTTTCAAACTTCGAAAACACTGTCTCTGTGAGACCATCTGAAGAACATAAATAGCACTCTTAATTTGTTGTTAAGAGAACAAGAATAACGTTCGATCAGTTGCGCCGAGTCGGGCGGGGTCAGTATCCGTAAAGTGGCTGGTCATCATGATCATCCATCCTAAATTCTCTGCGTTCAGTGACCATCAGCAATCCCCTCTCCTCTGGGACGACTGAACCTGGTGCACAACGTAAATGGTTATGGGGCACCACGCCCACAGAGTTACCCCCGACACAAAGCAGTTTGGTCCAAAACCAACGACCGCTCCCAAACGGGTTCAGATTGCAACTTATATCCGCTTTTCGTCGAGGATCATTAAAGAAAAAGCTCAATCGGGGTTGTCCGGAAGGATGGACGTACCTGATTATATTAGAGATACGACGGATTAAATACACTTCTTGTCATAATATTTGGTCAGTAAATTGGAATAGGCGGGCAGGTTAGGTAAATGAGGGGTTGCTAAATTTAACAAAGCTTTCTCATTGCTTGCGGGGATTTCGTGGCCCGCATCTGGTGTTTTGTAATATCAAACTATGGAGACTCCTGAACAACGAAAATGACTCTTTATACAATTAATATTGCGTTCGATACATGGCGATGAATTTAATTATCATTTTATTTGCTAGTATGAATATCAATAGCAAAACCATGAGGTATCATATTTAATAAAACAATTTGACGTCTGTGTATCAACACATACGGTGTTTGAGTGTTTATCCTGCGTGTCGTGGTTAGGTGTATATACACTTAACTAACACACCCCTATACCTTCAAATTGATTAGAGTTGGATATATCATGAGGATCTTTGGTGTTGGCGAATAGATGGACAAGTAATGGTGGAGTAGTTTGTAGCCTACTTGTAAAGTTCTATAAGGGAGCACTACACCAAATCAATGCGCAATTCATGTAATCCTGTAGTAGTTCCGGAAAAGCACGAAGACTAGGCTTGTAAATGTGAGGTTTTCGGGCAATTCGTTTCACCGGGGATGGTATGTTTGTATTTAAATGAACGAATGGGACCTATCCGTTGCACCTACAATGATAAAATACGATATTTTTAATTTATCGACCTAAATAGTGCCCAGGGCGTAAGCACCTACCTAAATGGTGAACAGGCATGCCAGAAAACGTGAAAAAGTGAGGGCGCTGTGTGCAAGTCCGTAGCGGAAAATTTAGCTTAATAACCCCTCATGAAACAAGGCTTAAATTAAAGTTGAGATGTTACTGAAAATGGTCATAGGTGACAAGTATGCAATAAATGTAACCGGAGGGTAGAAAAGGTGTCTTGAAATATAGCACTTTTACACGTATTTCAATGAGAAAGATATTTGGTGTGGTGCTCCCCATAAGGCTCAAAACCGATCTTTGTTTAATAAGTATGTAGAGTGTCAAATTCACGTTTTAAAGGTAACTTATCGTCATGGCTGTCAGCAGAGTCCCGCCGACATTGATTTAGCATAGTAGGCGAAGGCGCGCGGGTTTTTCTCTGGAAAGTGTCTCTAAAAAATATAATGTAAAGTTGATTCCTCCGAACAAACAAAATGACAATTTGTACCCGGTTAATATTAATTATTTTGTGTAGATATAGTTCCTGTCCATTTTCTTAGATTGTTCTTAACGAATATGAGTAGGCCTTACATTTTTTACATACAATCTTCGGGGGGAAACACTGTCACGCTTTTTTCATCTTCTGTTGTTAGTGACACACAGGACATGCCTATATATTCAAATAGGTTTCCAGAAGACTGAATTGGGCATAAATTAGATATGCCAGCGTATATACAACACAGCCCGACTTAAGGTGGAACAAAGACACTTAGAACCAAAATGGTTACAACAGACATGCCCTGGCATTGAATGACTGACTGACCCCATAAAAAGCAGCTCAAATTTGCTAAAACAATTTTTACCGATCATCGGGATAAATTCTATCATCCATCAGCCACTGATTAAGACAACTCCATTGACAAGCAACTCTCAACGAATCAAGGAAGTATCATCTTCAATTTAGATACACTTTTGATGAGTTCTAAATCGGGCATTTTAAGTAAACCCTTTAACCGGTCACTGAATCTCTGGTTTCCCCCGTTGGGAGCCCGTGGTCTGTGTTACCTATACACTCGACCGTTCTACAAATCCGTAAAGCAACTCACCGTGTATTTTTGCTGCAGGCTGCGCTCCTATCCTATGGTATTAAACAGAGAGTTAACGCTTTCCACGCGGCTGTTATTTTACCAAATACAAAACAGATTTTTCAGAAACCTTTCCCAACTTTCAAGGTCTATCTCAAGGATTACTGACCCGATACTTGGCATGTTTGTAAAACATTTCTCATGGTGATACCAAAATATGGTAATGAATTAAAATAATTTTGACATTTTTTAAACATTTTGTCAAAATTTGGAATGTCGTCTGCAGCCGCCTGCCGCATGGAAAGCGTTTTAAAACACCACTAGTTGGATTCAATAACCAAACATGTGTCTTATGCTCATAATAATTAGTCACGTTAATCAATGACACAAAGGGGATTTTCATGTTGACGTCCAGCCTGAAGGACCCATAATACTTAAGATAAATTAGCAACATCTTGTGAAACCAGTCTTTTTTGTTGCTATAATGAGTTTAGACACTGTGTTTAGGCTTATCTTTGTTTATACATTGTTATAGGTAGGCCTAAGTCTCGTTTTTTGAGCATTGTTCTAATTCCTGATTTCAAAGGACGAATTTCACAATGTTTATAGGGTAGGCCTAAATGCATATTGTTGTCCAATGTGGCCATAGCATAAATATTCCTGATTTAAATAGGCGACGTCCCCCTCTATTATACGGGCAAATAGACCTCTCAATCGGTCGGGCGGTTATTTGTTTCAAAAATTGGGTCGGCCGGCAGGATTTTTTTCGTCGCCGTATCACTATTCAACAAACTGACAATTCCGTTGATATACCAGTTTGCAACCTGATGGTATGGGTTGTGTCACTTGCTGTGTGTTTTTTTGCGTGCGGGGTGCGTGTGTACCGGGTGTCGGTGATACAGCAGAAAACGTAACCTCAACACTTCAAAAACAAGTGTTCAAACTGGGTTTATTTTGATTAAAAAGTATTTCAACAATATAAATGGTTTTATATCTGATAAGTACCTTTTGCACGATGTAACAATAGGCCTATTAACTAACATTATCATTTACGGAGTAAAGATATTTGGAAACCTATTATTACTACAAGGATACCAGATATATAAATACCAAGTGATATTATACAGGGTGTGCATTAATTATACAGGGTGTAACATAAGAAAAACACATTTTTATACCCAGGTTATTTGTTTTTGCCAATGTATTACATTAAAAACAAGTATAGTAGTAAGAAGGCAGGATATAGGGCTTTCAGTAAAAAAAGAAGTAAATCGACTAATCGTCCTCCGTTACAATATACAGGATGGCCAAAATAATGTATATAAAATAATGGAAAACAATGCTTTATAGAGACAAAATAAATTCTATTTTGAGTTTTGCGGCAGTAATTATGTTTTGAACCATTGGGTTAGATATACCTAGATGAAGAAAGACAATTATAGCAGAATTTAGTTGACAACAATTTAATATACAGGGTGATCAAAATGTAAAGTAGGTACATTCCAAGAGAACAAACCTCTAAAGTCTATACAAAATGTTGGAGTTGATAACCGCATATTTGAGTAGACTATTTCATATCTATACTTTTCAGATCATAACATCAAGCTGGATACCATCTTATTATATTATTCAGGGTGTCAATAAAAATATAACTAAATGTCCAATTGTATGATTTATGATCATTTTCTAATTTTTT
The DNA here is from genome assembly GCA_035610835.1 of Ophiura sarsii. NCBI lineage: Eukaryota > Metazoa > Echinodermata > Ophiuroidea > Amphilepidida > Ophiuridae > Ophiura > Ophiura sarsii. The sequence continues at coordinate 39,689,123 of CM069443.1, read as the reverse complement.
ATTTGCACACATTTTGAAAAACAAAATTCTAATGATACCAATACAATGAGAGTCGTAATTGCCGCAATTTAAAAGTCCAAATGCACACTATCAGAAATTATAACTGCACCTTGCATCAAGTAAGTTTCTAATCATACATGTATACAAAATTACATGGTAACCATCGCAACTTTTGCAATATCAATTAGTCTTGATTTAATTAATTTATCAATAGTGATAATTAATAAGAATACAATATAATTGTTGATTCAATTATAATTAGTTATGAAACAACATTTAATTTGATAACCGATGTGCAATAATATTACTTAAATACGTTTTAACACACAGAAACCTGTTAAATGCTCCTTCAAAATTGAACTTATTAACACTTAATTAAGCAATTAATTAATTCGATTTTTGGTGACAAATGATATATTATCAGATATGTGTGTTATTGATTGTAATACCTGTGCAGTTTGAGATGTCTATGAGTTATAGTTTTCAATATATAAGACTTTAAAGAAGACACTGTTTTCTTTTGTGTGTAATCTCTAAGGCAGTCACCCCTGGTTGAATCCCCGACTACCAAGTATCAAGTATCAAGTATCAATCTTTATTTCCATATACAAAATACATCAAATCACATATAAAAAAACACAATATGGAGGAGTAGACTGGAAAGCCAATGAGGCCCGTTTATTTTTTTTATTTTTTTATATATTTTTAAATTTCTTACTATTTTCTTTTTATTAATTCTTTATTCTATGATACACAATGAATTTATACAATAACATCAATATTTACAAAATAATATAGTATAATAATAGCAAGTATGTACAATGTGGCAATCGATTAAAAAAAACCGACATAATATACATGATGACATAGTAATTACAGAGAAATCAGTCTACGAAGACAGAGTTCTTTTTCAAATAGGAATAACAGATTTGGGTGGTTGCCGTATCTAAACTTGCTTATGCATAGTTTCCCAACGGCGATGATGAGGTTAATAAATTTTAAATCGTGATGGTCATAAGTATTATTGTGGTAGTTCAATATAACAATTTCAGTGGTCAATACAAAGCATGTTGATAATTTACGCGAGATAACTTGACTAGCGTAAGACCATAGCTGTTTAACTAGAATACATTTGAAAAAGAAATGGCCCGTTTATGGTCCACCCCTTAATACAAGCAATACATAAACAAACATATTATACTAAAATAAACAATAAGAATTCCACAACACCATAAACAAGACAGAACAAGGACGGGCTCAAAAAACAATAGATTACTCGTAATTTTGGATAAGGTTTTGCTTTAACTGCGTTCGGAAATGCTTTAAAGATTTGGATTGTTTCATATTTTTGGGAAGTGAATTCCAGAGAATTGGACCATTGGTTCGAATAGCACGGTCGGGGAAAGTCTTTTTGTTATTTGTCATGTTAAAATCATTGCCATGTCTTGTTGGGTAGTTGTGAACATCTGAACGTTTTGAAAAGAAGGTTTTAAAAGCTACGGGTAGATCATTTATGGAATATTTAAACATGAATACACCAAGTTCCATTGTGTACATATCGGTTATTGTAAGAAAATTATACTTAGCAAATAAAGGTGCTGTGTGACTCCTATAGTGACTATTGGAGATGGTTCTAATTGCCCATTTTTGCAGTTTAACAAGTTTGTCTAGATATGATTTACAAGTTTTGCCCCATATAAGTATTCCATAGCTGAGATAAGGTAAAATTAAAGTACAATACAACGAGTGCAATATACGTGCTGGAATAGAATGCTTAAGTTTGTTCATGACACCAATATTTCTTGAAACGGTTTTCGATATGCAATCAATGTGGTTTTTCCATGTAAGACACTCATCAATTAATACGCCTAAAAACTTAGTAAATTTTACTCTTTCTAGTGTAATATTATCTAAAGTAACATTCAAATCTTCTCGCATTTTGGTTGATGTCATATGAGGTGTACCTAAAATCATATAATTCGTTTTGCTAGCATTAACTGATAATTTGTTGGCTTTAAACCAATTGCTTACTTCATTCAATTCTTCATTTATTAAATTTATTTTGCTATTGATGTCCTTGTGTGAGTAAAGAATAGTAGTGTCATCAGCAAACAATATGAAATCAAGTACATTTGAAGTATATATAATATCATTAACATACAATATGAAAAGCAAAGGGCCCAAAATGGATCCCTGTGGAACACCACATACAATATTTTTAAAGTCAGAATTACAGTTATCATGAAAAACGCTTTGAGTTCTATTGCTTAAGTAGCTCTCAAACCATTCAAGTACTACACCACGAAATCCATAATTTTCCAATTTATGAAGGAGTACTTTATGATCAATAGTATCAAATGCTTTTGATAAATCTAGGAATATTCCTATTGTAGTTTCATTATTTTCGACGGCAGTGTTGATTTTATCTACCAGTTGAGCAATAGCCATGTAGGTTGAATGTTTGGAGCGAAAACCAAATTATTTTTCATTAAGGATTTCGTGAGTATTTATGAAATCAACGCATCTGTTAAATACAAGTCTCTCGAGAATTTTGGAGAAACATGGTAAAAGCGAAACTGGACGATAGTTTGAGAAAATTTCATGATCTGCCTTTTTGTAAATTGGAATTACTTTTGCTGTTTTAAATTTATCTGGAACTATACCTGTTGACAATGATAAATTAAAAATACTTGTAAGTGGCCGAGAAATTTCATTCCTTACTTTTTTAATAATGAAATTTCCAATATTGTCGTTACCAGCACTTTTATTTGGGTTAAATTTGTCAATTATCTTTATAATATCTATATCAACAATTGGTTTCATATACATACAACTAGAATTCATGTCATGAAGATATTCGTGATAGTTTTTGCCTGTGTTTTGAATATCTGATGCTAATTTAGGGCCTACGTTAACAAAGAAGTCATTAAAATGGTTAGAGATATCCTGAGAATTAGTAATGATTTTACCACTGACGTCTTTAAATTTACACTGTGATGTCTGTTTTCTACCTTTACCAATAATACCATTTATGTCTTTCCACGTTTGTTTCATGTTGTTTTTAGATTTTTCAAATTTCGTAAAGAAATGCATCCGTTTAGATTTTCGTAAAAGCATATTCAACTTGTTTTTATAGGTTTTGAACTTTTGTAAATTACCATCAGATGAAACCTTGAGGTATTGTCTATACAACTTATTTTTCTTATTGATGCTTTTAAGCAGACCTTTGGTAATCCATGGTGATATAGGATCTTTTTTTTTGCGCATTTAACGATCCAACTCATTTATTTTTTATTGTAATGATCTGGGGATGTTTTGATTTAAAAGAGGACATAATTAGCAACAAAATGACACCCTACTTAATTCAATAGGTCAAGTACTTTAAAAATAAATTGATCTCTAATCACAACGTGCGCCTAGCCGGCAGCCTACGATAGATGAAAGCGAAATGAATTGTGACGATTTCCTAACGACAGCGTAATAATATAGGCTACAGCGCCATGAGCGTCGCTTGCGGCGGAAACCGGCGCATTATAAATATCCACTATTATTATTATTATTAATTATTTTGATAATGTGTGACAAGTCCACCTTATTTGATACACCAATTCACGATATATGACCGTATAGCCTATGCAGCGAGATCAAACTACTAGTAACTAAAGATGTCCCAAAAGTTTCGAAACCATTTTTAAAGATGTGTAGGCCTATCTCTCATAAAATAAATTGATAATATATTTGGAAAGAGAAAACTTGTAGAATCATTTCGGTACCAAACATGACCCCTATTTGAGGCCCCTCAGTATAAAACTCACGCTGACAAGTTTGGCCACATAACGCACAATACCATAACATGGTTCAATTTGCTCTGCACTGTGTTAGTCACTGTAATCACATGGCGCGTGTTCCTCACATTCCATTCATGTTGATTTTTTCCCAAAAAGGTTTTCACTTTTATTAAATGATGTGCACAACATTAATAATGTTCATTATAAGGATTATATCCATCTGAAATAAAAACATCATGATAGAGAACCTTTGTCTCTTCCCTACGGGTCCCAACAACTTTCCCTTTGTAGCATCCTTGACTTTATTCAGCTCATTATACTACGCTTTCATATGAAAGTGCAGTTTTACAATTCGGGAAACTTTTGCCTCGGTATTTTGGCAAAACAGATAGCTGTTATTCAAAGATGATTGTAAAGACAGCACCACAATGCATTGCATTTTTGCAAAACGCCGTAAAACTGGTCCCCGATTTATCTCGGTTCCCATTGACATATGCACAAAATCATGGCTTCATCGCGCCACCATCGTACGAGCTCTTGTTTATATCAATAAAAACATAATTTCTCAGCGTTCCTTTTCTTATTTTTCAAATCATACGAGATTTTGGACTCGCTCGCCCGCATGGATGCACCCAGGGGCTCGTTGGTACTGACAAATCGTTGACCGCTGCCGTCTGTGATCTACCATAGATCTTTGAATAGCGCCTCTGTTGAGTATAGTCAAATCCGTTAGAATGATTTCACTTGTGAACCGATTGAGCAGAGGGCGGTACAACAATCGGGCAAAATCAGCAGACGACGCTGGTCACGAATTGCCGTGAATTTGGAATTTCTATTAGTTACAACATACGTAACACAGCATCTTACTATAATTTGCCGTATGTTGTATGTATGGATGTGTGTAATGTTGAACCCGCCAATCCGAGGACATTTGTCCCTACCAGCCGGCAATGTGAGGACAAACAAAATATGTGAGGACCTTTTTGAAGTCCTCTCTTTTTTCCTGCATAAAAACGTATAGAAGTTGGGTCCTTACCCCCCTAAGGGTGTATGGCCATGTCCTCTATTAGGCGTCAATACGCATATCATACAAATGTCCCTATATGTATGGTAAAAAAAAAAAAGCCCTCAGATTGACTGTAACTTCTATACTTTTTTACACACGTTTTAATACGGGTCCTCACATGGGTTGGTACTCGACTATAGATGTGTGTATGTATATATGTGTGTATCCTGAAAAGGCTTTCTCATTTTGCATCTTAAAGCCGTGAATATTGCACTGATAATAGATGATGTCTTGAGACAGGATATAAGCTATAAATGGCCGAAAACCGTACAGAATTGACCAAGATATGGGCAAACGAACACAAATGTAGGGCTTTTTCAGCCCGGTTTTTGAGACTCTTTCTACGGGCCATGTTTGTTTTTTCTCTATGCGTACACTGTAACCATGCAGCCGGCGCGCGTAACACATAACGCGTCGCAGTGCGCCATGAAAAATAATCGCGCACACGTACTACACCCACGCACCCCTACACATGCGGGCGGGCAAATATTGGAGAAATACGCTGAGCCACGGGAATTGGTTACGGTTTAGGCCTTGGGTTGAGATAAGCCACGGGGCGGGGGCGGAGGCGGGGAACAGGGAGGGGCGGGGACGGCTGGGGGTGGCGGGCGGGGGCGAGTCTAACGAAGAAATTGGGGGTTGCGATATGCCACGGGTGGGCGGGCGGGGGCTGTGGCGAATAGGGGCTGTATGTAATGATGTGGTTTGAGAGGCAGGGGGTTAATGAAGAAATGTGATGCTAAATTGCGTAACGGATATGCCACGGAGCGGGGTTGGGGGCGAGGGAAGGGCGGGGGGGGGGGGGGGTGACTGGTGGGGTACGGGATATGGTTAAGGTTTAGGCCTTGGAGTTGAAATATGCCACGGGCGTGGGCGGGCGGGGGGTCTTTTTAAATTTGTTAATTAAAATTTGAAACTTTTAAATTATACAAAACCTTTTGATTTAAAACAAAAATGTTTTAAATATTGTTCTATTCCTATGTGTTTCGTTATAAATTTTCCAACACTTATGTGTTGTTTCATTTTGTAGGTGTTCTATCTGGTAGGCCCTATACTCCCTAGCGGGAGAGCCCGTCCGAAGGACGGGCGTCCCGCTAGTTTTAATAAAAATCCGTGACGTTTCCAAATTCGCATTTACAACGCACGCAAGCGGTGAGAAAATGCTGTGTGTGGCACTTGAATGGCCAGGAATGAAAGGGATATTGATCACACAATAGAACTGAGTTGGGTCGTGCCTGAGTGAGCGGGCTATTTGATTGTGAACAGGTAACATGTGGTCTTTTCTCCCCGCGTAGTTTGTTGAAAATGTGAAACGGCACGGATTTTCATCAAATGGGGCTAATCATAGCTTATCTTTGTTGCTCGGTACCAGACTGTGCCTAAAAGATCCATCCAAATGTCTATTTAGCCTGCTTGGTCAACAAATTAATCGGAAGTTACTCATATGGGACATACAAAAAGTGTATGACTTTCTTTTGCTAAGCACTTTATATTAGTCCAAGTAAACTTGACTCTCTATATAGACCATGTCACCTCTTGATTGATCAACAATGTTAAAGGCATATTATGTGATCTTTCCAAGTAGCGCCCTCTATCATTGATTTTTACTATGAAAGCAGATTTTCTTGCAGATTTGCATTTTTGATCATAAATCATAAAGATCTTCTAAGTTACAGATCGATACGATTCCTAATTACTTCAAAATCATGGTTTGAAAATAGATTGTACCGCTCGGTACAATCTATTTGTTCAAATTTTACTGTAAATTCACTCTAAAACTATGATTTTGAGGTTATTAGGAATCGTATCGCTCTGTAACTTGGAATATATTTATGATTTATGATCAGAAAAGTAAATCTGCAAGAAAATCTGCTTCCAATTTGTTTTCGAGGATTGAGGGTGTCCCTTAGAAAAGATCACATAATATACCTTTAAGTGCCCGGTTCTACTCCACGCATGGGGAACATGCATTGACTGTTGTATTAACTGCTGTTGTTACGCTCTCTATAGATGACTGGTTTGGTTTAGTGTTTGGTTTATAATAGACACCCTTCGAATTGCGCCCGCATACCGGCAGGCAAGCTCTTGTTTGACAGGCCACTCGCGCGCACATCGGCAGGCAAGCCTTTATTTGCTTGGCTGCTGTGACGTTACAGGTGACATCGTCTATGGATAATTATAATTCTTTACTTGTAATATCGTCACTTTAGAATTTCAATGTTCCAACTGACATTTCATCATTTTGGTAATCTTTAAAATGATATGTTAACATGGTTAAGTTTTAAAACTTTAAAAACTTTAAATATCTCACTTTTGTTGTTGTTGTTGTTGTTGTTGTTAATGTTGTGATTTTTAACCGGCTATATCGCAGAATGACTAAAATGTAATTCGTAGGTGACGATAGCTTAAAGTTTATCCAGGATTTATCAATGGCTGATAATCTGCTGAATGTTCCAGTCTATCAACAGTTGCGCCAAATATCCAAATATCCATTCCAAACTCTTGCAGAATTTCGTCATGGGACATTTTCTAAGATAAATACATAAGTATAAATACAGTAAGTAATTAATTCACATAAAAAGAAAATCTTTTTTATTATTAACAATATCAAGTCAAAACTAGGTTAATTTAATTATGAAACAAAATAATGTAATTTGAATGAATTCATATAAAAGTGGTATTTTACCATCAGACTAACTATAACTAACTAACTAACTAACTAACTAACTAACTAACTAACTAACTAACTAACTAACTAACTAACTAACTAACTGACGAACGAACTGACGAACTAACTAACTAACTAACGAACTAACTAACTAACTAACTAACTAACTAACTAACAGTTTAATAGTATTGTAGCGGAAATCAGTGTGGACTAGAGAGGACTTCCTTCAACTAAGTACGATTGCGGTATGGACTATGGTGGCTCCCGTCAGCTCAGTGCGAGGTAATGTGACCGACAGTAAAGTCTCATGGTTTTGGTGTATAAAAACGAGCGCTGCCTTAAATGTGGCCAGAAGGGCCGAAGTACCGCTCACGGTAGCTCGTGCCAGATCGAACGGGGTGTAATAATGATCAAGTCACTTCGTGCTAGAAAGTGCTCTCTTGCTTCCACACATTCCGTCGCCTCTCCTGAATCCATACTACCGGATCAGCCCACGATCCCATTAAAGATGATGTTGAGAACTTAAAATACAATTGTGCTTGTTATCATTCCGAGTCCGTTTATTGAGGATCATTGTCAGATAGTGAGGAATAACACCTCACGCCCATCGCCATCAGTGGCAGCGGTGGGATTTTGGATTGTGAATCTGACAATGCGACATTGGCGTGATCTATTATTTTAATTAATATTTAAAAATATTTCCTAATGCTACATGTTTAACATATTGAATGTTTCACCATACGTTGTTCCTTTTCACATGTAGTGTTTACTCCTAATAATCATTATTGTCTCTTTCTTCGGCTCCTTTCTTCTGTATTGTGTTTGCGTTTTCTCCCCATCTGTCGACCAATCCGGTATCGGACAACCAATCCGTCAGAATCAATCCAATCCGACGGACTCGTCAATCCAATCCGACCAATCCGACGAACTCATCAATCCAATCCGACCAATCCGACGAACTCATCAATCCAATCCGACCAATCCGACGGACTCATCAATCCAATCCGACCAATCCGACGGACTCATCAATCCAATCCGACCAATCCGACGAACTCATCAATCCAATCCGACCAATCCGACGGACTCATCAATCCAATCCGACCAATCCGACGAACTCATCAATCCAATCCGACCAATCCGACGAACTCATCAATCCAATCCGACCAATCCGACGGACTCATCAATCCAATCCGACCAATCCGACGAACTCATCAATCCAATCCGACCAATCCGACAGAATCATCAATCCAATCCGGCCTCGATCCGAGGGATTCATCAATCCAACCCGGCATCGGACACCAATTCGACGGAATCATCAATCCAATCCGGCATCGGACAACCAATCCAATAGAATCATCTATCCAACCCGGCATCGGACAACCAATCCAATAGAATTATCTATCCAACCCGGCATCGGACACCAATCCGACGGAATCATCAATCCAATCCGACATCGGACAACCAATCCAATAGAATCATCTATCCAACCCGGCATCGGACACCAATCCGACGGAATCATCAATCCAATCCGGCATCGGACACCAATCCGACGGAATCATCAATCCAATCCGGCATCGGACACCAATCCGACGGAATCATCAATCCAATCCGGCATCGGACAACCGGTCCGGTGGAGTCATCAAACTAATCCGACCAATCCGTCAGAATCCTTACACCGATCTAGATAGCGGATCGATGTATTGCATTATTGTTAGAACATGAACAATGGGTTAACAGTCAGATAAGGGTTGGGGAAAATATTTGGAAACATCCGGAGAGATATAAATCTATGCAGCAAAATGGGACTCTTGTGGTACATTTTCATGAATGTATCCGTAAAGACAATGGTATTGGTGTGTAAACTGCGGGAATCAGGGATGAGGTGAATCTAACAAATAATGTAAAAGGACTATTCAATCTGTTGCTCAGTCATTTAATCATTTTGATCAGACATTTTACATAAATTATGATTTGTGTGAGGGACAGGTCTTTCACTATTATAGTTCTGTGATTTGTTGGATAGTTGGAGAGCGTTACTCCTGGTGTATGTTGGGTACCGATGTGAGAGTGTCGATCCTCACAGTGCCGTGACAAACCACTGTTGGAGCTCTTTCGTTACATTCAACCGTTGACTCCGGGTGAGAGTGAATGATCTGTTCGTCATGTAATCTGCACATAAATGGGGGAGGTGGGGGAGGGAGGGCAGGCGCGTAGCCAGCATTGTCATTCCGGGGGGGGGGGGGAAATATCAATATCGTCCCTGGTTTTTTTTTATGTCCCTAAAATTTTCGTAAAAGGTTGCCCCAAATTTTTTTCTAGTCACTTACCTCGTGAATTTCACGTAAGTGTGTGTGTGTGTGTGTGTGTGGGGGGGGGGGGGGGGGGGGGGGGGGGGGGGGGTGGTGGGGGGCAGTCTGCCTCCCCCCCGGGAAGGGAGGGGGTGTTGTCTGCTACAAACAATATGAGTTCCCATTATGCATTTTACACTATAGTTAGATCGATTATTTGTCAATTTGTGTTTCTCCCATTGAAAGGCTAGTAATTAATTTTGCTCCAAATTAACATAATGATTTGTAAAGATTGTGGGGATGGGACATTATACATGTCATACAGGATATTGAGTTAAAAAGATTTGGGTTTGCATCTTTCGTAATTTGTCAGGAATTGATATGAGTCCGAAGTAATAAGGGAAATAAGGACATTTTTAGGACTAATGTTTGTTGTAAGGGGGAAAAGACGACACATGTCACTTGTAATTGATGTTCATTGTAATGATGTGAAGATATTTGTAGATGCCATATAAGGGATGTCATTTATTACGGAGCGTGGGACTCGTTGGATGATCCAAGGAATCCATCGGTGCTATGTGCACGAGGGGGATCGTTTGCATAATTATGACCATGGCAGGGCCCTTGGAAGTATATTTTTGATGGGGGTGCTGTAAATTTGTAAGTCTTCACCACTTCGGCGTGGGATCCGGGGCGAAGCCCTTGGCTGGGTTTCAGGGGGCAGAGCAATGGCGCATTCAGGACTGTTCTGATTGGGGGTGGGGGGGGGGGGCAAAAAAAACCTGAAGCCATCTTGTTGATCTTAAATATTGAAACGTTGAACCAAATACGCGCAAAGCGCAAAAAAATTGTGAGTTTAACACTTAAAAGGTGATGTTTTAACGTCCCCCGCATAATATTTAGGGTATTTGGTGTGGTTGGAGGGCCATTATAATATTAAAACCTCTAGAAAACATGTGTGCGGAGCGCGTAAAATGTTGAGCTTGTTCAGCTTAAATAATGAAATATTGAAATTAATACGCGCGAAGCGCGCAAAAATTGGCGTTGCTAACACTTAAATGGTCCAGTATAATGTTTTTAACGCTCCCACATAATACCGAGAATATTTTGGTGTGGTTTGAGGGCCATTATAATGTTAAAACCTGCGCGTGGAGCGCGCAAGATTTTTGAGTTTTAACTAAAATGGTCATGGAAAACTGTCCCGAAGACACCTTGTTAAGCTTAAATAATTAAATATTCAAATTAATACGCGCGCGGAGCGAGCAAAAAGTTGCACTTGTAACACTAATGGTCCAGTATGATAATAACGTCCCCCACATAATATTCAGAATTTTAGGGTGTGGTTTTTGTATTAAAACTTTGGTCCAGTATGATGTTTTTTTAACGTCCCCCACATTTTTCGAATATTTGGTGGGTCTGAGGGCCAATATAATGTTAAAACTTGCAGAAAATATTCGCGCGAAGTGCGGAAAATTTGGACTTTTTGAACTAAAATGGTCATGGAAAACTGTCCTGAAGCCATCATGTCAAGCTTGAATAATGAAACATTGAAACTAATGTTCGCAAAAATTGACATTTCTAACACTTAAATTGGTCCAGTATGATTTTTTAACGTTTTTAACGTCACCAACATAATATTTAGAATATTTTGCATGGTTGGTTCTAGGGCCATTATAATGTTAAATCATGTATAAAATTTTCATTTTTTGAACTAAAATGAACATGACACCGACACTGTATATTTTTTCAAAAATCTTAAACTCTAGGCCCCCATACACACCGTCTCACTGTCAGAGGTGAGAAATACACGACTTTGGTCATATTGAATTGTTATAGTGTATGTAACGATTGTAATACCAAAATCTTAGGGGGTGCTGCCTTAACTTATTATTGGACTGACAATGTATATTTTTTCAAAAATCTTAAAATCTTAGGGGTGCGCTCTCAAAGACCAAGGGGGTGCTGCAGCACCTCAGCACCCCCCCCCCCCCACCCCCCCTTCCCAGGGGCTTGGACCATGGTCACGATACTTGATGGTATGCGTACGAGTGGGGATCGTTTGCAAGTGGGGATCGTTTGCATAATTATGACCATGGTCACGATACTTGATGGTATGCTCTTGCATGCCACTGGCTGGTTCTTTCTTTCATGTGATGGCCCTAGCCGGAATAAATGACTGATCCGTCATAAATCTTCTAATTGTTGCATTGCGCGTGATTTGATCCGATGGAAAAACAATCACGGCATTCATTTCCGCCCTGGCCTGTTATTGTTACCGATCCGGGATGTATCGGTTTAGAGAGGGGGCAGTGTAGCGAAAATCAGTGTGGACTAGAGAGGGCTTCCTTCAACTAAGTGCGATTGTGGTATGGACTGTACTATAGGTGGCTCCCATCAGCTCAGTGCGAGGTAATGTGACCGACAGTAAATTCAGTTTTTTGACAGATTCCACTTCTAGAATTCATCCTCACTCACGAGTTAGATTGTAATTCGTTGCAACGGTTTAGGGTGATTTTTAGGACTCCCCAATCACTTCACGGGCTTCTATACCATGTTTTCTTGCTTAACAAACTCTGTTCCATAGACTTGGTGTAGATCAGGATATTGTTCATAAAAATAGTAAGAAGGATGATTTTCTTCTGACAAATCCATGGTGGGAAGTATAATATCCTTAATACTTACAACATTAACGGAGCTGGTGAATGGTGAAATATATATGGAATGGGTATAATATTTTCATTAAAAATGTTGGTGTCCCTATTGACCCCAGATTTTACAAATTTTACAGAAAAAAATTCTTATGTCAAAGAGTATGTTGAAGAACCTTAAAAGCTAGGTCCTGGTGCATTCCCAGCTCATTTGCTCAAATTATGCAGTTAGGAGCAGGAACGTTTTGACCACACCATTTTGTCAGTGTTTTTTTTATACACCTTTATTTTCGATACCCTGGGCTCCACATTAATTCTTTCACATCCACTGAACCATTTCCTGAACAATATTATAATATTGCTCTTTCATCATTTGGAAAAAGAAAATTAATAGTATACATCAAAATACAAAAAATTGAGATTTCAAAAACTTTTCCCATTTTTGTCCCTATTCACCCCCATGTCCCTATTCACCCCGTTTTACGGTACACAAAACAACTCGTTGGTTGAAGAAAGCCACCTGGATTCGTAGGAGAAGATAATCCGCTCTTAACAAAGACGTGGGGCCTAACAACTAAACAACATCTATGACCAACCGATGATCTCTTTACAGCCCTCTACATCCGGCGGAAATTGCTATTAAAAAGCCAGTGAAGAGAAATATGTCAACTAGTCTGATGAAGCGCTCAGTCGAGCATGAAACGTTACTTGTAAATGTTAATAAGCTTACTATACTTTCCACAGTGGATTTGTCAGAAGAAAATCATCCTTCCTACTATTAATTCTATAGATTTTTTTACTGAAATCAGTTTTTTTACTGAAATCAGTTTCTGAATCTGCGAACATTGGTCCACCTTTAAAACGTGACTTAACCCGTTCCCTCTACCAAACAGGGTGTGTCTTTCTTGCTTACTTGCTTAATTCGAGTTGTGTTCTCGATCTACAATGGCTCTCCACACCTTCCTGTCCTGCATTGCTGTCTTTAAGTCTCTTACATACAAACCAGTGTCCTGTTTTAGCACATCGATGTAAGTTAGGGCAGGTCTTCCAGGTTTTCTTCTCCCATGCTTTGGTATCCAATGAACCAGCTTTGACACACATTCTTGACTCCTAAAGCAGTGGCCTGAGAATCTTGTCCTTCTCTCCCTGATCTTTTGGGTGATTTTGGGGAGGTCTCCATACAGCTCTGTGTTAGTTGTATGTTGCTTCCAGTGAATGTTGAGGACAGCCCTCAGCATACGTGTATAACAGCCATCAAGTTGCTTTGCTAGCTTAGGGGTGGTGGTCCATGCCTCACAGCCATATAGTAACACAGATTCAACAGTTGCGGCGAACAGGCGAAGTTTGAATTTTCTTGGTAGGGTGGATTTCCAGATCTTGTTCAGCTTCCCACAGGCTCTCCAAGCTGCTGCCTTGCGTTGCTTGATATCTGTTTCAGTGCTTGACATCCAGGCACCTAGGTATTTGAAATTGTTTACTTCATCTAGTTTGGTTCCATCATTTGTTCTGATTTCCACCGCACTTGTTTGGTTGTATGCCATGAGCTTTGTCTTCTTTGCATTCATAGACAAGCCAACTTTAGCCACTGATGTCTCGACCCTCTGAAGCAAATCTTGTGCCTGGTGTAGTTCTTCAGACAGCAGGGCAATATCGTCTGCAAAGTCAAAGTCTGTCACTGCTACAGGTCCAATCCTTCTGCTTCTTCGCTTTTCAAGGTGGAATCCAAGCTCCTCTTCCTTTCCTGTTATAGCCATTCTCAGGGCGAAGTCTAGTACAATAACAAACAGATATGGGGCAAGGGTGTCACCTTGAAGTACACCAGCTAAGATTTCGAACAGATCTGTTTCTCCATCTGGAGAAATCACTTTAGCCATAGTTCCCTCGTACATGTCTCCAACAGCATCGACGATCTGTCCTGGTATGCCATAAGCGTGCAGAATTCTTAGCATTTTGCCACGATGGATGGTATCAAAGGCCTTCCTGAAGTCTATGTATGTTATTATTGCTGGTAGTTTATTAGCTTTCACCCCTTCAATCAGCCTTCTCAGTGCCAGTATATGCCCTATAGTAGTTCTTCCTACCCTGAAGCCATTTTGGTTTGTTCTTAGATGTTTATCCAGCTCAGGACGAATTCTATTTAGGATCATCCGGTTATAGGTTTTCGCTACGATAGAGCTAAGACTTATGCCACGATAGTTGCCGCCCAGGCTGAGGTCTCCTGACTTTGGAATGGGCACAATGTTGAGGATGGACCATTGGCTCGGCTTCTCTCTATTTGTAATTGCATCATTGCAGAAACCCAGCACAATATCATCTAGATCACATCTTTTTAATACTTCTGGCGGTATATTGTCCTCTCCACAGGTCTTCCCTTCTACCAGTGACTTCTTAGCCTTGTCATATTCATCTTGGTCAAAAGGCCCTATTCTGATATCAAGATCTACAAAGATTGGTGTTATTTCTTCATCCTCTTCACATATATCAGGTGGCTTTCCCAGTAGGTTCTGAAAGTGGTTGAACCAATTGGTGACCCTTTCCTTTTGCGTGTCTCCTTTCAGCTGACCTTTGGTTGATGCCTTTCTGCCTGTGATTTCATTGATTAGTTTCCAACTTAAGCCATGCTTGGAGTTGATATGTGCAGTCTCTACTTCCTGAATCTTGCCATTCAAATGCTCTGACATAACTAGGTTGTAGGTGTCCTCTAGTTTCTTTTTTGCAGACTTGTGACCCTCTCTTCTATCATCAGTGGTGTTGTTCTGGTACTTATCATATGCATCCCTGATGTTGTCTCTTGCCTTTATGACCCTAGTATCACTTGAGAAGCTTGTCTTATGGGCTCTTTTCTTAACTGGTACAACCATTTCTGCTGCTTCCTTGTTGGCCTTTATGAATCGCTCATACTTCTCAGATGCATATTCCTCCTCATTTTCCAATACTTCAAACCTGTTGCGTACTTCAACTGAGTATCGTTCCTGCAGGCTTGTGTCGGTGCTTATTGCTTTCCAGTCATACTGTTTCTGTCTAGGGATTGCTTTACTTATCCTCAGGCTTAGCTTGATTCGAGCCGATACAATTCTGTGATCTGAGCCGACACTAGCAAATGTGTTATATGCTTCAGCATTCATTAGACTGTTCTGCCATTTCCTTCTAACAAGTATGTAGTCTAGTTGGTATTTGCTCCCAACAGGACTTATGTAAGTCCACAATTTTCCATTCCTTTTCTGAAACCGAGTATTAGAAATAATAAGGCTCTTCTCTACTGCAAGCTCAACAAGGTATTTTCCATTTCGGTTGGTTTCACTGTGGTATGTACACTTAGCATCTTCCGGTCCTAGGTCCTGGGCATGAAGGAATGCGAGATGGGAAAGCAATAGAGGAAAGGAAAGCTGAAAGTTGCGCATTTACACCCCTTTTCATATTAGTGGCTGTTAGGACACTAAGCTAAGCTAAGTCTTTCACTCGATTAGTTTTAAAAATAAAACTAATTTACCAGTAGGGGTATAATGAATACAATAGTTAAAATGTCATAAGAGTTCCTAACATTCATTAAATTGTCATCTTTTTAATATGTAATTACTATGAATCGAACGTATAGCATGTTTTATAATCCGATCTTTTTATGTGACAACTAAACTTAGTTATTACATAAATTGTTACTAGTGGTTTGTTGATGTGCAGAATATTTATATACACTTTTGGTGACGCCCCTACCCCCTCTAAGAGGGTGGGGGCGGGGTCCTCAACTCTAATTTTGGTGCAGGCGTGTGTCACAGAGTGCAGAACTTGGGTTCTGGGGCTTAGGGAACTGATGAAATGCCACAATACATGTACATTGTGAACTGAATTTCAGCCAGATTTCAGGATAAGGAAGTGAACATTTTCACACTTGTGCTTTTTAAAACTGAAATGGCGGCTTAATGAGAACAGATACATGATCAGTTCATTATGGTGTCAGACAGGTAATCATGAATATCCAAAATAAACATGAAATAATCATAGGCCTACCTGTGCTTACGCAGTGATGATGTAAATGGCAAAAATATCTGCTTTTCCAACATCTGTAATAAAGACATCCACATAATGTTTTACGACATTTGACAGGTATCCATTTTAGAAATTACCATTAAATAATATTTCGGTATCAATGATTTCTTAGATCATAACCTTCGAGACTGTCGGGGTAAAAAAAGAAATCTGACAGGTATCCATTTAAAAATTATCATCATTAAATTAGTATCAACGATCCGTCGGATCATAACCATCTAGACTTTCTGGGGGGGGGGGGGGGGGGGGGCGGTGGAGGTTCCTAAAATACTTGTTCAAAACAGGTTTGAGTTCTTTTGTTTTAGTCGATTTTCACACTTTTAGCAGTAACGTGAAACAAATGGGAGCCAGTAAAACTTTGGTTGGTTTGTATGGCTATTTTCACCGGGGATAGGGGGAATCCCATTTCTGAGGGACATGCATGTAAGATTGTTTTCAGACAACCCTACCTTTCAGGATTTATCCTTGTTGTAAGACAGCACAGAACTAATCTATAGCACAAAAGCCTCTATTGACGGATTAAAGGAATATACAGCTGTATTCCCTAATGGGGTCTTTTCACTAACTTATAAATATACCCCTTTCAGCCTTGCTTTCACCCGATGAATAAACTGTTTCTTCAAATGCATTATTAGTATTAGTATTATTAGTGTTATTTATCTCTATTTTTCTTCTTTACGCTTTTACCTTGATAGTTTACCCAAGTAACCGCTGTGTCCAATTTACTGTATAGAAACGCCGGATGGTAACCTGGTTGTCGCTCCCAATTACAATAGGTGCCTAGGACCATAATATGCCAACCAATATCAATATTACATCCACCTCCGCTTTTATTCATGAAAAAACAACGATCTTGGGATGGACCGGACCTTGTTATTGAAAACCTGAGTGCAGATTGTAGATCCGTGTATGATGTGTACATGAGACGGTCTAATGATATCCAGTTTTCTTTGGTGGAGTCAGTCCCGTCAAATGTCATTTGAAAAAGCTCGCCTCCTGTGTCATTGTACAAAACCAACTGCACCTGTAACAGTTAACAAAAAAAAAGTATATTTAAATGTAATTGTCCGTAGAAAGTCAGCTACTGCAGACAAAGTGCAAACAACAAGTACACAGTCAATTTGGAAAACCCAAGCTTAAAACTGTATGGGACTTTTTCGATGACTCCTAGTGCCTCATCTCGTAATAGGTCGCTGTGCACCTGCTCTTGCCAATGCATTGGTACTGAGGCAGGTTTATGCACTGCCTTAGGGGGTGCACCTTCCTTAAGGTGAATCTCCACTGGAGGTCCCGTCATGCATGGGAGGGGGCGGTAAGGACAGGTATTAATGTGGAATGAATGTATTACATTATGCTTTATTTAGTTCACAATAAATGAAAGCCAATCATACATAGGTAAGCCCAGGATCTGAACCACCGCTTTGAAAGGGAATTCCCCAGAAAGGGCAACTCTAGCCTCCCAAAATGTATTGGGTAGAACCATTGAGATAAAAATACGGTCCAAAGCCTTATCCGCCTAAATAAACCGACCATCCAAGGGATCCAGATGGAGCCCTTTTCTACCACCCTCCCTCTTTTTTTTAACACAACAGGTGGGTGGGGGAAACATTGGCATACATGTTATGTCTTTTGCAAAGAAAAATTCGATATGTGGGAAGTTGCATGCCCGTGCAACGTGTTATGACAAAAATTATACCGTCTACCAAATAATATAACCACAAAACCTGACATGGTAATTAAACCTATGCTTTGGTAGAATAACATGCAGTACCATGGTCTGATGGTCTAGAGGCATATTAGAGGTCAATGAATGAGTCTTCAACGGAAACTAATGACAAAATACACACACGACACAGTCATCATTCATAGACACTTACTTGTTGAACGTTTAAACTTGACCAATTGTCAATATCTGCGCTCTTGTAATGACCGACGTAGCTAACATTCAGCAGCTTAGCCTCAGCGATACCTTCGTTTGCGCCACCTGAACTGGTGTATATTTCGTAAGGAGACGGATTGTTTAAATTGTTACCATGTTCCCCAGAAATCGCTTTGAAAACAAGACGCCTGTCATCTGAAATGCAATAATCAGGATATAACTCGACCGTATAACCGGGCATTTGGTTAAAGTTTGAACATTGAACGTTGACGGAGGTTTCGGGATCGTTACTTCCATGAATATCGACGTGCCACTTCCGGAGACCAATAAAAGAGGCTTCTACTTCACAAGTTAATTGAGTGAAATACGATTTGACGAGCGTGGGTAGCCGTTTGGTAGAAGAGAGACACCCAGGCCCTTCCCACCTAACTTTATTTCGTAAAACAGCCTGCGGTATTATTTCCCAAAGTTTTTTATTATTACAATTATTGCGGAATCATACAGTATGACAGTTAAACGAAAACTACTTTTTTCCCGTCACATGGACATAAAAACAAATGGCTCGTAGTATAAAAGGTAAAGTCACATCTCCAAGAACCTCAAAATATGCCCAGGAATGGAGGATTGTAGGATTTCAAGCAAATGATGTATCTCTAAAACCAGTCATCCAGGTCACGTGAAATTTGGCGATCATTTCCTAGTCTCAAATTTGATAAAATGATAAATGATGGACATTGGACAAAAATGATGTCAATGGATATGATGGGGAAAGAGGCCCTATATCACAAGTAAACTGATTGAAATTTGACCCGTTGGTGCCAACGTGTGTACGAATTGGATGTTTGCAGATTTATTAGAATGTATTAATGATTAAATTCGCATTTGAAACTGAATCACTTGTAATATCCTTTTGCAAATCCTGTCCAATATACAGGTTCCCCCAAAATGGGTTTTAAAATGTAGCTAACAAAATTTGTGTTAGGCTTATTACAAAATTGATGGAAATTCCGTGTAAACTTCAATGGACCTACGGCACATATCCCCCGGCCTTGGCCACAGTCCGACATACGCGGGCGCCACCAGATCAGCTCACTGCGCGCTGACTGCGCATGCTTGAAAACTCACAAAATTCCAGACGTCGTATTGTTTTAACACGTAATCGCGAGTACCCATCAAAAATTCTAAATATCACATTCCTAGGTACAACTAAATTAAATTATCCAAAAACCAATGGAGTTGGATAAATTGCACTCTAAGAGTCCTTTCTTTTCATTTTTGCAAGTTAAATAACAGTTCTTGAACATGGCGGGTAATTTTAAATTAGTCACGTGTTTAGCTCGCAATTTCATGTTATACACCTCAATTTTGATTCGAAATGGTAGAAAAGGGATAGTCATAGGCAATAATATATAATATTTGACGATATTCTAGCCTTACATTATATTTTTATGATTTAATATTGGGGAAATAACGGCATTTAAATAAGTATTAGCCTAATACTTTTTAGGTATTTGTTAATTCTTCGCGACTCTCACTGGTATCGTCCTTGATGGCCGAGTGGCCACCAACACTATACGAATCACCAAAAGTAGCTTCAGATCGGCAAGTTGAGTCGCACACCCCTGGTAACACCCATAAGCCAAGCAATCACCTCGAAAGCCGGATATAAAATAATTGTCTTACCATGGAGGTTTATGCAATGGTTTAATCTTGAAATCGGACCGCAATCACTCACCCGTTTCACAACTCTCGCCAGAAAAGCCAATACGACACTGACAGGTGTAAGAATTCACATCGTCCGTACACGTTCCTCCATTTTGACACGGGGTAGACTCACATTCATTTATATCTGAAATTATTTCAATGATTTATGAGGTACTCGATGCTCTATTACATCACGTGGCCTGGTAGTTATTTGTAAAGTGTATTCTGTAGTTATTCCCGATCCCAGATTGATCCCACTTTTGTTATTCAAAAGTGGATGGTTGGTCAGTTAGGCAAATAATATAGAAACAACTTTAAAAAACGAAATCTTTTATAGAAATAATCTCTTTTTTAGTTATTTAATCAGTAGTTCTAAATTGGTAGGGGAAGGTGGGGTAATGGCGGACGCGGGGTAATCGCGGACAGGGCTGTATCTAAAGGCAGGTGAAAGAAGGTGGTATTTTGCCACCCTATGATGTTAGGTGCCTCTCCATTGAAATCACACAAAACCTAAATGGAATGGTTGTCTCGTAAATTCTCGCGAGAATTACAAAAATCACTTTTTGGGCAAGTTGATATTTTGGTGCATTACTTTCTCTTTGAAACTGGTATTTCTACATCAAGGAAAACAAAGTCTTATTATTTTTTTATTTAATGTATGATACCTTCTGATAAAAAAGAAATGAATTCGGAGTCACAATGATGAGCATAATAATAAGAGAGAATGTGCCCATACATTGTACATGGATTGGGGTAATCCCGGACATGTACCGTTTCCATGGTAACCAATATGGGCGTGGTCAATTTAACATCATAAATCGGTAATAGTTGTTGACCATATAAATATGTGACATTGTTCTTTGATTTCTGCTACACTTTTAAAAATGGTATTTTTTAACTCCCATTGAAATACTGTATTCCAATAAAAAGAGGGCTGCCATTGAAAAATACGGTCAGGGATTACCCCCAGAGTGTGGGGTAATGCCGGACGACGCCATTTTTTTTTATTGCGTCGTAGCTTCGAATTTCAAAATGATGAGTTGATAAAAACTTGATAAAAGGTAGAACCATCACAGGGCTTTGTGTTTACATGATTTTTATTGTTATATGACGTATTATATGTGTGTTATACCTCTCTGACAAAAGGTGTCCGCCATTACCCCACCTTCCCCTACTCACCCGTTTCACAAACGACACCGGAAAACCCACCGAGACACTGACATGCGTAAGAATCTACATTATCCGCACATGCTCCTCCATTTTGACAGGGGTCCGATTCACATTCATTTATATCTGAAAAAAGAATCATTGGATTATTCACATCGATAAATACAACAAATAAACTTTTGTATGATATTTTTGATCAGAAACGTGTTGGGGAATAAAACTACCTGCGGAGTAAAACGGGTCAAACCCAGAGGCTGCTTTAATGTAATCCCAGCATGCAGTAGATACGCACTGTCCCATAGGATAATTGAGCCAATTCAATTTCAATCCGTGTTTTGCAATGAAACAACATACAGAAAATAATTGGTTAATTAGAGGAACTAATCAGTGAGACTTTTCAAATTTGTATCAATATATGAATTTGGATTCTATTTCCTAATACAATGATACCAACAAATGTGAAAAGTCTTGCCGATTAGTTCCTCTAATGAACCATTTCTTTTCTGTACATTTCAATGTAAAAGACGGATTGAATTAGCCCCATTATCCCATTTCACAGTGCGTTTCGCTTGCATGCTGGGATTGCATTGAAGCAACCTCTGGGTCAAACAGGCTTCTATAAAATTGAGCCACTGGGTTAGCTTGCAAGATTTTCCTATGCATATGATAGCCCGTCTGATCGCGGCACAAATCCTGGGGGAAACGTCTTGGAACTCTTAGGCTACTTGTTAACACCACCCCTTCTCCCCGTGCAATGTTGAAAAATATCAATGTCTGTAGCAGTTATTCAAGGAGTTACCAATATTGATTGATGTGATGTGAGGAAGGGAAATATGTTGTTTTATAATACGGTATATCCTGTTCAGCTTCTAACAAATTAAACGTGACTTAAAGATCAGGAATAAAATTCTGCACAAAATGTCCGAAATATGTAACGTGTTCCATGGATTTTTCAAGATTGTAGTTGTGTAATGTTTAGTAGTGATAAGGAAGGTTACGGTACCGTTACGGTAATATGTTGTTTGAATAAAAACAATGGATGGATGGATGGATCGAAGGAAGGGAGGAAGGGAAGAAGGGAAGAAGGGAAGAAGGGAGGAAGGGAAGAAGGGAAGAAGGGAGGAAGGGAGGATGGATGGATGGATCGAAGGGAGGAAGGGATCAAAGGAAGGAAGTATAAATTAACATTTTATGATATTTTTGATCAGAAACGATGTTCATACGAATAACCACAATGTACCATATTTATGTTTAAACCATTTATGACATTTTAATACTCGCCTGTCTCACAATTTTAGGCAGTGACAGGTATAGGAATCAACACTTTCTTCACACGTTCCTCCATTTTGACACGGGTTAGACTCGCATTCATTGATATATGAAAATATATATGTTTGATGAATTAATGGTTGCTCAAATAACATAGGTCTGGTCGAAGATATAATTTATATTTCTATTTTCTGTGTAATAGCTTGGTCCCAACAGGACCCGAGTTTCCTTCGGAATGCCCGTTTTAAAAATAGAGAAAACGAAATCAAAATCGACCAAAATTGGAAGCAAAGAAACAAACAAACATCGTAAATACATGGCTACAGAAACCAGATTTTTAAAAATGCAACTTTTTCATTGGTGTAAATTGACACTCACCCGTTTCACAAACGACACCAGTAATCCCGCCGGGACAAAGACAGGTGTAAGAATCGACACCGTCCTCACATGTTCCTTCATTCCGACAAGGATTCGAAACGCATTCATTAATATCTGAAAACAAAATATCATTCGAGTTGTTAATTTATTCGCAAAAACACAACCGATATTCAGGAACTTGATGCCAGAAAAGATGCCAGAAAAGAATGACCAATTACCAAGGATTAGTAAATAGCTTCGATTTTCCGGAATTATTTATCAGTCCAAGTACATGACCAAAAAATTGGAAATCGGCCTTGTATTTTCATAACCTGGAAAAAACATTTGGTAATAAGGCGAAACTGATCTTGCTCTTGCGTAATTAGCGTAATTACCGTATAACTTATTTATTAACCTATATGAAATTTAAAACCCCATATTAATTTAAAGACCTTTTATGGGTTAATTAATTAGACCCTAAATAATTACTCACCTGTTTCACAATAATCACCAGTAAACCCCTCAAGACAGTGACAGATGTAAAAATTAACACTATCTACACAAGATCCACCATTGTGACATGGGTTCGAATCACATTCGTTCAAATCTGTGTAAAAATACATGGTCACGTGGAAACATTACAATTCGCCGTTTAAATGACAATACTACCGGAGGTGGTGTTTAAAAACCGGTGTTGTACTGGGTGTCCCTAAAAAGGATGCACGTGTTTACCCAACTTGTTGACCATGAATTTCTAACATTTGGTGTAAGATTTTTACATATATTGAAAGACTAAACACCTGGCTTTCAGATGCTGCTTATTTCATATGATTCGGATTTGTCAATCCTGAGATATGGACAATTAACTAGAGCTACACAGAATCGATGTTGTGCCACTTAACAGTTTCAAAGGTTTACTCCTAACATACAACTTCCACTTGTACGATTGCCCTTCACCAGTGTCATTCAAAATCACATTTTTGTATTGAGATTGAATAGGTCTAAATAATAGAATCAGTGCCTGTGTATCCAAGCAGAACTAAATATAAAGATATTTGTTACATGATTCGAACCAGTTCTTTTGACGAGGTTTCACAAAATGTTTATTGGGCCTACATTTTCGAAACAAGACAGACGTCCATATGGCTGGGTGTGGCCTCAATTTTCATTAGAAGAGGGGTGTTCATGGTCTTAAAATATCATGAAACGAGAAGTCCAGCAGAAGTCATCTTCTCTCAAACTCTTAACTTGTCATAGCCTTCACACTCTTTCATGACACCCTTCATTCAAGTCCTTTCAACATCCGACTGATACATATAATAGCATGGTGGTCATGGGTTATGTGTAGGTTAATGCTTGGTTGGGGAGATGGTGGTCCTGTAAAGCATGTAGCCAGCTGGGCTGGTGATACGGTCATGCCCCAACAGGTGACAACAGGCAGCTCCTGGTAGATTTAGTTCCCATGTTTGTTGTATAGGTTCTCTTGATGCCCATCAGACCTCCAGATATTATTATTTTTCTATAATTTATATTTTGATTATGTAGTTCTCTATGTTTGGGCTTTTATCTTATTATTATGTCACTTTCATTGGCATTTTTTAACCTCTGCCCATTTGTGTGTCTTGTTATATGCATATTTTCTGAGTTGCAGTGAACCAATTGATTGGCCTTTCAGAGCTCTCTTTCGGGAGTTACCAGTTTGATTTTTAATCACTCTGGTCATTAACCTTGTTAATGTCTGTTGGGCTATTGTTCACATTTGCGCTTTATATACAAAAAAAAAGAAAAAAAAGTCACCAGAGAGTTTGCCATTCATTCCCAAACACTCACGTACCATATAGGAATACACCTACAAAGGAGTATTGGAAATACTTGGTAGATGGTACAAGCACCACTAATATGAATAAAGAGCATTCTTTGTGGCAGGGCACAGTAACACATTGATAACGTGCGGCGTGCACTTCAGAGGGATCCCAGCATAACTGCTCGTAGAAATCTCTTACCACATATTCCAAGGACATCATTTTTGATCTTCAGCCTCTTTTAAACAATTCTGGTCCAATGCCCACCCCAATGTTTCAAGACGATTGATGCCCATGTTAGGGAGCAGTTCCATTTATACGCGATAAATTTATCGCGACTGTACCGGGGCCTGATATGTTTTGGACCCGATGTTTTTCAAGTTGATACGCGATAAAATAGACATCAGGCCCCGATAAAATAGACATCGGTGCCCGATACGAGGCCTTTGCCATACCCCGGGGGTATGTTTAGCAAATAGAGCGGGACATGTTTAGCATATACACGAGGATAATACAATTTACGCTAAACATCCAAACCCCGCGCCAAGATGTCGCCATGATCAATGTTTACAATACACGGTGCATAATCTGCAAATTCAAGCACAAGCAAAGATTAATGATTGTTTATTTGGCCGTTTCGACTTCAAGGTAACGGGAACGCGTGTGTAATATTAATGTTGAATATATATAAAAACGCAGCCTATAGATCTTTGCAATATTTATTAATTTATCTTAGTTTTAATTTGCGTTGTTTTTTCTACATTGATACAGTAACTACATTATAGTACGATACAGTCGTGTGACTTAAATTTGATTGTGATATAATAATAATACGTATAAACGCAAGTGCTTTAATGTCATCACTTGTTATTAAGACTACCCTGGACAAATACTTTATAATGAATGAATGAAAACGTGATTTATTAAGCGCATTTCCAAAAACACGATCAATGCGCTGTACAAGAATTATATAATATAAAAGCATAATAAAAAATACAAATCAAAGTACAAAGTACATTAAAGATAGGTTAAAAAATAATTAAATATACAATGTAATAATATACAGATACAATTTAAGCATTAAAAAGCATGGATTAAAAATACACACACATTTTTATATAAAAGGGTGCATTTGCATCCGAAATTGACCAACAAATTACACCTTCGGAAATAGATGAGTTTTAAGCATCTTTTTAAAAGATTTGACACTGCATGCGGTGCGTATGGAGAGTGGGAGATCATTCCACAGCCTTGGACCGATACATGAGAAAGCGGTTTCAGTCTTAGTATGTTTGTTGAAAGGTACAACAAGGCGGAAAGTGTCGTTGGAAGATCTCAAACCAGCTCTTGGACAGACATACGGCATCAAAATCTGAGATAAATAGGTAGGCCCCAGATTATGTACACCATTGTACACATGCAGCAAGATCTTGAAGTCAATTCTCTGCTGGATAGGCAACCAATGAAGCTTCCGCAAGAGTGGTTCAGCACTTGTGCGTCTATTTTTACAAAAGACTAGACGCGCAGCACGATTTTGAAGTTTTTGCAGGCGCTGAACATTAAATTTAGAAATGCCACCTAAAAGAGAGTTGCCATAATCCAGCCGAGAGAGGATTAATAGTATAATACTAGAAACAAGTTTAGCATTCCTCATCAGATTAGGTATTTTGAGTCGTGTCTATAGTAAATAAAAGACTTGCAAACTTTCTTGAGTAAACAAAATGGCTTGTTATTCATCGTACATTATGGTAATGGTATAAAGTCGTGAATGCTGTGTTATATTTACAATACATTGAACAAAACACAGGCCACAAAACACTATTTAATCCACCAATGTTTTGAACCTGCCAGAGTACTTGAGACAAGACATTTAAAAGTGGTTCCATGTGTACTATCTAAAGATATGGGTATGTGGTCTTTACTTGGCGACATAGCTATATGGCTAGTAGCCAGGAGATATAAATAATATAATTCAGTATTGACTATTGGAATACATTTCAATTTATAATAATGAGATGCTTAATGACATCATTTGCAACATTGCCTCCTTGCGCACTAACTGCATAGTATTTACTTTTACAATCGGTATAACCTTCCTGGGAATATAGATGTAGTTAGACAGACCTTAACATGTTTATAGTGAATTGGGGATTTTATTCCGACTTGAAACAAAGTTATTAAAGTATAAAGTTTATCGACTTTGATGTTAATTACCATTTGTGTTTCGTGAATTAGTTCAGAACGGACTACCATATGAGACCGTTGCGAGAAAGTATCGGGTACGCGCTACGATGGGACGAAAACTAGAATAAATAACCCGAAGCTCTATTTACATACCGACCACTTATCTTTCGTTATATTTAAACAAGCGGTAATACGCTACTCGATAAATAATCCTTTGCTACTCGCAACTGTACGCGCTAAAAATCTCATCGGGGCCTGATAAAAAAACTCATCGGGGCCCGGAACATTCTCATAATTTTTATCGCGTACAAATGGAACTGCTCCCTTAGTATCGTTTTGACGCTCATAATCATTCTTTCTGTAAAAGTGGCACAGCGTCGATTTTGGGTAGCTTTGATAAACTGTGTATATCTCAGGATTGACAAATCCAAATCAGATCAAATAAACGGCATCTGAAAGCTGAGTGTTTTTCCTTTCCGTATTTATAAACATATTACACCAAACTTTAGGACTTCATGGTCAATACATTAGCATAATCCTATGTTGTTTGGAATAAAGAGACAAGTGGAAGAATTTGGAAAGTTAGAGTGTCAATTGCTTTGTAAGACTGTATATGGGCAGAGGCTGCTTTTGTTAGGTTTCTTCTTTGAGTCATGGAACTTGCAGTAATTGTTACTGTGTGTTTGTTGTTGTTGGTTTTTGTTTAGTTTCTTTTTAATTTTAGTGGGGTCCAGTGAAAAACTTGTTTATCGACTTATTAATACATTGTACTTGTCATATGAGTGTGTGACGAATTACAAAACAAATTTTGAACAAAGAGACTCCGTATTTAGTTTTACCTGCCCAAACCCTCCCTTTTACCTCCCATGTTTGGTGTAAAATCAAACAAAATGAACTTACAGCATAAAACAGCTCTCTCAAGTAACTGATCGAGAGTTGATGGAGTCCAATTACTGGGGTTGGTCAAAGGATATGGATTGTCGGTAAACCATAGACGATGTAAATCGTCTGCTTCCGGCGAGCAGTTTTGGCGGGAGTTGTTGGTACTAATGAATTTTGGCGCGACAACTCGATGACAGTAACAGCGCTCTATCCACGGAAGGGACCATCGATATCTGCCAGTTGACGGGTCTTGTCTTTCTTTAAGCAGGCACATATGTCCGTCCACTGTTGGTGAGAAGTAGTCTGTACAAAATGTAATAGGGAAATGATAAACTAACTATATTGATGTCGCCCATTACTTTAGGCGAGATTTCCATATCGGATAACAACATGTAGCTTTCAGTGAAATATAAAAGACACACACAACACGATTTGTGATCTTACAGACAACTCCACACACTACAGTGGATTGTGAAAACCACACAAACATTAAGCAATAAGCTGATGTTATAGTATAGATCGAGCTATTATCTGAATTCTTAACATTTAACTGCTTGAGTTCGGTCAAAAGATGTCAAATAATTAACCTTGATAACAGTTGAATCCAATGACATACAGGTTTAACTTGAAAATAGTTTTCAGTATTCCCTTGCACAACTTTAATACAACCTGCTGACAACCCAAAAGGTTTACATTTTGCACCGCGTGCAGGATATTGTCATCCGGTATGGATAGCTCGCCTTACCTTTTCAGCATTCCATGCACAACTTAAATACAACCTGCTGACAACCTGAAAGGATTACATTTTGCACCGCGTGCATGGTATGGTCATCCGGTATGTATAGCTCGCCTTACCTTTTCAGCATTACCATGCACAACTTTAATACAACCTGCTGACAACCCAAAAGGATTACATTTTGCACCGCGTGCATGGTATGGTCATCCGGTATGAATCATGAATCATGAATTGGATCGAAGGATGACTACTATTGCACTATCAGCCTCATTTATTTGTCCATAGTAGTAGGCTACCTATTTTGACATGTTAGGAGTACTCATAGTCAATGATTATCCTTTGACTTTTAATGAAAATCGTCAAAAAGTATTACGTCTTCCAATTAAATGTTATAATATTATCGTTTTAACAGCGCCATACCCACAAAAAGTGCTCAACTGATAAATCAGGAGCGTAATAATCAGTGTAATGATCAGAGCGTGATAATCCTGATTTATCAGTTGAGCAATTTTTGATTATCTTTTGATAATGAGTATTGACCTCTTTTGGAATATAATGTTGCTCTGACCGCTGGTTTAAAACACCATTGAATGTGTATATTCATTTTCTATTGCGTGAAAAATCTGCGATCAGAGAAACATCTATTCGCCTGATGATCGGATAAAATGACCGTATGGGATTGTCCATGAAACTCCAGAGAAGCGTCTATACCTCTGAATTTGTGTAAGCTCTGCCGTTTATGGCGTAAATAAATAAATAAATAAATAAATAAATAAATAAATAAATAAATAAATAAATAAATAAATAAATAAATAAATAAATAAATAAATAAATAATAAATTATCAAAATGATGCACTGCCCATATCAAAAAGTGCTCAATTCCTAAGAAGAGCGTAATATGATGAAAAACAAGCAGTAAATTAAGAATTATTTATACATAGTAACTGGCAGTTTCATGCACACCAACCACACAGGGTGGTGGCAATCTTCAGACTGAAGTACATCTAATTATAAAATAGTCAACAATAATAATATAATAATACAGTGTATCCAAGTTATTGACACACATAAGTGGAATATCAATAATCCATAATAGGTGTGAAAGTCATTCTCCAGATAGGATAATCCATAATGAGTTGTATAGGTGAAAAGTAAATCACAAGATTAGGTATAGGTAATCCCTGGGGTAATCACTAATCAGTCATAAAGATGGATCATAATAATGAAAAATGAAAACAATAGTCAATAGAAAACAGGATGAGCTGGTAGTCTGGTAAATATGGCCATCCAGAAAAAACATTACGTTACTCCAAAAGCATTGAGTTTGTGTTTCCGTTTGTGTCTGCACATAGATTATAGTTCCGAGCGTTTGTTTAGAGTACATATCCTGGGTGCAGTCATGATGTGAAACTTCTCCGCGATGCATAGGTTGCAGCGCTTTGAGGCCGGGTTGTATGGAGTCGCGTGTTGGATGATGGACCATTTGATGTGGAATGGATCTTTTTTGCGTTTTAGATTCCAGATGAATTTGGATAGTTTCGATGCAAGGGACTTTGATTCATCCTTAAATGACTGGGTGTGGTTACCAAGTCTCTCCTTGAAGGTGGTGCTTGTGAGACCGATGTATTCCATTGATGGGGATGAAGTGGGTTGGACGGTGGCTTTGTACACAATGTTCTTCACCAGACAATTTCCATCGAGAGGGCAGTTGGCCTTTGCACTTTTGGGGCAACTGCAGCAGCGGTTGTTTGATTCCGTATCGGGTGTTTTCAAAAGTTTTTTTTATTGTGAGCGCTGATGATGGTCTTGACATTCTCGGTGCATGAATAGCTAAGTTTCACCGTATTCCGATTAAAGATCTTGGCTAACGGTGAACCCTTTGGGAAATGGCGATCAACGAGCTTAAAGAATTCCTTGCCTATATTTGTTGATATGTTCCCCGAGAAAGGAGGATTGAACCATGTAACGTTCCTTGTGCGTTGCCGTCTCATTGATGGCTGGGGGCTGCTCTGCTGGTATTTGAAATCTTGTGAAAACCCTGATTCTGATAGGGCTTTCCGATACATTGGGATGGCGTTGTTGAAGGTATTCTCAGAATCGGAAAGTGTTGACAGGCGTTTGTTGATGGAGCTTGGCAGTTCTTTGAAGATGTTGGGTGGGTGGTTGGATTTTACGTTGATGTATACCGGTATGTCATTCGGCTTTCTGTAGGGTTTGAAGGATCCTTGACTCAGATTCAGTGTTACGTCGAGGTAGTCTACAACAGTTTGAAGGATCCTTTTTTTTCTCATCATAAATAAATAAATAAAAATAAATAAATAAATAAATAAACTAATAAATAAATAAATAAATAAATAAATAAATAAATAAATAAATAAATATACTAATAAATGAATAAATAAATATACTAATAAATGAATAAATAAATATACTAATAAATAAATAAATATACTAATAAATAAATAAATATAAAAATAATGCGTTACAATTATTGACACATGCAAGTGTTAATAATAAAATATATAATAGGTGTGAAGATGAAAGTTAATCACCAAGATAGAGATAATCCGTAATGGTTGTAAAGGTGAAAGTTAATCCTTGGATTAGGTACAATCACTAATCAGTCACAAATGAATATGACAGAATATAATAATGGAAACAAAAGTCAATAGGTGGATGAGCTGGTAGACATGGAAATTATTATGGCCATCCAAAAAAAGGTACGTTATTCCAAAAACATTGAGTTTGTGTTCCCGTTTGTGTCTGCACATATAATATAGTTCCGAACGCTTGTTTAAAGTTTGTAGCCTGGGCGCAGTCATGATGTAGGACTTCTCCGCGGTACATAGGTTGCAGCGTTTTGAAGCCGGGTTATATGGAGTCGCGTGTTGGACGATGGACCGTTTGATGTGGAACAATTCGTTCTGCGTTTAAGATTCCATATGAACTTTGACAGTTCGGATGCAAGGGATTTTGATTCATTTTTAAAAGACTGTGGACGTGTGGTTGCCTAGCCTTTCTTTGAAGGCCTGGTGCTACAAAGTCCGATGTACTGCATAACTGGAGATGCAGGATAGACAGTAGCTTTATACACAATGTTTTTAACAAGGCAGTTACCATCCAGGGGGCAACTGAAAGAGCGATCATTTGTGTCCGTAGCGGGAGGTTTCAAAATCTTGTTGTTGTGCGCGCTGATGATGGTCTTTACATTTTCGGTGCATGAGTAACTCAATTTCACAGTATTTCTGTTGAATATCTTGGACAATTGAGAACCTTTTGGGAAGTGGCGGTCTAGCAGTTTAAAGAATTCCTTTCCAACGTTGGTAGATATGGTCTTAGAGAACACTGGATTGAACCAGATTACATCACGTTGCCTTTTCTCAGATGTTTGGTGGTTGGTTTGGAATCTGAGGTCTTGCGAAAACAGATTCTGATAGAGCTTGCCGGTACATTGGGGTGGCGTCGTTGAAAGTATCCTCAGAATCAGAAAGTGTTGACAGACGTTTGCCGATGGAATTAGGCAGTTATTTGAAAATATTTGGCGGGTGGTTTGATTTCACATTGATGTAGACTGGGTTGTCGTTAGGCTTTCTGTATGGCTTGAATGTCCCCTGGCTCAGGATTAGAGTTACATCGAGATAGTCCACAACGTCTATTCGCAAAATTCTCGAATGATTTTGGCCTAAAATCATCGCACACGCAAACCTAAAAGTTATCCATTATTTGAAATTCCTAGAGCAGTAGATCATTTCCTTACAGACAACCCTCAAATACTCTATCACATAAACTATGTTAAACATTTAGATACACAATTTTGTAAACAATAAATAACCAAAATCTGTCAAAACCCCTGAAATTATATATAACTTAAAAAATAATCCCTTCTTTCGCAGTGTTGGAAGAAGTCTGAACTCGCGGACAAGTTAGTCCAAATCTCAGTCTCGGTCCACAAGGATCGAGCCTGAGTCTTAAGCTTGTCAGATCTGCTCAATTCATGAGTCGAAGAAAATCGACAGACGTTTAGGGAACGGTCACATAATGCACATGTCGTATTGCTCTGAATGTGTGATAGATGAATATGAATAACTTCAGCTTGATTGTTTAGGCCTATTAATGTTATTAATTTCTTTCATAATAAACATCGTACTATCTCAATGATATACCCAATACTATATTAAAATATTAACATTTTCGGACACAGACAACAGGTATAACTCGTATTTCAAATTTAAAAATGCATGTTATATTTGGCTAATATTATTGCAATTATTGCAAAATGTTAGAAAATATTGTTCGAACACTTTGTAGGTATAATGTAAAGTGTTCCCCCTGTCCCCCTGATCAATGTTGAATCCCATAATTTGCCTACCATCACAGGGCCTCGCAATATTGATCGGTGGGGAAGGGGAGGGGTATCAGGAATGGGATACTTCAGGCTACCAGAAACAAGTTTCGATGTTCACGTGACACAAATATCACGCGTGGTACAAACAGCATGGCAATTAGTGCCACTTTTCTGTTGCATCCGCGGTCATTGAAATCGACATAACTTTAAAAGTATCCATTCGATTTTGTTGAATGAGGTATCAAACTGCGGAGAAGAAATTTGTTCATTTAATGTATATCTCAGATTTTTGGTACCGATTAAATATTTTGAATTAGTCAACCTCAAAGGACCTGAGCAGGGACTTTATGTGCTAGGTGTATTTTACTACATGTGACATCAAATCTTAGATTACTTGCATGCAATTCATCATTCAGTATTCAATG
Source organism: Ophiura sarsii (assembly GCA_035610835.1). NCBI lineage: Eukaryota > Metazoa > Echinodermata > Ophiuroidea > Amphilepidida > Ophiuridae > Ophiura > Ophiura sarsii. The sequence continues at coordinate 39,655,870 of CM069443.1, read as the reverse complement.
TAACGTCGCGAAATCAGTACCCGTGGACAGAGTGAAATGGGACAGACTTTGTTCAAATAGCTGTTATTTTGCAACCGTAAGGTTATTTGCAACGATATTTTCAGCATAGATGGTCAAGATCATATATTTGATAAATATTGAAAAAGAATTTTTAAAATCTACAGAATTTAATAAAAAAATGGCTTCAAAAAACTGTCAACGTTTTATTGAACCACCCTGTATACTAAAGAAATAAAAGGGATGGCATGCTTCACAAAAAAGCACGAAAGAAGCTATTGTACCACAGACAGTGTTTAAATTAAGTGGTCAACATATGAAGAGCTGTTTTGCAAAAGGGCCTACATCCACTTCTACCTTTTGACTCAATTTGCATTATTGAATGGATGGCTATTTATTATGTGGAATGTGGCTTGTATTGTTGGTGCCTCAATTGGCGTGCATGGATGCACTAATCCAAGTCATAGAAACAGTAATGAACACAGCCATACAAAAAAAAAATTAATTCCGTGGACTTGTCAATACAAATTCACTAATGCAAAATGAGTAACATGTCGGGGTGGTCTGGTGGCCCTTTTGCAACAAAGCTCTTCATATATGTAATGTATTTAAATGATTTCCTCTGATTCTTCATTAAAATGTCTTTAAAAACATTAAATCCTAATTTTTCAAACAACTTAAATGAATGATTTTAAAAGCTATAATTGCCGACTGATTTTAGGCTTACAGAAATTGTCATTGTCTCCAGCCGGAAATGCATGTTTTACTACTGTGCTTTCATAGATGTGTTATCGTCTATTACAGCACATCCTCTGAATATAAAATATGCTTTGTGATTTGTTTATGAAATTCTGAAAAATCCTGACTTTGTGACATATCTTACCTGGACTAAAGTATTTCATTATGCAGCATAGTGTTTACAGATTTATACAGGGTGGTCCAAAAAAACCTATACTCAACTTTGGAGGCAATTTTCTCCTAGATGATAAAATATTTTAGGAATTTGGTTTGCATATTATTAAAGCATATATCGTTGAGCATTATTGGTGAAAATAGGGAAGATATTACATTAATGTTTTTTGAGATATTGCTATTTTTAGCGAGTATGTGTAAAAATGGCTTTTCCACGGGAGCTGTCAATGCATCAACATGATATGCACTTTTATGACAATATGATATGACACAATAATGTAATGACCCAAGACCCATTATGAGCAGTTAAGGATTAAGTTTAATAAGGTGTGCTTGTCATTTTCAACTGTGCAATGAATACAAAGGTGTGTCATTGTCATATCATATTCAAACATGTTGATGCATTGACAGCTCCCGTGGAAAAGCCATTTTTACACATACTCGCTAAAAATAGCAATATCTCAAAAAATATTAATGTAATATCTTCCCTATTTTCACCAATAATGCTCAACGATATATGCTTTAATAATATGCAAACCAAATTACTAAAATATGTTATCATCTAGGAGAATATGGCCTCCAAATTTGGGTATAGTTTTTTTTGGACCACCCTGTACATTAACAATGTAAGTGTGCAGGTTAAGCATACTTACAATAACAACTTATGGTACTGGGTACTAACATTGTGTCTTGTACGTATTCTATAATTTGTTTCCTTGCATGGGTCACTTACAATAATAGTTTAATGCAAGATCATGCAAATTAAGGTTTTTAAAGTTTATATCGAGAGAATTGTGAGTATTAGTAATGGTTTTCTTTTTCATTTCTTGTATAATTTGGAGATGTTTGTATAGAGTCAGCATTGGCAAAGAAGTCCAATACCAGAATACTTTGGAAATATTCCGACCGACGTGAAAACCATTCCTAAAGAAGTTGGCACAACAATATTTTAATTCTGTTGAACCCTAAATATTATATACATGATGAGAAGCGGTTAGTAAATGTTCGACCAAAAGCTAAATGTAACATTATGATGTAAGGCAGGTAACCTCTAAAAATAGCCCAAAATAGTGCTGAATTATACTTAATTAGGATTATAATTTTGCCGATAGTTCATTTACATATTGCATGAATTACGTAAATGAAGGCCTATTATTAGCATCATTTTTATGTATACAAACTGTCATCATTTTGTGTAAAAGCATGGGCAGTTTTATAAAAATAAATTAAATCAATATCGAAATGAATAATGAATAATTCGCGTTTGAGAAAGAGACATAACATAAATGGTGCCACCAGATGCGACCAAAATTGTCAAGACAACCAAAGTAGGGCTTACGTATCTCTTGTAATGTTGATGTAGTTAGGCAAGGTTCTACCGTCACTGAATGATATGCAATACAAGATGTCCTCTATAAGAACAACAGTGCACACGAAATACTTCTAACAACTACAGATTTATTTCAGCAAACTACCAGGCATTCATTTGAACGCATACAATCACTATGGAAATATCTCTTGTTATAAATCTCCTGAATGTTAGGCAACAAAGGACATTTCGTTCCACAAATTATGTTATTACAATCCGCGCCTGAAGTTGTACTGACATTTGGAAACTAAAAGACGGGACACACGAAAAGGATATATTTATGCAAGTGTGACAACCGATTAGATCGACACATCGAATTATTGCTACAGACGAGACGAGGAGTGATAGCAATTAAGCACCATACCTTTTCGTCAAGCATTAGAGAATACCTTTGTCAGCCATCTCTTCCTTAAAACCTCTATTCTTTCAAAACTCATACATTAAAAGTTTACGTTTTAAACCTTAAAGGTTGTTCTTACACAACGTGGGAAAGCAATGAAAACATACCCAACAAGAAATAAATTCTGGAGCTCCCACTTGTCAGACCCACGATGGCATACCAAATTGAAAATAAAACCCCTAGAGAAACAAACATAGCCGCATATGCATTGTATAGAAAAAATATTACTTTTCGCTTTTTTTATCCGGAACAAAATTGTCGAAAAAAATCTAGTGCAATACAATTGAAATAGAAACAATAAAACACCGTTCAAAAAACGTTGTCATTCAATTCAAACTAAGTCCTTAAAATTAAAATAATTTTGGACTCAAATGCAATAAAGTGGAATATAATTAAAAATTGCCAACATAATGTGGGTTTCTCTATTTAAGTGCGCTATCAGTTCAAATCAGTAGAGTTTTACTATACATTTTTGGCAATTTGCTGTTGTTGAAATGTTTCAAGATATTTTGAAGAAATAAAATGTAATGTATATGAGTTTTGAAATTTGAAATTTTATTTGACAATTTAAAAATGTATATTTTGAAAACACCGTATTTATTTTTAAAATCATTTTAGTGTTAGTTAAAGTACTCACCTAAAACCACTTTCAAAAGTAGTAAAATCACAACATCAGATCGTCTTGCTCCAAGGAACAGCATTATTTTGTTGTTTTTGTCCCCCAAGGATTGTAGAGAGAAAGATTGGTATGATCGATATGAATAAATATATAATGCTATATCTCAATAATATGAAGAATGTCCTCAAAATGAATAACTATCACGCAGACCAGCGGATTGCGTTCAAAGTTGGTTGTTCGGACATGAATTACCTTCTTTTCTACATGATCAGGCAAAACCATGACTATACGCTGACTTGCACAAGACAAAACTGATTGGTCTGTCATATTCGTGGCTAACAATTGAATTGACTTATAATAACAAGTGCGTAGTTTAGTCATTGCCTTGGAAACAGTCGCAAAATAGAATAACTTATTCATAAGGTGGTAGCTGCTATCTTCTACCTTAGAGGAGGTACTCACGTATATGGTACACGGAGATGTATAAAGCTTCTATATATATCCAATGGGTCAATTTTGAACAAAATCCCTGAACATTGGGTATGAATTTGTACTAGAAAATCTCTAAACTTGCCCCCTTTTAAAACAAATTGTCACCAAATAATATATCAAACAACAAATATGTGTAGCTTTTTATAATATATAAACACAAGGTTAAGGTTTATTCAGCTAATAAAGCTACGAATAAATATATTAATGTCCGGACGTGAACTTCGAACGCATATTTGAATATTCCATGCTTGAGCTTAAGTTTTCTACGTGGCAGGTCTGTTATATACTGCGGTGTACCATTTATTACGAGTTTGAGGGAAATAAAGAGTTCGAGGAAAGAGTTACGCCATTTCTACCGACGCCATGTGCTTGTTATCACGAAAGGGAGCCATATTCGTCCCTGCTAACTATGGAGGGCTCCCGTTGACAGGCATAATACATAATATAGGACTCATCACAGAAGGGAGAAAAGTTCCTGTAAAAAGTACTATGAGGTAAATGAGGGAAATAGTACATTTTTATAGGAACTTTTTGATTTGATCTTTGGCACGTATATTTCAATCGATCAGATTTCGTGCCGTTTCCATTTGTATTAATATTCCCTGCGTTTATCATCAACAAAATCAGCTCATTGGTGAAAATGCATTGCAGCAATTACTCGACGATGTAGGCAGAATTAAATACTTTGTCTCAGCACCTTTTGGCAAAATAGAGCTATGTCCTATGCGATTTAAAAAAGAATCCAAACATATTCAATAGTTTTGCTTCTGCCTTTTAAATAAAATTAATCTGGAATAATCAATGCACATTGTACGCTTGTGTACTCTTTATCTCTTAACTTCAGAAAGTTAGTTGATGTGTTCTCAGTCAGAAAGTTGCCGAATATCGCCGAAACAAACTAGTTGAAAAAAAGAAGAAAAAAAGAAAAGAAAAAAATGGCTGCCGCGCGTAGCGCTACGCGCGAAAGCTCATTTTAAAAGCAATGCGTGCGCGGTTCGGTGAGACAAAGTATTACTTTTTTCCCGCCTAATACGAGAAAGCAAATTAAATATGCCGTAAATAGGATGGATCAATGTTATATAAAACAAATATTTACTGCTCTATATTAAGGAAATGATGCAAAATAGGTCCCCTCGATGGCTGGAAACAGCGGGCCCACTATTTCCTCCCATGAACAGTAATATATACTATCTTCTATATAGTACTCCAGTTAAAATCATTCAATGCTTGTTTTCCTGTTCCAGTAATTCCTTCAAAGATCCTTCTATTGCCTCGTTCCATTGATCTAACGGTTCTAGTAAAGATTGTTTAATAAGTTTCTATCTTCTATAGTTCTCCCGTTAAAAGTATCCAATGTTTGTTTTCCTGTTACGGCAATTCCTTCAACAGTCCCTCTATCACCTTCATCGATTAGAGGGATTATCTATTTCGAGCGCATATTTTTTAGAACTGTCAGGGTTACCTTATATAATTTTGTGTGAAATCTTGATCTAACGGTTCTAGGAAAGATTGTTCAATAGGGTTTTTATCTTCTACATGTTAAAATCATTAAATGTGTGTTTTCCTGTTCCAGCGGTCCCTTCAACGATCCCAGTATTACCTACGTGTCCTTGATCTAGTGGTTCTAGGAAAGATTGTCCAATACGAATTTTTATCGTATAGCACTCACGTTAGAAATCGTTCACAATTTGATTGTTTGTTCCAGCGGTCCCGTACCTCGAATACTTACGTTTCCTTGATCTAGGGGTTTCGGGAAACATTGTTCAATAAGGTTTTGTATCTTCTAGTACTCCCGTTAAAAATCTGTCAATGTTTGTTTTCCTGACCCTCGTCAGCGATCCACTGATACTACGTTTCCGCAAATCATTAAATGTGTGTTTTCCTGTTCTAGCAATCCCTTCAAAGATCCTTCAGTTGTTGATATACATAAGGAGATGTTGATATATATAAGGATGAGGGATGAGGGATGAGGGATGAGGGAGGAGGGAGGAGGGAGGAGGGAGGAGGGAGGAGGGAGGAGGGAGGAGGGAGGAGGGAGGAGGGAGGAGGGAGGAGGGAGGAGGGAGGAGGGAGGAGGGAGGAGGGAGGAGGGAGGAGGGAGGAGGGAGGAGGGAGGAGGGAGGAGGGAGGATGGAGGAGGGAGGAGGGAGGAGGGAGGAGGGAGGAGGGACGACGAGAGGGACGAGGGAGGGATGGATGAGGGATGAGGGATGAGGGATGAGGGATGAGGGATGAGGGATGAGGGAGGAGGGAGGAGGGATGAGGGATGAGGTATGAGGGATGAGGGATGAGGGATGAGGGAGGAGGGAGGAGGGAGGAGGGAGGAGGGAGGAGGGAGGAGGGACGAGGGATGAGTTAACATAGTTAACATTTGAATAGGGCTCCCTCGTACAAGGTAATGTGTAGTTTTAGTATTATGTAATTACATTTAGCTCTGTGACACTGTTCCAGTTCTAGGCACTTCATGCAATATTTAAAACCGTACTTAAAGGCATATTATTCACAAGGACTAGAACATTTGATAACATTTCACGTGTTTTACAGCGTCTGCATTTTTTGCTATGATTGAGGTACATTTTAATAACTCTAAACAAGCTTGTACCAACAAATATTGCATTTTGGGGACACAGCGCGCGAACAAGTTCCATCTATGTACTTTTGACCATCATTCTTCCATGATTCCTCTTGTCAAATGAACCGACAGTGCCAACCTCAATGAGGGATGAGGGATGAGGGATGAGGGATGAGGGATGAGGGATGAGGGATGAGGGATGAGGGATGAGGGATGAGGTATGAGGTATGAGGGATGAGGGATGAGGGATGAGGGAGGAGGGAGGAGGGAGGAGGGAGGAGGGAGGAGGGAGGAGGGACGAGGGATGAGTTAACATAGTTAACATTTGAATAGGGCTCCCTCGTACAAGGTAATGTGTAGTTTTAGTATTATGTAATTACATTTAGCTCTGTGACACTGTTCCAGTTCTAGGCACTTCATGCAATATTTAAAACAGTACTTAAAGGCATATTATTCACAAGGACTAGCACATTTGATAACATTTCACGTGTTTTACAGCGTCTGCATTGCAGTGGCGTAGCTAGGTTTTTCATATTGGGTGGGCAAGAAATGAAAGTGAACCGACAAAATTGTCTGACTAAAGAATTTCCCGCGCTGCGCGCGAACATTTTCGACTTTACACTTATTTTTTGCTATGATTGAGGTACATTTTAATAACTCTAAACAAGCTTGTACCAACAAATATTGCATTTTGGGGACACAGCGCGCGAACAAGTTCCATCTATGTACTTTTGACCATCATACTTCCATGATTCCTCTTGTCAAATGAACCGACAGTGCCAATCTCAACCGACACGACAGTCAATATTTTGCCCGCTCGCCCCGATCGCCCGCTCGCCCCCTCTGGCTACGCCACTGCTGCATTGGTTACCTATTCGGTATCGCATCCATTCTTCTTCTCACCTGGAAAGCCACCTTCATATATCAGCGATCTTCTCAATCCACATATTCCATCACGTCACCTCAAAATCATGGTTTGAAGGGGTTAAAATAAATGTCACCGAAAACTTATTTTCCGAGTGTTTTTTTCCTTTTCGAACTTATAATTCCATGGTTTGGCACCGTGATAACGCCGTTACAGTATTTCCGGCTATGATCGCAACTGTACTGAACACGATAGTTCGGAATGCTTTTTTATGATGAAAATCGAACAAAATATGTTGTAAAAAACTTAAATTGGAAGCAGATTTTCATTGTGATATAGTAAATTTATGGGAAATACATTCAAGATCATTGATGAGTGTAGGATATGAGTGGCCATAGTATAAACAAAACGTGTAAGATAATACGTCTAAGGTAACACGTAGTACGCGTAAGGTAACACGTAGTACGCGTAAGGTAACACGTAGTACGCGTAAGGTAACACGTAGTACGCGTAAGGTAACACGTAGTACGCGTAAGGTAACACGTAGTACGCGTAAGGTAACACGTAGTACGCGTAAGGTAACACGTAGTACGCGTAAGGTAACACGTAGTACGCGTAAGGTAACACGTAGTACGCGTAAGGTAACACGTAGTAAGCGTAATGTAACACGTAGTACGTGTAATGTTAGGCGTCTAAGATGTATCTTAGACGGCAAAGATAACATTCTCGCTTTATTCCGTTAACATTTGTGACACTCTGGATTTAATATTTGCAATCAAGTATTAATCAAACAAACCCGGGGGAGTAGGGTGGGGAGGATGGAAAAACAAAGACAAAACCATATTGGATATCTTACAAGCTTATTGCACGCTAGGATCGGTTGAATATTAAAGAAGTGACAATCCAAAATGTAAAGTAAAGTCACAATTTCATTTTCACATTTTACATTTCAACACGGGGGAGAGTATGACAGGTAGCGTGTGTGTGGCGTATTGATCCATCGGAACAATACGGCCGACTGTTCAACCCGCGCATGCATTCCCCAATTGCACTACCGGTAATCGATAAGGTACCCGTAGATGGGTCCTCGTGTAGAAAATAAAAATGTGAAAATGAAAATCGGACTTCACCTTACATTTGGGAATGTCATTTCCTCAATAATCACCCGATCCTAGCGTGCGATATCTCATATTAAAGAATATGAATTTTCCAACAACTTTATAATTAAATATTTTTAGGTAGAATATATATTTCTAGTTAGAAGCCCATTTATTACCCGTATAGTTACTTTTTTGATGACTGTATTGCACAAACAATATGTATTCAATTTTTGTTTTATATAATGATTTTACATTATCTTTTTCTACTCATGTGATATAGTATGCAAATATTAAATGCCTGAGAGTGTGATAGTAAAAATTATATCACGAGGTTACATTTGGACTTTACGAGGCGAGACCGAGTGTGATGGATTAATCCAAATTGGACCGAATGATGATTACTATTGCACCATATAGTCTCATTTATTTGTCTATAGTATCCTACTTGACATGTTGAGAAAATTCATAGTCAATGATTATGAATAAAATCGTCAAAAAGGGTTACGTCTTCCAATAAGATTTTACGATATGATCATTTTAACAGCGCCATATAGCCTCATTTATTTGTCCATAGTATCCTACATGACATGTTGAGAAAATTCATAGTCAATGATTATGAATAAAATCGTCAAAAAGTGTTACGTCTTCCAATAAGATTTTACGATATGATCATTTTAACAGCGCCACCACCCCATTTTCAGCCCGAACGCCCGCTTTCTGACCCTCTCCGAGCAAGTGTGTTCATCCACGTCATAATCTATTTATATATCCCTATGGGCCTCTATTTCAATAGTGTGCACCCTCAAGCTTTAAATGTGTGGTAAATTTCATTTAATTTGTTTACGTATTCTTAGGGAAGAGTACACATGACCTTATACACTTAAAAGCAGAATCGAATTCATCAATTTCTTATAAATTAGCCTTAAGTGGCTAGTCTAGAGAGTTGGCTCTATAATGTATTCTGCTCGTTAGTGAAGCGCAACATATTTTACAACAACCCTTGCAAGGAATTATACGGTTAGTTGTTATGGTAGCCTTCTTGAAGAGACTAACGTGGAACCCCTACATTTAGTCCTGTATATCAGAAATCTCTCAGTTCTTATGAAAAACAAATATGATTTCTCCAGTGTTACCTAGGAGAGGTTAAACTTAGTGGCTGTCCTGATCTAGTTTTGGCTAATCAGAGAGCATAATTATTATTCCTAACAAGGACTATAAGCGCTAGCCTAAATTTTCGCATGACATAATTTGTGATTCTGCCAAGACGAGGGGGTTCCTTAACAAGTAAATTGGTCTTTCAAACCTTTGTACGACGCGTCAGCAGCGCCAATTTCGAAATAATTTAGAGTGTTCTGTCTTATGTGAGGTTTTGTAACCGATGAATTACATACTGCATTCTGAAATTACGTCATGAAAAATACAGGTGGTCTTAACAAGTATTTACTCAAAATATAATTTATTCATCATGAATTCGCGCGGCAAGGCACCGTTTGGCACAAATTGCGTGGCAGTGAGTTTCATGGCCGAGTGTCATAAAACATAATGATTTTAACTTTACACTTCTAGTTGATGAATGATGAAAGATTCGCGTTTGTGAAAAAGACATAAGATAAAGGGTGCCATCCGTTGCTTCCAAAATAGACAAGACTTACATGTAAAGGGTATTACAGAATTAATCCCAAAGCAGCTTATGTATCCCTTGTAATGTCCATGGTGTTAGGCAAGATTCTATCGTCACTGAATGATATGTGATAAGTGCATACACTGCAAAAAGGTTGCTTAAAATACGTTGCTAAAAGTACTTTTATCATCCGTTGGTTGACGTGTTGATTAAAATTCATTCAATATATGTAGAAAGTTAGGCGTTGTATAAAAGTAAAAAATCCCCAGCGTTGAGCAATTCGTCGTAAACAATGTCCTTAAAATGTTAGTGGAAACTGTTTCTGTTGCTAAAATATGTTGCGTAAAAATATTCCACTTTGGCAACTGTTGCATGAGCATTGAGGACAATCAGTTGATGCAAGTTACGCACATGTGAATTTTAGGCAACGGTTGTCCAAAAAAAACAATTTCGTGAGCTGTTGCATACTTGAACAACTGTTGAGTGAATATAATTGCCTAACTTTTGAGTAACTAGAATTGTTCAACTGTTGGTGAAAACATGTTATCCGACGGTGTTGGGCAAACTTTACTTAACAGTTGAGCGGTTGCATACTTGAACAACGTTGTGTAAAATGTTGAGTAAATATTTAAGCAACCTTTTTGCAGCGCAGGACCACAATTAGATTTATTCTGTCTTGGCATCCAAAACGGAATACACTGACAAATAGTTTAAAATTGCCATCCTTGTTTGACATATATTTGTTTCTGAATATCATTTCAACGGTGTTATAGCGACGTCACTAGGCTATGAATATTGAATAGTCGATTTTTATAGCCAAAAAATACACGATATGGACATATACTGAATAGTTCATGTCATGTGATCTATTTTGCACCAAAATAATCACATAAATATGTTTATGTATTATATAATATGGACTATTTATACCTTCATACCCAGATAGCAAGACTACGTTTGGCAAATGTTCACAGTAAAAACACCATTGATAAGAGATGTCAGATATCATGTATAAGCCTATAGTTTAATAGCATGTTAAAATAAATTACAGATTCACTACCGAACGGGAACAGTGTATGTAGCTCTGCTGCATCGCCTAGAATTCCCATTACAAGTTACCGTTTCACTACCGGGAGGAAGTGGTGTATGTAGCTCTGCTGCATCGCCCAGAATTCACATTATTTTGCCTACCGCGTGTGGCTATACAAAAATGCTCAATATATAATAAAAACTTGACACAAATAAAATACCCAACATATGGCTATATTTGATAAATTAAGCAACAGTTGCTATACAAAAATGCTCAATATATAATGAAAACAATTCACAAATTAAGCAACAGTCACAAAATGCCCAACAAATGGTTAATTAATAATACCCAACTGTTGTGTAATTAAAATTGTGCAACTGCTGAGTAACTGGACTTGTTCAACTGTTGGTGAAAACATGTTATCCAACGGTGTTGGTTAAATTTTACGCAACTGTTAAGCGGTTGCATACTTCAACAACGTTGTGTAAAATGTTGAGTAAATATTTAAGCAACCTTTTTGCAGTGTACGATATACTTCAAACAACTACAGATTCATTTCAGCAAACTATCAGGCATTAATTTGACGCATTATGCAATCACGCAGTAGGTGAGGATGGGGCAACTGGTCCGGTTAAGCATATTTCATGATATAAAAGATTAAAGCTCGTGTAAATATTTATGGAATTGCTATGAAAATATCACCCATGTAACTGTTTACATATAACATATAATCAATGTTAAAAAATATCTAAACAAAAGGCCAATTACCACTAACTGAAAACTTATATGTTCCAACGGTTAGAATACACAGAAATCAGTGAATGACAACACGGAAACTAGACAGTATTTTCTTTACAAACACATTTCCATATCATTTAACGTGTAAAAAGGATACATGTCTCATGAAACCCATATTTTATTCAGTTTTCGTGGTTAACGTGTAAATAGCATATACTAATGGTGTACAATGCAAGCGAAATGTTCGACTGCGCGTTTATTAGATAAAACGGTATATGAACCTAGTTAAATGGATGCATGGTTGTGATATTCAGATGCCCATACATTTGTCTATATATACCGGCCCTTTCTTTAATGATTGTATTTACTTCATATAATCATCATTTAGTACTTATAATAAACCATCTTGACATTTAGCAAGCTTTTCATGTTATAAGGGAAGTTAGTCAATATGACAATGATGACCCAACGGTTAATATACACAAAAAGCAGTGAATAAAATACATAAATCATGATATTTCGTCATTGCAAATATATTTACAGACACCATTTAAGATATAATACAGATGTAATTTATAATACCGAGGTTTTAAACCATTCTAAACCAATTTCGTATCATATTGTAATCATTCAATAGCAGAAATACTGGTATTAGAGCCAAAATGCCCCAAAATGTCTAAGAACTAGAAAGAATGTGAACTATTTCATATTCTATTCACACTTCAATACAGAGTCATGTTTTATTGACACTAACAACTAATTTTCAAAATTAATTTTACAATTTTGATTAAGTTTTTGCAGGCGGACCAGTTGCCCCATACCCCTTCGGACCACTTGCCCCAACAAATGACTCAGCACTTTGTCGAGATGAAACATTATTCAAGCACGCCTCCGACGTAATTAATTTTACGCCAAAATGTTTTAAAACATACCACCATTTGTCATAATAATCAATAACTCCAAAACATTTCAGAAAAAAGACAAAACTGCATTTTTGTTTTTAGCCATTACGCAGTTTTCTGAAGCCAGCGAGTATCTTTGAATTCGCAATTATAACGGCGTTCGGTTTTTATAAGTAGACGAGTATCTTTAGACAAACTAAGAAATGGTATACTTTGATATTTGCAAATTCATAAACTAATATCTCTACCAAATGAATACCCGTGATAATGATTTAATTTGAAGCATTCTTTAAATGATAATTTTGATCGCAAATCCAAACTACCAATGTCCCAAGGTAGCAACATGCGCCATTTTACGGTCGTTACCACCACAACCTATGGTTTTAATCATATTTCGAAAAGTCGCTGAGCACACTACGATATAGCACCCATCAAATGCAATATGCACTTAGCATCTTAAGATGACTGTACTGCATGTATATATTTACCGTTGCATATCTATCAATCATATAAAGTACATTAAACATGATCTAAACCCATCTTCATAAATCGACCATACCATCTGTGAATTTTCAATGAGTCACTCAAGGAGGTGTCTTCAAAGATCTGGAGAATATGACATGTGTAAATACCCTAAAGTTGCAAATGTTTTGGAATGCAGAAGGTAAGGATATGTCAAGTTTCAACATAAGTCGTACTGTTCAAAAGAAAGCAGTATGCCCATACAATTACAAAATCCTTCATTTCGGACCAGTTGCCCCATGAGACCAGTTGCTCCATATAAAGGCATATATATCCTGTAATCTCCAGAATGTTAGGCAACGAAGGACATATCGTTCTCCAAATGATGCTATTACAAATCGCACCTGAAGCTGTACTAACATTTGGAAACTATGGATGCAAGACGGGATGTATAAAAAGGATATGTTTTGCAAAAAAACAAAGAGCTACCATGCACTTACGCTTGCGAATGTGATAACAAGTTTATTTAGCATCAGAGACAGACAGTGATAGCACCATACCTTTTCGTCGATCATTAGAGAATACCGTTGTCAGCCATTTCATCCTTCATTTTGCTGGAATCTAAGATGCACCTATGTTGCAGTTCATCTTTTTCGTGTTTTACGAAAATGTAATTCTTTTCTCATGCCATATCTCAGGAATATTCACGTAACATTACCTTCCATCTTTATTTATTTATTAATTTGATCAAAGGCTACCTTAACTTTCCAGGTGTTTAATTCTGTATGTATCCTTCATCTCACGTAAGGCCAGAGTCGTCATTTTGTACGTGTCTTTGACTTGGTTCTAATCTCCACATCAGTAGTTTAGAGATAATCTGGTGTGATCTTCTTGCGCACTGATTTACAGGCGCAGCCTTTGAAACACGGTTTTAGTCAATTCTGGTAGAGATTTAAGTAGACCGGTCTAATTACAAATTCTTTTCGTATTAGCAACCGGATATAGCAATAATTCAGAAAACCCTTAATTTTCTTGGTCATTATCCATCCATTGACATGAAGTTCGAACTAGAAATTGAGCTCATGTATTGAGGTTGAATTGCCACTCGTCTCGGGTCATCGTTGAGGTCCCTTTCTTTCTGATTTCTATAGCCTTTATATCTGTCTTGCTCCGTGCCAATAACCTTTGCCTCGTCCCATCCGATAACATGGTTAGAGTCCACCACATTGTCCGTTATAGCCGATTTATTGACATAAGTGAGCCATGCCTTTCTCCCTGCTCACGTGGTTGTTGTGTTGCTAGCCTTTTCTGCATCTTTCGTGTGTTCGCAGAGTCTAGTGCCGAATTGTCTCCCGGTTTCCCCAATGTAGTTTCTTTCACAATTCTTACATGGAATATCATAAATCGCGTCCCAAATACTGTGAGGATCTCGTTTGTCTTTTGGATGTACCACTAGATTCCGAATTGTGCAGTGTGGTTTCATTGCCGTAGAGATTCGGATGATCTTTTATCATCTGGCAAACAAATTCCCAGATGATAATCAACTGGCAACTCCAAGACTGCAAAAAGCGTCGTGAGTCGTCAAGATCATCACTACCAAAAGTGTTGACAAAGGATACAGTCGTATCCGAAACGTACACGTGAGTACCTTTACACTGGATCAGTATAATGAACCTTCCATATAATCAATGATCCGTATGAACCTATTTGATAATAGTGTTAAAATGGTTCACCGAGATTCCTGTATACAAGAATACGAATTCATTTAATTTAATTCTTATATTCTTACGGTATTACACTTATTTACAACTGAATTTGTAATAAGGTCCACCAGCCCATTAAGGCTGATTATGGATCCCCCCGTTCCTCAGACAGGAACCCGAGTTAGAGCGCTCAACACACATGTAACAATTGACAAGTATTGTATATTTGATGAACCTTGACCAAAACATTAATAATGTCAACCTTTTTTGAACGTGTCGTTCACTCATTATTTTGATCTCAAATCATTTGACTTTGAAAACCAAAAACCACTGCCCCACCAGTCTCCCTGCGAATGGACGACCTTTGTCCAGGGGTGGGTGGGAATTTTTTGTGTGAAAATTATTTGTATAAACCTCTCGTTGAAGACATGAAATATAATGACTCTGGTTACATCAGCGTGGCACCGCGAAAACATCAAAGGGGCGGGCACTGCCAATCGTGCGTGGGATTGGCTAACGGAACCAAACCGGAAGTGACAACACAGGACCCGACCATTTCTAGCGCAGGCGGTAAACTGGAAATTCTCTCGACGGGCTCAATAATTTCTGATTACTGTGAGAAGCTCACAGCAGACTGCTTGATTTATTAAGTGTTTCGCCAAATCCAACAGCGGCCACAGTGATGAGAATCACGTGGTAGGCGAACCTGCCCCTAGGGTGTACACGCCCCCTGGTCTCCCCTACTGAACAACCTGTATAGTTTCTCTACAATTACGTACATTTCCCTGACAATTTACTCAATGAGCTCCCGGGCCCGTTAAAGATCACTTAATATGTGTTCCTATTCCAGCGGTCCCTTTAAAGATCCCTCAATTACCTACGTTTCTTCATCTATGGAGCCCGCCTGCAAATCCTTAGTGGGGTCAAGGAGTAGATATTTCGGAAGCGCCTGAATTGTTGCTAATTTCGAGGCTTTTGTAGTCGTCCCATCGACCTTATTTTTGCACAACCAGATCAAGGAAACGTAGATAATGGAGGGATCTTTGAAGGGACCGCTGGAACAGGGAGACACACACTGAATGATCTTTAACGGGTGCACTAGACACGAGGGAAATGCTCATTGAGAGGCTTTTCACAGAAATGTTATGTCATGGAGACGTACATAATTGTTGAGCAACATATGTTATTCAGTAATTATAAAACGACCGCCGGAAATAGGGAAACTAACACATAACACTTACATCATCATCCTTCTGTTTCCCCTCCTCCCTCCTCCCTCCTCCCTCCTCCCTCCTCCCTCCTCCCTCCTCCCTCCTCCCTCCCCTCTCCCCTCTCCCCTCTCCCCTCTCCCCTCTCCCCTCTCCTCTCTCCTCTCTCCTCTCTCCTCTCTCCTCTCTCCTCTCTCCTCTCTCCTCTCTCCTCTCTCCTCTCTCCTCTCTCCTCTCTCCTCTCTCCTCTCTCCTCCCTCCTCCCTCCTCCCTCCTTGCTATATCAACATCTCCTTATATATCAACAACTTAAGGATCTTTGAAGGAATTGCTGGAACAGGAAAACACACATTAATTTTAATGATTTTAACTTGAGTACTACTGTGAGTTCTCTGAAAGTTCTCTCGATGAGTGTTTCCCGTGCACCCGAGCCCGTTAATGCTCGTTACATACTAGGCAGTCGCAGATTGTGGCGATCGGGAGTCGCTCGATGGACTATAACATCCAAGTTGAATTAATGCAAATTGAAGTCAACTGCAGCGATTCAAGAAACCTCTTCTATATTAAATATGTCATTTAAAGATCACTGAAAATAAGAAATTGACAAAAATATACATGGTGGGCATACTTCATTAGAGTATCCAGATGATATATGCATTGTAAAATGTAAATATGTATAAATTAAACCTAAATAGCTACATCATTCAAAATGTATGAAAACGTCTTTTAATATTTAATAATATTTCTAATGAAGGACTTTTAAAAAAGCCCATATGACAATACACACATTTCCATTCTATTTCATTTTCATACCAATGCAATATAATTGTATTTAATATTTTGTGGATCTAAAAAAAAGTAGGTATCACCGTTAGGGGATTTTCGTTCCAACCTTTAGTTGGAAGGCAGTTTGAAAGACGGAAAATATAAAGAAAGGCAGGGTGTGACTGCCAGTCCCTGAAGCAGTTTATCAAATTTAAATGTAATACCGTAAGAATATAAGAATTAAATTAAATGAATTCGTATTCTTGTATACAGGAATCTCGGTGAACCATTTTAACACTATTATCAAATAGGTTCATACGGATCGTTGATTATATGGAAGGTTCATTATACTGATCCAGTGTAAAGGTACTCACGTGTACGTTTCGGATACGACTGTATCCTTTGTCAACACTTTTGGTAGTGATGATCTTGACGACTCACGACGCTTTTTGCAGTCTTGGAGTAGCCAGTTGATTTATCATCTGGGGATTTTTTGCCAGATGATAAAAGATCATCCGAATCTCTACGGCAATGAAACCACACTGCACAATTCGGAATCTAGTGGTACATCCAAAAGACAAACGAGATCCTCACAGCATTTGGGACGCGATTTATGATATTCCATGTAAGAATTGTGAAAGAAACTACATTGGGGAAACCGGTGGACAATTCAGCAATAGACTCTGCGAACACACGAAAGATGCATAAAAGGCTAACAACACAACAACCACGTGAGCAGGGAGAAAGGCATCGCTCACTTATGTCAATAAATCGGCTATAACGGACAATGTGGGGGACTCTAACCATGTTATCGGATGGGACGAGGCAAAGGTTATTGGCACGGAGCAAGACAGATATAAAGGCTATAGAAATCAGAAAGAAAGGGACCTCAACGATGAACCGAGACGAGTGACAATACCTCAATGAGCTCAATTTCTAGTTCGAACTTCATGTCAATGGATGGATAATGACCAAGAAAACTAAGGGTTTTCTAAATTATTGCTATATCCGGTTGCTAATACGAAAAGAATTTGTAATTTGTAGACCGGTCTACTTAAATCTCTACCAGAATTGACTAAAACCGTGTTTCAAAGGCTGAGCCTGTAAATCAGTGCGCACGAAGATCACACCAAATTATCTCTAAACTACTGATATGGAGATTAGAACCAAGTCAAAGACACGTACAAAATGACGACACTGGCCTTACGTGAGATGAAGGATACATACAGAATTAAACACCTGGAAAGTTAAGGTAGTCTTTGATCAAATTAATAAATAAATAAAGATGGAAGGGAATGTTACGTGAATATTCCTGCGATATGTCATGAGAAAAGAATTACATTTTCGTAAAACACGAAAAAGATGAACTGTAACATAGGTGCATCTTAGATTTCAGCAAAATGAAGGATGAGATGGCTGACAAAGGTATTCTCTAATGATCGACGAAAAGGTATGGTGCTTAATCGCTATCACTGTCTCTCTCTGACTCTGCTAGATACACTTTTTATCACATTCGCAAGCGTAAGTGCATGGTAGCTCTTTGTTTTGTTTTTTGCAAAAACATATCCTTTTCATACATCCCGTCTTGCATCCATAGTTTCCAAATGTTAGTACAGCTTCAGGTGCGGTTTCTAATAGCATCATTTGGAGAACGATATGTCCTTCGTTGCCTAACATTCTGGAGATTACAGGATATATATGCCTTTATATAGGCCTACTGCGTGATTGCATAATGCGTCAAATTAATGCCTGATAGTTTGCTGAAATGAATCTGTAGTTGTTTGAAGTATATCGTATGCACTTATCGCATATCATTCAGTGACGGTAGAATCTTGCCTAACACCATGGACGTTACAAGGGATACATAAGCTGCGTTGGGATCAATTCTGTAATACCCTTTACATGTAAGTCTTGTCTATATATTTTGGAAGCAACGGATGGCACCCTTTATCTTATGTCTTTTTCACAAACGCGAATCTTTCAGCATTCATCAACTAGAAGTGTAAAGTTAAAATCATTATGTTTTATGACGTCATCCAAGTGACACTCGGCCATGAAACTCACTGACTCGTAATTTGGGCCAAACGGTGCCTTGCCGCGCGAATTCATGATGAATAAATTATATTTTGAGTAAATACTTGTTAAGACCACCTGTGTTTTTCATGACGTAATTTCAGAATGCAGTATGTAATTTATCGGTTACAAAACCTCCCATAAGACAGAACACTCTAAATTATTTCGAAATTGGCGCTGCTGACGCGTCGTACAAAGGTTTGAAAGACCAATTTACTTGTTAAGGAACCCCCTCGTCTTGGCAGAATCACAAATTATGTCATGCCAAAATTTAGGCTAGCGCTTATAGTCCTTGTTAGGAATAATAATTATGCTCTCTGATTAGCCAAAACTAGATCAGGACAACCACTAAGTTTAACCTCTCCTAGGTAACACTGGAGAAATCATATTTGTTTTTCATAAGAACTGAGAGATTTCTGATATACAGGACTAAATGTAGGGTTTCCACGTTAGTCTCTTCAAGAAGGCTACCATAACAACTAACCGTATATTTACTTGAAAGGGTTGTTGTAAAAAATGTTGCGCTTCACTAACGAGCAGAATACATTATAAAGCCGACTCTCTAGACTAGCCACTTAAGGCTAATTTATAAGAAATTGATGAATTCGATCCTGCTTTTAAGTGTATAAGGTCATGTGTACTCTTCCCTAAGAATACGTAAACAAATTAAATGAAATTTACCACACATTTAAAGCTTGAGGGTGCACACTATTGAAATAGAGGCCCATAGGGATATATAAATACACCTAGCACATAAAGTCCCTGCCCAGGTGCTTTGAGGTTGGCTAATTGAAAATATATGATCGGTACCAAAAATCTGAGATATACAGTAAATGAGCAAATTTCTTCTCCGCCGTTTGATACCTCATTCAACAAAATCGAATGGATACTTTTAAAGTTATGTCGATTTCAATGACCGCGCATGCAACAGAAATGTTGCACTAGGTATAGGAAATCATTGATTTGTGTGTGATTTACCATAGACGGTAAAAATCGATGTTTTACCCGTCTATGGATTTACGCACTGAAAAACTCACAGAGCTTATTAGCTAAGACTTGTATTCTTCACAGCCAGATACACCCTTTGTCCCGCACATTGCGGTTATCACTAAAGACCCATTCATCTGTCTCGTTCAGATAGCCCACAGTTATGACAGTAATCACACACAAATCAATGATTCTTATACCTAGTGCAACATTTCTGTTGCATGCGCGGTCATTGAAATCGACATAACTTTAAAAGTATCCATTTGATTTTGTTGAATGAGGTATCAAACTGCGGAGAAGAAATTTGCTCATTTAATGTATATCTCAGATTCTTGGTACCGATCATATATTTTGAATTAGCCAACCTCAAAGCACCTGGGCAGGGACTTTATGTGCTAGGTGTAGATTATGACGTGGATGAACACACTTGCTCGGAGAGGGTCAGAAAGCGGGCGTTCGGGCTGAAAATGGGGTGGTGGCGCTGTTAAAATGATCATATCGTAAAATCTTATTGAAGACTTTTAACACTTTTGACGATTTTATTCATAATCATTGACTATGAATTTTCTCAACATGTCATGTAGGATACTATGGACAAATAAATGAGGCTATATGGCGCTGTTAAAATGATCATATCGTAAAATCTTATTGAAGACTTAACACTTTTTGACGATTTTATTCATAATCATTGACTATGAATTTTCTCAACATGTCATGTAGGATACTATGGACAAATAAATGAGGCTATATGGCGCTGTTAAAATGATCATATCGTAAAATCTTATTGAAGACTTAACACTTTTTGACGATTTTATTCATAATCATTGACTATGCATTTTCTCAACATGTCAAGTAGGATACTATGGACAAATAAATGAGACTATATGGTGCAATAGTAATCATCATTCGGTCCAATTTGGATTTATCCATCACACTCGGTCTCGCCTCGTAAAGTCCAAATGTAACCTCGTGATATAATTTGTACTATCACACTCTCAGGCATTTAATATTTGCATACTCTATCACATGAGTAGAAAAAGATAATGTAAAATCATTATATAAAACAAAATTTGAATGCATATTGTTTGTGCAATACAGTCATCAAAAAAGTAACTATACAGGTAATAAATGGGCTTCTAACTCTAGAAATATATATCCTACCTAAAAATATTAAATTATGAGTATTAATAAATTAATATTCTTTAATATGAGATATCGCACGCTAGGATCGAGTGATTATTAAGGAAATGACACTCCCAAATGTAAGGTGAAGTCCGATTTTTATTTTCACATTTTTATTTTCTACACGCGGACCCATCTACGGGTACCTTATCGATTACCGGTAGTGCAATTGGGGAATGCATGCGCGGGTTGAACAGTCGGCCGTATTGTTCCGATGGATCAATACGCCACACACACGCTACCTGTCATACTCTCCCCCGTGTTGAAATGTAAAATGTGAAAATAAAATTGTGACTTTACTTTACATTTTGGATTGTCACTTCTTTAATATTCAACCGATCCTAGCGTGCAATAAGCTTGTAAGATATCCAATATGGTTTTGTCTTTGTTTTTCCATCCTCCCCCACCCTACTCCCCCGGGTTTGTTTGATTAATACTTGATTGCAAATATTAAATCCAGAGTGTCACAAATGTTAACGGAATAAAGTGAAAATGTTATCTCTGCCGTCTAAGATACTTCTTAGACGTCTAACCTTACGCGTACTACGTGCTACCTTACGCGTACTAAGTGTTACCTTACGCGTACTACGTGTTACCTTACGCGTACTACGTGTTACCTTAGACGTATCACCTTAGACGTTTTGTTTATACTATGGCCACTCATATTCTACACTCATCAATGATCTTGAATGTATTTCCCATAAATTTACTAGATCACAATGAAAATCTGCTTCCAATTTAAGTTTTTTACAACATATTTTTTTCGATTTTCACCATAAAAAAGCATTCCGAACTATCGTGTTCAGTACAGTTGCGATCATAGCCGGAAATACTGTAACGGCGTTATCACGGTGCCAAACCATGGAATTATAAGTTCGAAAAGGAAAAAAACACTCGGAAAATAAGTTTTCGGTGACAGTTTATTTTATCCCCTTCAAACCACGATTTTGAGGTGACGTGATGGAATATGTGGATTGAGAAGATCGCTGATATATGAAGGTTATATGTCATGTAGGGCTTTCCAGGTGAGAAGAAGGAGTTTGAAATGGATGCGATACCGAATAGGTAACCAATGCAGCAGTGGCGTAGCCAGGGGGAGCGAGCGGGCGATCGCCCCCCCCCCCCACCCCAAAATATTGACTCTCGTGTCGGTTGAGATTGGCACTGTCGGTTCATTTGACAAGAGGAATCATGGAATTATGATGGTCAAAAGTACACAGATGGAAATTGTTCGCGCGTTATGTGTCCCCAAATGCAATATTTGTTGGTACAAGCTTGTTTAGAGTTAAAATGTACCTCAATCATAGCAAAAATAAGTGTATAGTCGAAAATGTTCGCGCGCAGAACGATTTGTAACGTGAGTGCTATACGATAAAAATTCGTATTGGACAATCTTTCCTAGAACCACTAGATTAAAGACACGTAGGTAATACTGGGATCGTTGAAGGGACCGCTGGAACAGGAAAACACACATTTAATGATTTTAACATGTAGAAGATAAAATCCCTATTGAACAATCTTTCCTAGAACCGTTAGATCAAGATTTCACACAAAATTATATAAGGTAACCCTGACAGTTCTTTACTAGAACCGTTAGATCAATGGAACGAGGCAATAGAAGGATCTTTGAAGGAATTACTGGAACAGGAAAACAAGCATTGAATGATTTTAACTGGAGTACTATATAGAAGATATATAGAAGTATATATTACTGTTCATGGGAGGAAATAGTGGGCCCACTGTTTCCAGCCATCGAGGGGACCTATTTTGCATCATTTCCTTAATATAGAGCAGTAAATATTTGTTTTATATAACATTGATCCATCCTATTTACGGCATATTTAATATGCTTTCTCGTATTAGGCGAAAAAAAGTAATACTTTGTCTCACCGAACCGCGCACGCATTGCTTTTAAAATGAGCTTTCGCGCGTAGCGCTACGCGCGGCAGCCATTTTTTTCTTCTCTTTTTTTCTTCTTTTTTTCAACTAGTTTGTTTCGGCGATATTCAGCAACTTTCTGACTGAGAACACATCAACTAACTTTCTGAAGTTAAGAGATAAAGAGTACACAAGCGTACAATGTGCATTGATTATTCCAGATTAATTTTATTTAAAAGGCAGAAGCAAAACTATTGAATATGTTTGGATTCTTTTTTAAAATCGCATAGGACATAGCTCTATTTTGCCAAAAGGTGCTGAGACAAAGTATTTAATTCTGCCTACATCGTCGAGTAATTGCTCCAATGCATTTTCACCAATGAGCTGATTTTTTTGATGATAAACGCAGGGAATATTAATACAAATGGAAACGGCACGAAATCTGATCGATTGAAACATACGTGCCAAAGGTCAAATCAAAAAGTTCCTATAAAAAATGTACTATTTTCCCTCATTTACCTCATAGTACTTTTTACAGGAACTTTTCTCCCTTCTGTGATGAGTCCTATATTATGTATTATGCCTGTGAACGAGAGCCCTCCATAGTTAGCAGGGACGAATATGGCTCCCTTTCGTGATAACAAGCACATGGCGTCGGTAGAAATGGCGTAACTCTTTCCTCGAACTCTTTATTTCCCTCAAACTCGTAATAAATGGTACACCGCAGTATATAACAGACCTGCCACGTAGAAAACTTAAGCTCAACCATGGAATATTCAAATATGCGTTCGAAGTTCACGTCCGGACATTAATATATTTATTCGTAACTTCATTAGCTGAATAAACGTAACCTTGTGTTGATATATTATTTAAAAAAAAGCTACACACATTTGTTGTTTGATATATTATTTGGTGACAATTTGACTTAAAAGGGGGCAAGTTTAGAGATTTTCTAGTACAAAATCATGCCCTATGTTCAGGGATTTTGTTCAAAATTGACCCATTGGATATATATAGAAGCTTACATCTCCGAATACCATATACGTGAGTACCTCCTCTAAGGTAGAAGATAGCAGCTACCCCCTTATGAATAAGTTATTCTATTTTGCGACTGTTTCCAAGGCAATGACTAAACTACGCACTTGTTATTATAAGCCAATTCAATTGTTAGCCACGAATATGACAGACCAATCAGTTTTGTCTTGTGCAAGTCAACGTATAGTCATGGTTTTGCCTGATCATGTAGAAAAGAAGGTAATTCATGTCCGAACAACCTAATTTGAACGCAATCCGCTGGTCTGCGTGATAGTTATTCATTTTGAGGACATTCTTCATATTATTGAGATATAGCATTATATATTTATTCATATCGATCATACCAATCTTTCTCTCTACAATCCTTGGGGGACAAAAACAACAAAATAATGCTGTTCCTTGGAGCAAGACGATCTGATGTTGTGATTTTACTACTTTTGAAAGTGGTTTTAGGTGAGTACTTTAACTAACACTAAAATGATTTTTAAAATAAATACGGTATTTTCAAAATATACATTTTTAAATTGTCAAATAAAATGTCAAATTTCAAAACTCATATACATTACATTTTATTTCTTCAAAATATCTTGAAACATTTCAACAACAGCAAATTGCCAAAAATATCATTCAGTGACGGTAGAACCTTGCCTAACTACATCAACATTACAAGAGATACGTAAGCCCTACGTGGTTGTCTTGACAATTTTGGACGCATCTCGTGGAATCATTCATTATTCATTTCGATATTGATTTAATTTATTTTTATAAAACTGCCCATGCTTTTACACAAAATGATGACAGTTTGTATACATAAAAATGATGTTAATAATAGGCCTTCATTTACGTAATTCATGCAATATGTAAATGAACTATCGGCAAAATTATAATCCTAATTAAGTATAATTCAGCACTATTTTGGGGTATTTTTAGAGGTTACCTGCCTCACATCATAATGTTACATTTAGCTTTTGGTCGAACATTTACTAACCGCTTCTCATCATGTATATAATATTTAGGGTTCAACAGAATTAAAATATTGCTGTGCCAACTTCTTTAGGAATGGTTTTCACGTCGGTCGGAATATTTCCAAAGTATTCTGGTATTGGACTTCTTTGCCAATGCTGACTCTATACAAACATCTCCAAATTATACAAGAAATGAAAAAGAAAACCATTACTAATACTCACAATTCTCTCGATATAAACTTTAAAAACCTTAATTTGCATGATCTTGCATTAAGCTATTATTTTAAGTGACCCATGCAAGGAAACAAATTATAGAATACGTACAAGACACAATGTTAGTACCCAGTACCATAATTTGTTATTGTAAGTATGCTTAACCTGCACAGTCCAGGGATGCAAATAGTGCGGGAGCAGGGAGCATCGCTCCCAGGAAATAACAGCTAAAATTGAGGAAATCATGCCTTTGTCAAACAAAAAAAAAAGGAAAAAGGAGGAAGGAAAGAGGAAAAAGAGGGAAGAGAAAAAAGAGGAAAATGAAGCGGGGAAAAGGAGAGAAAAGAAAAAGAGGAAAAAGGGAAAATAGAAGGGAAATAGAAAAGAGAGAACAAGATGACGAATAGGCCTAGGGCAGGGCAAAGCTAGATTCAATTTGAAGTGAGGCAGTGAAGCCACAAACTGACACATGTGGATGGAAGTATCATACAGGTAATCTCAAGCCCTTCAAAGAACATTTACAATATCATCAGGGCAGGCAGTCAATGAAAACTGTGAAAAGAAGACGAGTCGAGTCGTGAAGGTGGATCTGGGGAAAGTTATACAACGAGGGTTCCGAGCTATAGGAAATTCAATTATATCAATGCAGCACTAAAAAATGAAGGAAGAACTGTTGAGAACGTCCTAGAAAACCTTGAGGAAAAATTGGATCAATGAGATATAAAGAAAAACCATAAGCACCAAACAAGTTGGAAAGTAGTATAGTTTGAGGAAATGGAATCATCAACATCAAGAGGAATAAACAGTAACATGAATGGAGATGACTAAACGGACAGCAGCTGACACCAACATCTCAGATTTGAGGATATCATATTTTTGCTAAAAGGATGAAAAGGGAAGACAAGGCCAAATTGAGTCACATTTAAAGAAACCCTTTCAATGCAAAAATAGAGAAAGTTAAAAAAGGAGATGCACATGAAAAATACACAAACAGACATAAATCTCAATAATTGTAATCACAAGCGTACAAATGGGACTACGGGGTGCCAGCGGGAGTTCAAAGATAAAAGTAACCAGTGGTCTCTTTACTCTCTTCATATCCATGCGAGTGATGATAATAATTAATGGTGTGCCTAGCTGAAATACACACACATGGTGCCGGCGCTGTCCACTGCTCTGTTCATGCGCAGTTCAGTCTAGGCTTGTCATGGGGTTTTCTAGGGGAAACCCCTAGACAAGAAATAGCAGTTGGCCCAGCTGTTTACCTCAGCAATCAAACACGTGCGCAGTGTAATTACAATTAGAAATGCGGCATATTTGTTTTCAATAATTTTTTTTTAAATACTGCTAGGATTGAAAGCTCAGGCCCCTTACAAACAACAATTTTATATTTTATTTTTACAGGTGTTGTTGCGAAAGCAGTTTCCAATAGCTCTTTTTTAACTTTTGAATAAAATATATATTAAGGGAAGTGTCAACCCTATTATTTTGATGATCAACTTTTGCTTCTAAGTTTGAGAATATTGAATAAAAGTACATAAAAGTATACAAGGAAATTTGATAATGAATCCGACGGTGATATCAATGTGATACCAAATAAACTAAATTTTGAGAAATTGAGAGTGATGCGACAATAAAAGTTTGACAGCTCTTCTTATAAAGCTTGCTCGTGCAGATTTCTATGTGAAGTGCATACATCTTGTACCATGTACCAGAGTCTATCATTCATTCATGTAACCAAGAGGATCATACCGTACTATTACTATCATTTGAGATCTGGTAAGGACAACTATGAATATGGAAGCTTTCAAAATCAAATTAGTGTGTATACTATACTTTGAGAATGACTTATTACTGAGTCATGAGGAAAATAATTGATCTGTTGAGCAAACAGGTTAAACTTTAAACAATGAATGTTCAGTGCAGTTAACACGTAGGGGTGTAAACTACCTCAAGTTGGAGTATATTATTATTTATGCTAACATGTATATTACAACCTATTCATAATCTGGTGCTGGTTGGTGTTCATGAAATTTCTTTCTGCATCAAAAATCTTGTTTGATTAATTTATTTTGCATGCTGAATTCAATTACCATGATATGATGGAGTAAATTGTCATGATTGTTGGACTGGAATTTATTTTAGTACATTCAAATGGTAGACCTTTGTATTCGTTCATGCTCATTTTTGAAAAAATAACATGGAATTGAATGTCAAACTTAAACTATATATGTACTTGCATTGGGTTGTGAGTTCTTATATATAACTCTGATGGGTGTTATTTTAAAAATGGTTTTGTAATTGCAAATCAGTATCCCGACTGACACCCTGGCCCACAGAGCATGTTGCAATACAAATAACTGTTTATGTCTCCTTCATAACAAGAATTATCTTTAGCGTTGGTTATCAAATTTAAGTTTTAAGTATGGCATTCCCTGTTTTACAGATGGTTCTCACCGTCTTCCAAGCACAAGTCATAGTCAACCGTGTCTCAAGTTCAAGTTCCTTTATATCAAGAAAGATGTCCAAGTCAAGTCAAGTCAAGTCAAGTCATCCCAGTCCGGTCAAATCAGTGGTTGAATGACGTGGGCAAATGCATAGTTAGATAGAAAGCTGCAAACTGAAAAGGATTACCTTTAGTGTTAACAGAACACATTAGTTTTTAAGTTGTAATAATGGCATTCTCTGTCGTTGTCATAATAATGAATGAGTAGATATTTAAGCTAATGTTTGTGACGAAACATATTAATATTATGTTAACATTCTTACTTTTGAAGTGCTGCATAAGCTATTTTATGTTACCATTGTTACGGATTGATTGAGGAAATCTTGAACCTTTGGACTATGCTCCTGAGGAAGAAATGACTTTTTGCACCCCTGCTGCACACTTACATTGTTAATGTATAAATCTGTTAACACTATGCTGCATAATGAAATACTTTAGTCCAGGTAAGATATGCCACAAAGTCAGGATTTTTCAGAATTTCATAAACAAATCACAAAGCATATTTTATATAGAGGATGTGCTGTAATAGACGATAACACATCTATGAAAGCACAGTAGTAAAACATGCATTTCCGGCTGGAGACAATGACAATTTCTGTAAGCCTAAAATCAGTCGGCAATTATAGCTTTTAAAATCATTCATTTAAGTGGTTTGAACAATTAGGATCTAATGTTTTTAAAGACATTTTAATGAAGAATCAGAGGAAATCATTTAAATACATTACATATATGTTGACCACTTAATTTAAACACTGTCTGTGGTACAATAGCTTCTTTCGTGCTTTTTTGTGAAGCATGCCATCCCTTTTATTTCTTTAGTATACAGGGTGGTTAAATAAAAGGTTGACAGTTTTTTGAAGCCATTTTTTATTAAATTCTGTAAATTTAAAAAATTCTTTTTCAATATTTATCAAATATATGATCTTGACCATCTATGCTGAAAATATCGTTACAAATAACCTTACGGTTGCAAAATAACAGCTATTTGAACAAAGTCTGTCCCATTTCACTCTGTCCACGGGTACTGATTTCGCGACGTTACATTGAATACTGAATGATGAATTACATGCAAGTAATCTAAGATTTGATGTCACGTGTAGTAAAATATATAATGTACATCTAAAATTAAGATGATGGTTATTGATACATGCTTAATTATTTCATTTAAGTACAGCCAATAGAATCACGAGACTGCCGAACAAAAGCCAAATTCGCGCGCCAGTAAACACCAATCCTGATTGGTCAAGGAATGGGTTGATACAACACAAAGAGCACCTCAACGCGCGGAGGCCTTATCGCGGTAGGCAAATAAGAATAATTTAGATCCTGAAAATAAGTGTTTATTAAAGTACACTCTCATGATTGGACTTATTTCAGAAATATATCAAATGGCAAATTTATATTTGTTTCCCTTTCATTTTTATACTACTATTACTAATAGGCTTTTGTAACATTGTTCAAACGTCTCGTTATCTTCAACAATTGCCTTCATTAGTTTAGTTTAGTTTATTTATTAGAACATACGCTTTTACAACAGCGGCACACGTCTTTAAAACGGTGCGTTCTTTTACAAAAATAACAATATACAAACAAATTTACAAAATATACAAAAAAGAGACTTTTAATTTGACCCATGAACACCAAGGCAATATATACAAATGTGGGATAAAAAATAAAGAGTCAAAGATAAACATACATATAAAAATTACTAATAAATTAAAAGTAAACGAGAACTTCAGAGCATGAATTGAAAGCATAAACACAATTCAATGAACTGTTGTGGACTGAGAATTCTGTAGGCCTGACCTATGTGTCCAAGCCTTTTTAAGATATGATTTGCATATCATGCTCAAACCCAATGGCTAGAAAATGTATTGCCATGAAAATATATGTTGCCATGAGGGTTTCCCCTTATAAAATTCCTATTGCAACCAAATTTAGACGTTAATTATTTAATATAAGTAAATATGTAAATCGCTGATGTTTAATTTAAAGATACAGTTTTCATGTAGCCCATATGTTAATTATTTACAATAATTTGTAATGAATTATTCAGGTTACTCAATAATAATTTCTATCCTTATAAATCATGAATAGGACCCCCTACATATAGCTATAGTTCTTATCCTTAAGTGCTCCTTCGATATGGTACTTTAAGTATTTTTAAGAAGGCTTTAAAGAATCACTTATATCCAATCTAATTTGTCATTCTGCCATTGGTTTTCTTGATGTAGTGGCGCTATAAAAATTGCATTTATGTTATGTTATGTTATGTTATGTTATGTTATGTTATGTTATGTTATGTTATGTTATGTTATGTTATGTTATGTTATGTTATGTTATGTTATGTTATGTTATGTTATGTTATGTTATGTTATGTTATGTTGTTATGTTATGTTATGTTATGGTACCTGGCGAAATTGCTGCTCCTCCCAACCCTAGATACACTAATAATAGTAACAATAAGCCAAATAAGTCCAATAACTAAATAGTAATTAGTATGAGTATAATAGAATAATGACTAGATGAGATTTCCCCTAATATAAAATTTCTATTTCAAAAAGATTTTGTAATTAATTTAAAATAATTTAGTCAGTGGCGGCGCCAGCATCATAAT
This sequence comes from Ophiura sarsii, assembly GCA_035610835.1. Taxonomy (NCBI): domain Eukaryota; kingdom Metazoa; phylum Echinodermata; class Ophiuroidea; order Amphilepidida; family Ophiuridae; genus Ophiura; species Ophiura sarsii. The sequence goes on along the minus strand of CM069443.1, from coordinate 39,625,659 downwards.
TTTTGTTGGGGGGGGGGGGGGGGGGGGCGGGGGTAATTTAAAATGTGCATGCAGCCCACAGTGTATGTATTAAAAATATATATTAAAATTAACTAGAACGGTTCTCAGGTTTCGGGGTTTTCGCGTGACGGCGCCATGGGGGGAGGTGGGCATCTAGATTTTGACAACACCTTACTGGGTCCTGTAGTGTTATGGTGTCCCAGTTGCAACCATGATTATTTAGGGTTTATAAATACTTTTTAATGCATTAAGCATTAATTGTTGGTACATCAACACTTTTTGACCCGCCTCTCGCTATACCTCAAACTTTCCCCCTCCCCCTTGAACATTTCACTGACCAGTCGTCATGAAACATAATTATCATCAAAAAATATTACTTTACATTAGAATAGTAAATATATGCCTTATGAGATTTTCTACACCTCATTTACACCTCATTGATTAATTACGCTTAATTTTACCTAAAATATACCACTGCATAATGGGATCTAGTCAATCATAGACAAAATGGTGGGATAGCTGTAGACAATCCCGAGAATCATGCAAAGTTTTATTGGATTTATTCATAATAGAGTTATGGGCTGAAAATTGAAATTAGATGATTTTCTTCAGCGATTTTAAACATAATCATAGACAAAAATGTGTTTGAACTCTGACCCTAATTGCCATGCTGTTTGTACCACGCGTGATATTTGTGTCACGTGAACATTGAAACTTGTTTCTGGTAGCCTGAAGTATCCCATTCCTGATACCCCTCCCCCTTCCCCACCGATCAATATTGCGAGGCCCTGTGATGGTAGGCAAATTATGGGATTCAACATTGATCAGGGGGACAGGGGGAACACTTTACATTACAAGTGTTCGAACAATATTTTCTAACATTTTGCAATAATTGCAATAATATTAGCCAAATATAACATGCATTTTTAAATTTGAAATACGAGTTATACCTGTTGTCTGTGTCCGAAAATGTTAATATTTTAATATAGTATTGGGTATATCATTGAGATGGTACGATGTTTATTATGAAAGAAATTAATAACATTAATAGGCCTAAACAATCAAGCTGAAGTTATTCATATTCATCTATCACACATTCAGGGCAATACGACATGTGCATTATGTGACCGTTCCCTAAACGTCTGTCGATTTTCTTCGACTCATAAATTGAGCAGATCTGACAAACTTAAGACTCAGGCTCGATCCTTGTGGACCGAGACTGAGATTTGGACTAACTTGTCCGCGAGTTCAGACTTCTTCCAACACTGCGAAAGAAGGGATTATTTTTTAAGTTATATATAATTTCAAGGGTTTTGACAGATTTTTGGTTATTTATTGTTAACAAAATTGTGTATCTAAATGTTTAACATAGTTTATGTGATAGAGTATTTGAGGGTTGTCTGTAAGGAAATGATCTTCTGCTCTAGGAATTTCAAATAATGGATAACTTTTAGGTTTGCGTGTGCGATGATTCTTAGGCCAAAATCATTCGAGAATTTTGCGAATAGACGTTGTGGACTATCTCGATGTAACTCTAATCTTGAGCCAGGGGACATTCAAGCCATACAGAAAGCCTAACGACAACCCAGTCTACATCAATGTGAAATCAAACCACCCGCCAAATATTTTCAAAGAACTGCCTAATTCCATCGGCAAACGTCTGTCAACACTTTCTGATTCTGAGGATACTTTCAACGACGCCACCCCAATGTACCGGCAAGCTCTATCAGAATCTGTTTTTCGCAAGACCTCAGATTCCAAACCAACCACCAAACATCTGAGAAAAGGCAACGTGATGTAATCTGGTTCAATCCAGTGTTCTCTAAGACCATATCTACCAACGTCGGAAAGGAATTCTTTAAACTACTAGACCGCCACTTCCCAAAAGGTTCTCAATTGTCCAAGATATTCAACAGAAATACTGTGAAATTGAGTTACTCATGCACCGAAAATGTAAAGACCATCATCAGCGCGCACAACAACAAGATTTTGAAACCTCCCGCTACGGACACAAATGATCGCTCTTTCAGTTGCCCCCTGGATGGTAACTGCCTTGTTAAAAACATTGTGTATAAAGCTACTGTCTATCCTGCATCTCCAGTTATGCAGTACATCGGACTTTGTAACACCACCTTCAAAGAAAGGCTAGGCAACCACACGTCCACAGTCTTTCAAAAATGAATCAAAATCCCTTGCATCCGAACTGTCAAAGTTCATATGGAATCTTAAACGCAGAAACGAATTGTTCCACATCAAATGGTCCATCGTCCAACACGCGACTCCATATAACCCGGCTTCAACACGCTGCAACCTATGAACCGCGGAGAAGTCCTACATCATGACTGCGCCCAGGCTACAAACTTTAAACAAGCGTTCGGAACTATATTATATGTGCAGACACAAACGGGAACACAAACTCAATGTTTTTGGAATAACGTACCTTTTTTCTGGATGGCCATAATAATTTCCATGTCTACCAGCTCATCCACCTATTGACTTTTGTTTCCATTATTATTCTTTCATATTCATTTGTGACTGATTAGTGATTGTACCTAATCCAAGGATTAACTTTCACCTTTACAACCATTACGGATTATCTCTATCTTGGTGATTAACTTTCATCTTCACACCTATTATATATTTTATTATTAACACTTGCATGTGTCAATAATTGTTACGCATTATGTTTATATTTATTTATTTATTAGTATATTTATTTATTTATTTATTTATTTATTTATTTATTTATTTATTTATTTATTTATTTATTTATTTATTTATTTATTTATTTATTTATTTATTTACGCCATAAACGGCAGAGCTTATACAAATTCAGAGGTATAGACGCTTCTCTGGAGTTTCATGGACAATCCCATACGGTCATTTTATCCGATCATCAGGCGAAGAGATGTTTCTCTGATCGCAGATTTTTCACGCAATAGAAAATGAATATACACATTCAATGGTGTTTTAAACCAGCGGTCAGAGCAACATTATATTCCAAAAGAGGTCAATACTCATTATCAAAGATAATCAAAAATTGCTCAACTGATAAATCAGATTTATCACGCTCTGATCATTACACTTCTGATTATTACGCTCCTGATTTATCAGTTGAGCACTTTTTGTGGGTATGGCGCTGTTAAAACGATAATATTATAAAATTTAATTGGAAGACGTAATACTTTTTGACGATTTTTATTAAAAGTCAAAGGATAATCATTGACTATGAGTACTCCTAACATGTCAAAATAGGTAGCCTACTACTATGGGCAAATAAATGAGGCTGATAGTGCAATAGTAGTCATCCTTCGATCCAATTCATGATTCATGATTCATACCGGATGACAATATCCTGCACGCGGTGCAAAATGTAATTCTTTCGGGTTGTCAGCAGGTTGTATTAAAGTTGTGCATGGTAATGCTGAAAAGGTAAGGCGAGCTATACATACCGGATGACCATACCATGCACGCGGTGCAAAATGTTATCCTTTCAGGTTGTCAGCAGGTTGTATTTAAGTTGTGCATGGAATGCTGAAAAGGTAAGGCAAGCTATCCATACCGGATGACAATATCCTGCACGCGGTGCAAAATGTAAACCTTTTGGGTTGTCAGCAGGTTGTATTAAAGTTGTGCAAGGGAATACTGAAAACTATTTTCATAACTATAACATGCAACTTTGGAATAATGCATTGTTAACTAATCCAGTAAATAATGTATTTCATACAACAGCATTTAAAGCTATCGAAAGAGTTAAACACATATTAGACGAGAAAGGTTCTTTCTTATCTTATTCAAAAGTATGCTGTATGTATGGAAACTGTATTGACTTTGTATCGTATTATGGTGTCATAAAAAGCTTTCCATATAAATGGAAGATTATATTAAACAAAGCATCTAAATATGATATAAATAATGTTAAAGGTAAAGATATTATTACAAAACCAAATATTAGTAAGTTAACAACCCGTGGTATACGAAACATCTTTAATATGAAACAAATGACAATACCATCAAGTCAGATATATTACGAGTGTCTACTGAAACTCCCACTTGAGACCAATTGGAGTAATATTTGGTCTCTTCCTTTCAAAGTAACGATTGAGGAAAAAATGAGATATTTCCAGTTCAAGCTGCTACATCGTATTATTCCGAGTAACTCTTTTCTAAAGACTGTAAAAATTATCGATGATGAGAATTGCCATTTATGCCTAGAGAAAGAAACTATTGAACATATGTTTTGGCTATGCCCTATAATAAATAGCTTTTGGAAAAATGTTGCATTATAGATAAATGATACACTGAAAATCAACATACAAGTTGATTGTAAGGATGTCTTTTTAGGTTTTTCGAACCACTCAAAATATGTAGTGATTAATTATGTGTTATACTGTACTAAGTATCATGTGTTTCAAAATAGGTCTATCAAAAGTAAACCTGATATTGAGATATTAAAAAGTATCATTGACTCAAAAATCAAAGATGAAAAATGCTATTTCTACAAAACAAATTAAGTGAGCAATTTTGAAAACAAGTGGAAAGGATTTATTTAATGATGAAATTGTACTTCTAAATATTAATATATAAGATAATAAGATTGTACATTGAAAGTACTCATGTTAAAGGGTATACATGTATTATACTAAACAAGTGATGTAAGAAACTATCTCTGTCCCATTTGTCTTGTCTTGTCTGTCTTGTCTTGTCTTGTCGTCTTGTCTTGTCTCGTCTTGTCGTGTCATTGCAGGTCATGTTGTGGCGGGTCATGTCGTGGCGTGGCGTGGCGTGTCATGCCGTGGCGTGTCATGTCGTGGCATGTCGTGTCGTGTGGTGTCGTGTCATGTCATGTCAGGTCATGATGTTGCATGTCGTGTCATGTCATGTCATGTAGTGCCGTGCCATGTTGTGTTGCGTCGTGTCGGGTCATGTCATGTATTGTCTTGTTTCGTCTTGCTATTTTTTCAATGGTTAAATGTACATCGTCTTTAGTGTTTAAATAAATTTGTAATATATCATTATAGGTATCTTTTAAGTTAGCTTAAAAATGTATTTTGATGTAATATGTTGCAAACCAAAAATTTTAATAAAAAAACCCCAAAAAACTATTTTCAAGTTAAACCTGTATGTCATTGGATTCAACTGTTATCAAGGTTAATTATTTGACATCTTTTGACCGAACTCAAGCAGTTAAATGTTAAGAATTCAGATAATAGCTCGATCTATACTATAATATCAGCTTATTGCTTAATGTTTGTGTGGTTTTCACAATCCACTGTAGTGTGTGGAGTTGTCTGTAAGATCACAAATCGTGTTGTGTGTGACTTTTATATTTCACTGAAAGCTACATGTTGTTATCCGATATGGAAATCTCGCCTAAATTAATGGTGGACATCAATATAGTTAGTTTATCATTTCCCTATTACATTTTGTACAGACTACTTCTCACCAACAGTGGACGGACATATGTGCCTGCTTAAAGAAAGACAAGACCCGTCAACTGGCAGATATCGATGGTCCCTTCCGTGGATAGAGCGCTGTTACTGTCATCGAGTTGTCGCGCCAAAATTCATTAGTACCAACAACTCCCGCCAAAACTGCTCGCCGGAAGCAGACGATTTACATCGTCTATGGTTTACCGACAATCCATATCCTTTGACCAACCCCAGAAATTGGACTCCATCAACTCTCGATCAGCTACTTGAGAGAGCTGCTTTATGCTGTAAGTTCATTTTGTTTGATTTTACACCAAACATGGGAGGTAAAAGGGAGGGTTTGGGCAGGTAAGACTAAATACGGAGTCTCTTTGTTCAAAATTTGTTTTGTAATTCGTCACACACTCATATGACAAGTACAATGTATTAATAAGTCGATAAACAAGTTTTTCACTGGACCCCACTAAAATAAAAAAGAAACTAAACAAAAACAAACAACAACAAACACACAGTAACAATTACTGCAAGTTTCATGACTCAAAGAAGAAACCTAAAAAAAGCAGCCTCTGCCCATATACAGTCTTACAAAGCAATTGACACTCTAACTTTCCAAATTCTTCCACTTGTCTCTTTATTCCAAACAACATAGGATTATGCTTAATGTCTTACAAGTATCAATTAATAATACAAGTCCCCTTGTGTCAGAAACGGAGAAGTACAAAAGTGCTTTAATACAACCTAAAAGAGGGTGCACATGTTTGCGCAACTTGTTGACCATGAAGTCCTAAAGTTTGGTGTAATATGTTTATACAAAACACTCAGCTTTCAGATGCCGTTTATTTGATCTGATTTGGATTTGTCAATCCTGAGATATACACAGTTTATCAAAGCTACCCAAAATCGACGTTGTGCCACTTTTACAGAAAGAATGATTATGAGCGTCAAAACGATACTAAGGGAGTAGTTCCATTTGTACGCGATAAAAATTGCGAGAATGTTCCGGGCCCCGATGAGTTTTTTATCAGGCCCCGATGAGATTTTTAGCGCGTACAGTTGCGAGTAGCAAAGGATTATTTATCGAGTAGCGTATTACCGCTTGTTTAAATATAACGAAAGATAAGTGGTCGGTATGTAAATAGAGCTTCGGGTTATTTATTCTAGTTTTCGTCCCATCGTAGCGCGTACCCGATACTTTCTCGCAACGGTCTCATATGGTAGTCCGTTCTGAACTAATTCACGAAACACAAATGGTAATTAACATCAAAGTCGTTAAACTTTATACTTTAATAACTTTGTTTCAAGTCGGAATAAAATCCCCAATTCACTATAAACATGTTAAGGTCTGTCTAACTACATGTATATTCCCAGGAAGGTTATACCGATTGTAAAAGTAAATACTATGCAGTTAGTGCGCAAGGAGGCAATGCTGCAAATGATGTCATTTAGCATCTCATTATTATAAATTGAAATGTATTCCAATAGTCAATAGTACTGAATTATATTATTTATATCTCCTGGCTACTAGCCATATAGCTATGTCGCCAAGTAAAGACCACATACCCATATTAGTAGAGCAAAATTGGCCATAAAAGTCCTCTAGTTTTTGATATACCGATCAAATTTTAAAACATCACCAGATTGGTTTTATATGATAGTGTTAACCTTTTCCTTCAAGAAAAGTGATGATGCCAAAAATGTATGCGTGGGCGAGCTGAGAAATTAGCATATCAAAATGGCGACTATGTTAATAGTTAAGTAATTGCTAGCCGCTTGTTACATGTCTCTTACTTCATGGAACACATCAACTTATCTTGTTTTTGATACTAATGGAATTCATGATGCATACAGTACCTTTATACACAAAACACTGTTTCTTTCATTCAAAATGGCCGCCATTTACCTTGATTTTCAACAACAAAAATATTTTAATCAGTTTTAGCGTAAATAATTTCAATTTTGACCTTGATTTGAAAGATTTTTTGTTGTTATACTCTCAGTGATTTAGAGGCAAGTATTCCGTATCAAAATGTATATTGAATTAAAAGGGTATGTTGCAATTGATTTAGATTTCAGAGCTTTCTAATTGTATGACTAATATTGACGGATGACGATAATTATTTAAAATTTGTCAGTAAATTATCGTAAACGTAAGACCACATTTGCGTGAAATTTGATAATAGTTATAACATCATACTGCACTTTATAGTTGGACCCGAATTGGACTCTGTAATTAGGATATTGTCTATGAGGGCGATATTGGGGCTACGAAGGCCAAAGGGTCTATGAAGACGAACTTTCTCTTGGCATGCTGTTGTTAATCACTTTACAAACGAGCCATATTCGGTGAGTCTATTTTCAGAAAAGAGCTTCTATGATGCTTTACCAAGATCGGAAGTAAAGACCATGAGTGACATGAACAAATGCGTAACAATACGAAGCACCAAAATAAGTCTCGATGCTGAAATGATGTACCTTCGCTTTCTAGCAGTTAATGCGCAGAAACGAGTTCCTGACACAAGAGTTATGTCGTTTGAAAACTAACCAGTGTCGCTCAGCATGTTTACAAACAATATAACATCGCTTCCCTTGGTTGATGCTCTAATTTATGATGGCCACGCAGTGATACAAGTTCTCGCTGCATCGATATATCTTCTAGACTTGCACGAACGAGTTACCTATCAGACTTTAGCAGAGGAGTTTGTAGGTTACATCTTAAAGAATAGCCGCATGGTCAACAACAAGAGTAATGTGCAACATATACATATCGTGTTTGACAAATACTTACCAAACAGTATTAAAGGTTCGACCCGAGAGAAACGGTCTTCAGGCTCAACCTTCCGCACATATCACGTACGTGGTGATATCCAAGTGCCCTCTAACTGGAAACACTTCTTATCAGTGGGGCAGAACAAGGCTCGCCTAGCAGAATACTACACCCAGTACATGCTTGATACAGAGGGGTCTATGCTTCAAGAAGGACAGTGCATTTAAATCAGTGGTGGTCATCCGGATGGCAAGACCTTCATCATAAGACAAATCTGTGCACTCAGTAGATCGTCTTGCATCAAACCAAGAGGAAGCGGACACACGCATCATTCGTCAAGCTGCAACCGCTGCAAATGCAGGTCATGCAGGTGCACATCATGTTGTTATCAGCAGTCCAGATACAGATGTGTTAGTTTTCCGTGTTCATCATCGACCAAGTATTTCGTCGAGTGAGGTTTTCTTCCTAACTGGACGGGCGGGAAACATACCGATCTTACCCGCTTTATACTTGTCCACTAGATATATAACAAACTTTCACGTGAGTAATATGACATCATCCTTCCTCTTTACTGCATTACTGGGTGTGACACTTTAAGTGGATTCTTTGGACATGGCAAGAAAACCGCGTATCGTATAACGATGAAGAACACAGGAGTACACGCAGCACTATCTACATTAGGAGCAAACGCCGTGATGACAAAAGAAGAATACTCAGCTGCATTATACTGTTCGTGGGAACCTTATATGGAAAATCTAACTGCATCTCATTGCATTCCCTTCGGTGTGAGAAAGCAAGAAGAAGGACTGCACCACGGAAGCTACCTCCAACGGAGGATAGTTTCAAACTCCATGTACTTCGCTCTGTCTTCCAACTCCTGGTTTGGCTGATTCCTTAGATTTTGGGTTCCAAACAAACAAACAAACAAACACAATACAACCACAACTAATGTCACAACCCTCTGCTGCGCCAGAATTGCTAAACGATCTCATATGTATGTGCACACCAGGTGAATGCCGTGTAGACTGCACATGTTTAAGACACAACCAGCCTTGCACCACCGCATGTGGCTGTATGTCCGTATCTATCAACATTGAATCATGTGGCAACCCGCTCACAGACAGAAGCTGCATATGATACGGACCCAGAATCTAACTCAGATTCTGAAAATTAAACTTAACTTGATATTTATGCCAAAGGGTATTAATATGAAACCTTATCTGAAAGAGTAGCAGAGTGAAGATGTATCCAGTTTAATTTCAGAATAGCACGTGAATCCAGATATTGAACAATATTCCAATGATTGGTCAACATGGAGATTGCAAAGATCTGAAAGAGTGGCATACAGAAATTGCCATACTGTGACAGTATTATTATTTTAAATGATCATTATTAAACTAGATGTTGGCCGAGGATGACAACAACATTTTATTTTAAAACATGGCAGCTCATGAAGATTCCAAATAATGCCACGATGATTATGTCAATAATATACATATTTAAATTGGAACATTTATGGTAATCTGTGTGTCATACGCATACGTCTTCCAAAGACTGATGATGCCTCTTAAATTAAGTCCAAATAACAAGTTTTTTGAACGAATTTGCATAATGAATTTGTGGTAACGACTATAATCGAATGAAGTTGCCAACTTTCACTGGTTTTATTATATACGGCTGAAAACGTTATTTAGTGCGTTGCCTTAATTAATTATTTGAAATGTCAGCCATATTGGAATTTGAAAATAAAAATTGCGGAATTGAATGTTGGCAACATCTTATGTATCAATGATATTAATATATTATAGGATTGCACATCTTTGATTGCATTATATAAAAGCATCAGGACGGATTTCATAATAAAATAGACGCCATTTTGATATGCTAATTTCTCAGGTCGCCCACGCCTACATTTTTGGCATCATTACTTTTCTTGTGTTACAAGGTATATACTATCATATAAAACCATCGAGATGATGTTTTAAAATTTGACCACTAGGGGTCACAATTTATGGTCAATTTTGCTCCACTATATCTTTAGATAGTACACATGGAACCACTTTTAAATGTCTTGTCTCAAGTACTCTGGCAGGTTCAAAACATTAGTGGATTAAATAGTGTTTTGTGGCCTGTGTTTTGTTCAATGTATTGTAAATATAACACAGCATTCACGACTTTATACCATTACCATAATGTACGATGAATAACAAGCCATTTTGTTTACTCAAGAAAGTTTGCAAGTCTTTTATTTACTATAGACACGACTCAAAATACCTAATCTGATGAGGAATGCTAAACTTGTTTCTAGTATTATTCTATAAAGTATTTGTCCAGGGTAGTGTTAATAACAAGTGATAACATTAAATCACTTGCGTTTATATTATTATTATATCACAATCAAATTTAAGTCACACGACTGTATCGTACTATAATGTAGTTACTGTATCAATGTAGAGAAAACAACGCAAATTAAAACTAAGATAAATTAATAAATATTGCAAAGATCTATAGGCTGCGTTTTTATATATATTCAACATTAATATTACACACGCGTTCCCGTTACCTTGAAGTCGAAACGGCCAAATAAACAATCATTAATCTTTGCTTGTGCTTGAATTTGCAGATTATGCACCATGTATTGTAAACATTGATCATGGCGACATCTTGGCGCGGGGTTTGGATGTTTAACGTAAATTGTATTATCCTCGTGTATTTGCTAAACATGTCCCGCTCTATTTGCTAAAAATACCCCAGGGTATGGCAAAGGCCTCGTATCGGGGCCCGATGTCTATTTTATCGGGGCCTGATGTCTATTTTATCGCGTATCAACTTGAAAAACATCGGGTCCAAAACATATCAGGCCCCGGTACAGTCGCGATAAATTTATCGCGTATAAATGGAACTGCTCCCTGACATGGGCATCAATCGTCTTGAAACATTGGGGTGGGCATTCGACCAGAATTGTTTAAAAGAGGCTGAGGATCAAAAATGATGTCCTTGGAATATGTGGTAAGAGATTTCTACGAGCAGTTATGCTGGGATCCCTCTGAAGAGCACGCCGCACGTTATCAATGTGTTACTGTGCCCTGCCACAAAGAATGCTCTTTATTCATATTTGGTGCTTGTACCATCTACCAAGTATTTCCAATACTCCTTTGTAGGTGTATTCCTATATGGTACGTGAGTGTTTGGGAATGAATGGCAAACTCTCTGGTGACTTCTGCTGGACTTCTCGTTTCATGATATTTTAAGACCATGAACACCCCTCTTCTAATGAAAATTGAGGCCGCACCCAGCCATATGGACGTCTGTCTTGTTTCGAAAATGTAGGCCCAATAAACATTTTGTGAAACCTCGTCAAAAGAACTGGTTCGAATCATGTAACAAATATCTTTATATTTAGTTCTGCTTGGATACACAGGCACTTATTCTATTATTTAGACCTATTCAATCTCAATACAAAAATGTGATTTTGAATGACACTGGTGAAGGGCAATCGTACAAGTGGAAGTTGTATGTTAGGAGTAAACCTTTGAAACTGTTAAGTGGCACAACATCGATTCTGTGTAGCTCTAGTTAATTGTCCATATCTCAGGATTGACAAATCCGAATCAGATGAAATAAGCAGCATCTGAAAGCCAGATGTTCAGTCTTTCAATATATGTAAATATCTTACACCAAATGTTAGAAATTCATGGTCAACAAGTTGGGTAAACACGTGCACCCTTTTTAGGGACACCCAGTACCACACCGGTTTTTAAACACCACCTCCGGTAGTATTGTCATTTAAACGGCGAATTGTAATGTTTCCACGTGACCATGTATTTTTACACAGATTTGAACGAATGTGATTCGAACCCATGTCACAATGGTGGATCTTGTGTAGATAGTGTTCATTTTTACATCTGTCACTGTCTTGAGGGGTTTACTGGTGATTATTGTGAAACAGGTGAGTAATTATTTAGGGTCTAATTAATTAACCCATAAAAGGTCTTTAAATTAATATGGGGTTTTAAATTTCATATAGGTTAATATATAAGTTATACGGTAATTACGCTAATTACGCAAGAGCAAGATCAGTTTCGCCTTATTACCATATGTTTTTTCCAGGTTATGAAAATACAAGGCCGATTTCCAGTTTTTTGGTCATGTACTTGGACTGATATATAATTCCGGAAAATCAAAGCTATTTACTAGGCTGGACCGGTGATGGTTCTAATTGCATAGGTATTATTTTATTTTATTTTATCGATTAAGATCCCTTACAGTATAACTGTTCTTCTTACAGGGTTTCCTTCAAATAAATCATTCATTTATACTATCAATATTGTTTCAAACTACAGATCAAGATGAATGCAGTGGCGAAGGATCTGGACATAACTGCGATAGCAACGCTGCATGCACAAACACAGACGGTAGTTTCACGTGCGAATGTAATCCAGGCTGGACCGGTGACGGTTCCAATTGCACAGGTATTATTTAATTTTATTCGTTCGGTTAAGATCCCTTACAGCATTACAGTTCTTCTTACAGGGTTTCTTTCAAATAAATCGTTCATTTATACTATCAATATTGTTTCAACCTACAAATCAAGATGAATGCAGTGGCGAAGGATCTGGACATAACTGCGATAGCAACGCTGCATGCACAAACACAGGCGGTAGTTTTACGTGCGAATGTAATCCAGGCTGGACCGGTGACGGTTCCAATTGCATAGGTATTATTTTATTTTATTTGTTCGGTTAAGATCCCTTTTAGCATAACTGTTCTTTTTTACAGGGTTTCTTTCAAATAAATCGTTCATTTATAATATCAATATTGTTTCAACCTACAGATCAAGATGAATGCAATGGCGAAGGATCTGGACATAGCTGCGATAGCAACGCTGCATGCACAAACACAGACGGTAGTTTCACGTGCGAATGTAATCCAGGCTGGACCGGTGACGGTTCTAATTGCATAGGTATTATTTTATTTTATTTGATCGGTTAAGATCCCTTACAGCATAACTGTTCTTCTTACAGGGTTTCCTTCAAATAAATCATTCATTTATACTATCAATATTGTTTCAAACTACAGATCAAGATGAATGCAGTGGCGACGGATCTGGACATAACTGCGATAGCAACGCTGCATGCACAAACACAGACGGTAGTTTCACGTGCGAATGTAATCCAGGCTGGACCGGTGACGGTTCCAATTGCACAGGTATTATTTAATTTTATTCGTTCGGTTAAGATCCCTTACAGCATTACAGTTCTTCTTACAGGGTTTCTTTCAAATAAATCGTTCATTTATACTATCAATATTGTTTCAACCTACAAATCAAGATGAATGCAGTGGCGAAGGATCTGGACATAACTGCGATAGCAACGCTGCATGCACAAACACAGGCGGTAGTTTTACGTGCGAATGTAATCCAGGCTGGACCGGTGACGGTTCCAATTGCATAGGTATTATTTTATTTTATTTGTTCGGTTAAGATCCCTTTTAGCATAACTGTTCTTTTTTACAGGGTTTCTTTCAAATAAATCGTTCATTTATAATATCAATATTGTTTCAACCTACAGATCAAGATGAATGCAATGGCGAAGGATCTGGACATAGCTGCGATAGCAACGCTGCATGCACAAACACAGACGGTAGTTTCACGTGCGAATGTAATCCAGGCTGGACCGGTGACGGTTCTAATTGCATAGGTATTATTTTATTTTATTTGATCGGTTAAGATCCCTTACAGCATAACTGTTCTTCTTACAGGGTTTCCTTCAAATAAATCATTCATTTATACTATCAATATTGTTTCAAACTACAGATCAAGATGAATGCAGTGGCGACGGATCTGGACATAACTGCGATAGCAATGCTGCATGCACAAACACAGACGGTAGTTTCACGTGCGAATGTAATCCAGGCTGGACCGGTGACGGTTCCAATTGCACAGGTATTATTTAATTTTATTCGTTCGGTTAAGATCCCTTACAGCATTACAGTTCTTCTTACAGGGTTTCTTTCAAATAAATCGTTCATTTATACTATCAATATTGTTTCAACCTACAAATCAAGATGAATGCAGTGGCGAAGGATCTGGACATAACTGCGATAGCAACGCTGCATGCACAAACACAGGCGGTAGTTTTACGTGCGAATGTAATCCAGGCTGGACCGGTGACGGTTCCAATTGCATAGGTATTATTTTATTTTATTTGTTCGGTTAAGATCCCTTTTAGCATAACTGTTCTTTTTTACAGGGTTTCTTTCAAATAAATCGTTCATTTATAATATCAATATTGTTTCAACCTACAGATCAAGATGAATGCAATGGCGAAGGATCTGGACATAGCTGCGATAGCAACGCTGCATGCACAAACACAGACGGTAGTTTCACGTGCGAATGTAATCCAGGCTGGACCGGTGACGGTTCTAATTGCATAGGTATTATTTTATTTTATTTGATCGGTTAAGATCCCTTACAGCATAACTGTTCTTCTTACAGGGTTTCCTTCAAATAAATCATTCATTTATACTATCAATATTGTTTCAAACTACAGATCAAGATGAATGCAGTGGCGACGGATCTGGACATAACTGCGATAGCAACGCTGCATGCACAAACACAGACGGTAGTTTCACGTGCGAATGTAATCCAGGCTGGATCGGTGACGGTTCCAATTGCACAGGTATTATTTTATTTTATTCGTTCGGTTAAGATCCCTTACAGCATTACAGTTCTTCTTACAGGGTTTCTTTCAAATAAATAATAGTTTTTTGTTTGTCAAGATTGATTGATAACATGTTTTATCTATCGCATAAGAACTGGTGCGAATCCTTCCTTCCTCCTCCCCCACCCCTTAGTAAACCATGTAACAAAAAAGTAGGATGAGGGTTAACACTTTTCACGCGGCAGACGTCGGCAGACGACGCAATTTCACTAAATGTTTTAAAATGTCAATACAATTAAGTTCCATTACCATATTTGGAATCACTATGAGAAATGCATTAAAATAAGTACAAACATTCCTAGTATTGGTTCAGTAATTCTTTTCAGATAGCCTTTGAAAGTTAGGAAAGGTTTCTGAAAAATCTGTTTTGTATATGGTAAAACCAATAGCCGCGAGGAAAGTGTTTAAAACAAAGATTTTATTTTGTGCTGCCTGTTCGTGGAAGAAGACTTGCTCCATTGCAACATTGTTCCAAATAATAAAATATATAGAACATTTTTATGAATTAAAATCCAAATATATTTTCGGTAACAATCAAAATGAATGTATGGAATATGAATAAACCCTCTCCGTCGTTATTCGTATTAAGTGTCAGTATTGCTTTCATTTCAGATTGTGCAATTCCGCTGGGCATGGAAGATGGTACCATACAAGACAATCAGATTACCGCTTCTAGTGAGAGCAGCTTGTATATTGCCAGTAAAGGTCGGTTAAATTTAAATGGAGATAGTGTTTGGGCTCCCGATGTTCAAGACCTTAACCAATGGATAAAAGCGGATCTGGGTGAATCAATGCTGGTATCAGGGCTAGTGGTACAAGGATACGAAAATAGTGATCATTGGGTAACCAAGTATACGGTTGATTACATCATTGATGGTGGTTCATCATGGATGTACGTCAAGGACATCAACCAGCAAGATGCCTTGGTAAGTTCATTAGTAAGTACATTTGGATACTCGACAATTCTACTTAGTAACATTTCATAGTCGCCCTGGTGTTCATGGATGTCTTATAAAGACAAAATGTTACCCTATTTTTTTGTAGGAATATAATATGTATAGTTTCAATATATCTCGTTGTTTCTAGATATTTAATGGAAACACCGATAGAACTACCACTGTCCAAAATCTTTTCCCCGCACCAGTGGTTACAACTACTATCAAGATACATCCTACAGAATGGAATCAGCATATTTGTTTGCGATTTGAGGTTGTTGGATGTACAAGTAAGTTCCAATAATTATAAAAATCCGGGCCAATCCCTGAGACGAATATGAAATAAATTGTTTTCACTGAAGGCAACATCATAGTGGATGCGTGAAGGAAATTCGATAAAGGCATATCGCCCGTTTCTGGTACACACGGTATCGCAGGTTTCGGACACACACGCACCAAAGCCGTTTCTGGCTCACACGATGCATGCAATCACACTCTATAGTGGTACACCAGGTACCACCCGATACCAGCACACACGCCAACTCCCGATACTCACCCGATACATACACACCAGTTATCACCCGATACCAGAACGCACGACAACTCCCGATACTCACCCGATACAAGCACACCAGGTATCGATACCAGCACACACGACAACTCCCGATACAAGCACACCAGGTAATACTCGATACCAGCACACACGACAACTCCCGATACTCACCCGATACAAGCACACCAGGTAATACTCGATACCAGCACACACGGCAACTCCCGATAATCACCCGATACAAGCACACCAGGTATCCCCCGACACCACAGTACACACGACAACTCCCGATACTCACCCGATACAAGCACACCAGGTATCACCCGATACCAGCACACACGCCAACTCCCGATACTCACCCGATACATGCACACCAGGTATCCCCCGATACCAGCACGCACGACAACTCCCGATACTCACCCGTGCAGGTATCACCCGATACCAGCACACACGCCAACTCCCGATACTCACCCGATACATGCACACCAGGTATCACCCGATACCAGCACACACGACAACCCCCGATACTCACCCGATACATGCACACCAGGTATCACCCGATACCAGCACACACGCCAACTCCCGATACTCACCCGATACATGCACACCAGGTATCACCCGATACCAGCACACATGACAACTCCCGATATTCACCCGATACATGTACACCAGGTATCACCCGAAACCAGCACACACGCCAACTCCCGATAATCACCCGATACAAGCACACCAGGTATCCCCCGACACCACAGTACACACGACAACTCCCGATACTCACCCGATACAAGCACACCAGGTATCACCCGATACCAGCACACACGCCAACTCCCGATACTCACCCGATACATGCACACCAGGTATCCCCCGATACCAGCACGCACGACAACTCCCGATACTCACCCGTGCAGGTATCACCCGATACCAGCACACACGCCAACTCCCGATACTCACCCGATACATGCACACCAGGTATCACCCGATACCAGCACACACGACAACCCCCGATACTCACCCGATACATGCACACCAGGTATCACCCGATACCAGCACACACGCCAACTCCCGATACTCACCCGATACATGCACACCAGGTATCACCCGATACCAGCACACATGACAACTCCCGATATTCACCCGATACATGCACACCAGGTATCACCCGAAACCAGCACACACGCCAACTCCCGATACTCACCCGATACATGCACACCAGGTATCGCCCGATACCAGCACACGACAACTCCCGATACTCACCCGATACATGCACACCAGGTATCACCCGATACCAGCACACACGACAACTCCCGATACTCACCCGATACATGCACACCAGGTATCACCCGATACCAGCACACACGCCAACTCCCGATACTCACCCGATACATGCACACCAGGTATCACCCGATACCAGCACACATGACAACTCCCGATATTCACCCGATACCAGCACAGCAGGTATCACCCGAAACCAGCACACACGCCAACTCCCGATACTCACCCGATACATGCACACCAGGTATCACCCGATACCAGCACGCACGACAACTCCCGATGCTCACCCGATACATGCACACCAGGTATCACCCGATACCAGCACACATGACAACTCCCGATATTCACCCGATACATGCACACCAGGTATCACCCGAAACCAGCACACACGCCAACTCCCGATACTCACCTGATACATGCACACCAGGTATCACCCGATACCAGCACACACGACAACTCCCGATACTCACCCGATACATGCACACCAGGTATCACCCGATACCAGCACACACGCCAACTCCCGATACTCACCCGATACATGCACACTAGGTATCACCCGATACCAGCACACATGACAACTCCCGATATTCACCCGATACATGCACACCAGGTATCACCCGAAACCAGCTCACACGCCACCTCCCAATACTCACCCGATACATGCACACCAGGTATCACCCGATACCAGCACGCACGACAACTCCCGATGCTCACCCGATACATGCATACCAGGTATCACCCGATACCAGCACACACGCCAACTCTCGATACTCACCCGATACATGCACACCAGGTATCACCCGATACCAGCACGCAGGACAACTCCTGATGCTCACCCGATACCAGCACGCACGACAACTCCCGATGCTCACCCGATAGATGCACACCAGGTATCACCCGATACCAGCACACACGCCAACTCCCGATACTCACCCGATACATGCACACCAGGTATCACCCGAAACCAGCACACACGCCAACTCCCGATACTCACCCGATACATGCACGCCAGGTATCACCCGATACCAGCACGCACGACAACTCCCGATGCTCACCCGATACATGCACACCAGGTATCACCCGATACCAGCACACACGCCAACTCCCGATACTCACCCGATACATGCACACCAGGTATCACCCGATACCAACACGCAGGACAACTCCTGATGCTCACCCGATACCAGCACGCACGACAACTCCCGATGCTCACCCGATAGATGCACACCAGGTATCACCCGATACCAGCACACACGCCAACTCACGATGCACACCCGATACATGCACACCAGGTATCACCCGATACCAGCACACACGCCAACTCCCGATACTCACCCGATACATGCACACCAGGTATCACCCGATACCAGCACGCACGACAACTCCCGATGCTCACCCGATATATGCACACCAGGTATCACCCGATACCAGCACACACGACAACTCCCGATACTCACCCGATACATGCACACCAGGTATCACCCGATACCAGCACACATGACAACTCCCGATATTCACCCGATACATGCACACCAGGTATCACCCGATACCAGCACGCACGACAACTCCCGATGCTCACCCGATACATGCACACCAGGTATCACCCGATACCAGCACACACGCCAACTCCCGATGCTCACCCGATACAAGCACAATAGTCTGCTTGTAGAAAATGCATGCGGTTGATTGAAAAATAACGTACTTTGTTTTGGTTCGTGACACGTATCTTTATTGATATGTAGTCAATATTTATTTGCAAAATCTGAATAAAAAACAAATTATGATTCCATAATTGTCCGTATGAGCTACAGTTTTGGAGTCATGAGCATATTCATTACCTGGTAATAACTTACTTCTGGTTGAGAACACACACCCCCTATACACATACAAGAAAATTTGCGTAAAATAGTAAGATACATGTAGGTGCATAAATCCCTATTATTGTGTAACTATCTGTATTTGTGTTTCAATTTTCAGATAGTGGCTAGATCAAATGACCAACATCACCAAGACGATCCAAAATAACGCTGAAGGTATTTGCACCGTCGGAGCCCTTTTATGGCAAAAGGATGTATCTTTGTCACCTAGATCTGTAAAGTATTGATTTTTAGTAAATTAAAAACTGACGCTAGAATTAAATCATAGATGCTCAACTGTTTTTGTTATTCTTAATAATAATAATTATATTTATTCAGCCAAAAGTTACATAAAGATTGAATTGTGAAACCCCCAGAGCTCTTTACTGTAATGGTTGATTTGTAATCGATTATATTTCACTGCATGGCCATGCGTGTACGCGAGTGTTGTCAACAACGTTCTGAGTTCGTTAGCATTCGTTGTTATGTATCACTGATGATGATCACTCCGTAGAAAAAGATGCGTAGATGAAATGCAACCATGTGATGTTGAATATGGTCGTCTCCTGAGCGTCTTCTAGGCGTAGATAATTGTTATATAACGTGTTCTTGTTTGAACCATGAATTACAGACGTACCTCAGTATTAGTAGGTTTTTATTATTCACTACCTTGTCAACTGGCTTAACGTGATAGTACAGTTGTCTTGAATATTATTCAACTGGTTCCAAACAATGCTAAATGATAATATTGACCATGTCTTGACGTGAAGTTCCCGAAACCAAATCAAATTATTCGGCGGCTGTAAATTTAAAACAGACCGGCAAAAAAGGAATAATGTCTGGAAATCTACTTGATTATACGGACATATTATTTTTCAATCAATCAACAGAAGTATAATTATATTGAATCCACGTTCATTTTATTTCCCGCCAAAGTCAATGTCATGGCCCCATAATGCATTGCCGCTGTCGGCCGTGTTTGTTTTGACAAAATTTTATAATACAAACGGATATTAAAATTAGATATTAAAAACATCTCCAAAACGAGTGTCAACACACCCCCACCCTTTTATCGTGTATATTTGTATACTTGCACAATGTTCATTGTACCGTGGCGATTATATAATAATGATATCCCTCCCCTGTACCAATATATTTCGTGCCGTGTAAACTTTGACGCTTGTTTACACAACTTTACATGAAAACGGTAATGTAAAAATTTCCTGCTTTTCCCGATGCACTTATGCAGGAAATATTGGTGCACAAAAACAAACATAATATCCCCCAAACATAATTCAACACATAAATAGCTCAATTAAGATATTACTGTTCTGTACTTACATTCTTGCAACAAAAGAAGTGACACGTCAAACGTACACTAGGTACAAACGCCTCCCATCAGATAACCTCTCGAACGGTGTGTGTTATGTCGTAGCTCAAACATTGCCATACGGCCAAACATGATGATACTAGTATGCCATTACTATTTGGACACCAGATCCTAAAGGCCCCGTCAGGTTATTTCGATGAGTTCATTGTACGTCCTTACACGTAGCCGTCCCGTTTGCGTGTGTTTTATTCTTCTATTCAAATTTTGCGCTTAGTACTTTGTCACCTGACCCCGCTAATTATATATGCGCATACCTAGACTAAACTCGCGTCGTTTAAACACTTTTGTTGCTACTCGAAGTCCCGTCCATCGTGACAATCTTATATGTACTTTCCTAATGATATACTTCCCTTTAACATGGATTGTGTTTGTGTTAACTTGGTTCAATAATCCTCACTTAGGAAAAGGTTGCAACTTGTAAAGACAATAAAAGTAATATACTGCCTTTTACCACTACATGATTTATGGAGAAAAAAGCTAACTTTGATCATGTTAAAAGGAAGTATACTGTTAGAAAACTACATATAAGATACATTCTTTTGCCATAAAAGGGCTGCGATCCACCAGACCTGATCAGAACTTATAATTGGAAGGAATTTTGAAATGTATAGCAAAAGACCGGACTTTTATTCGGCAACAAGAAAGATGTACACTGCAAAAACCCCGGTGTTAAAAATAACACCAATGGTGTTGTGAGAGGTCCACACCAACACCGGTGTACCGGTGTTAAATTCTTGGTGTTATATCAACACCATGTAGTGTCATTTTAACACTGCAAGTGTGACGAATAACACTGTAAGTGTTAACGTAACAGCAAGATAGTGTTGAAATAACACTAATTGGTGTGGACCTCTCAGAACACCGAACAGTGTTATTTTTAACTCCGGTGTTTTTGCAGTGTATAAGCTTTTTATTAGAAACTGAGTATTGTTCAAGGGAAAATTCAAAATCAAACTAATTACGTTTATCTAATTTTGCGCCGCGAGAATCTGAGCGTTTTCTTTAACATTTTCCACGCGGCGGCAGGCGTCTGCAGACGACAGTTCACAACAAGTTTCAAAAATGTCAACATTTAAATTGAATGTCATCACCATATTTGGAATCACCATGAGAAATGCATTGATGAGAAATGCATTGAAATTACAGGCATGTCCAGTATTGGTTCAGTCATTCTTGAGATAAGACTTTGAAAGTTGGGAAATCTGTTTTGTATGGTAAAACCAATAATCGCGTGGAAAGTGTTTAAATATGACATGGTATGTATGACGTTTTATTTCGTCTTATTTTCCTTTTTTTAAAGTGGGGTGTGGGGGGGGGGGGGGGTGTGGGGGGGGGGGGGTAATAACCAGTGCTACTGATGTGAACGGCACTGAAGTTAACAATGAATGAGGAACATAAAATTAAATGACAAATTTTCTTTCGTTTTGTTTATTTTCAAATTAATACGTACATAATATGCTTTTGCACCTTATATTTCCGGATATCAGGGCAATGTCTTGTTAGACATCGCGTAACTAATGAGCGCATGCTCATAATAATTCAAATGTGTTGTATTAGTACACGGCAGCCAGTAGGGAGGTCACGTTGCATGTCATATTTTGTTATACGCAAGAAAACAATGGAGTCTCAGTAACTGAATATTTGCTAGAAATAGCTTCGGAAAAATGGTCTTTTTGGGCATCTCAAAAACTGAAAAACGTCTTAAAAATCATGTAGAATTTTAGAGGAGGGTCAATAACATCTGCAGAACGGTAACATGTATAGTTTTAAACACGTTTGGTGACCAAATTTATGTCGTAAAATGTTGGAAAATTCACGTTTTGAAAATCCGTGGTCTTCAAAATTACAGGAATCCTAACTCATTCTAAACCTCACCAAATCATGAAATGAACCCTCGTCTACAAAAAAGTCCATGTCCGTATTGCTCTATCTGCTTGGAGATAGCGAAGACCAAGGAAACCTCATAGCTTTATACCACGGAATGAAATCTGCCATAGAGATTACATGGCGAAAATCGTACAGATTTGCACTGCAGACCTCTGTGTAGGGAATGTTGACAATAGCATGACAATAGCAAGGTCGTTTGACTATCTGTGCATGTTTGTGACGACTGACCCCGTTTAACAATCTTCATAGCTTTCATATAGGGCTTGGGTGACCTTACTATTGACTGACGGGGTATTTCGTACTGGTCGTCTAGTCCAGTGGCGTAGCCAGGTTATTCATATTGGGGGGGGGGGGGGGGGGGGGGCGAGAACTGAAAATGAACCGACAAGATTGTTTTGATTCAAGAATGTTTTTTGACTTTACACCCATTTTTGGCACGATTGAGATACATTTTGGTTCTAAACAAGCTTGTACCAACGAACATTGCATTTATGTGTCTGTTATGCGCGCGTAACGCGCACATTTTTTTCATATGTGTACTTTTGACCATCATAATTTCATGATTCCTCTGGTCAAATGAACCGACAGTGCCAATCTCAACCGACACGACGTCAATATTGGGGGGGGGGGGGGGGGCCATCGCCCCCCTCGCCCACCCCCCTCTGGCTACGCCACTGGTCTAGTCGTCTACAGAGTCACTGAGATGGGAGTAGCCCGCGGCGGGTTGGAACATCTTGGTAGTGGCAAATAGAGTCGGGGATATGCCGCTAATTAGACAGCTTTGGTTGAGCCATTTGAGCAGGTCTTTGATAGTATTACGTGTTGGGTCGGAGGGGGACACGTGAGGGCGTAACGTCTAGTTACTAATTATATTGCATGCATTATTATTATTAAGGGATCTTATCATTATGCAAATATCATCATGTTTTGTTTTAAAAGCATTTATATAGTAATGTAAGAACTTCATTGATGGCACCTACGGTGTATAAAGACTGTTATTACTTGTTGGTTTGTAAGTCTACATCAAACATGAGATAAGGGGATGATTGACAACACATAATTGAGTTTAAAGTCAATTATGGCTGCGCCCTTGGTATTGTAGCTCGAACAAAATATCCAAAAATGTCATGTTTGTACACCGTCTGGTGGCATTGAATGAAGATCTGGTAGCGTCCACATGGTTCAACCAGGGACAATCGAATGAAGGGCATATTGTATCGCTATATCATCATAGTCAATTACATAACATGCGTACTACTACAAAGCAATTGATAATGTTCCTGGAAACTGTAGACACTTTGTTCCTATTGATTCCAATAGCCAAATAAATCGGACAATGATGATATATATTTGCTAGAGTCTATTAGTTCAGTACGTAGGAATTGCACAGGCTCCTTTCGTACGGAGCAAGACGTGTAGTGTGATGGTTGAGATGTGTACCACCAGGGCCCATCATGAATGTATTATGTATGCTTGCTCAACTGATGACACCCGCAACACGCATACTTATACACCCAACAAAATATGTAAGTACCCCCTAGCATATACTAGAATATTTCCAAAAATATTTGATGGATTTAAATAATTTTCAGCTAGTAAGATGCACCTAATTGTTAGGCACATTTTGATACCAAATTTGTTGGCCTTGAGACAATGCAACGATAAGAAATTGTGCCATTTATCAATTGTTATACAGAAAAAAGTGGCACTAAATCTCACTGGCTATGGCTGGTTTTGTCCATACAATTAACAAACATTTTAGACAATTAATGTTATCGTGTCTTAGTGCACAAGATTATGATCTGCTTATTGATTTTCTTGAAATGATGCCACACATAATTGTTTGGTAGATTTCCATGTCTGTGCACGAAAATCCACCAAGAAAATGTCTGTTAATTTATGAACAAAACCAGACATAGCCAGTGAGATTTAGTGCCACATTTTTTCTATATACAAATTGGTAAATGGCACAATTTCTTATCGTTGCATTGTCTCAAGGCCAAATCGAAATGTGCCTAACTATTGGGTGCATCTTTCTAGCTAAGAATTATTTAAATCCATCAAATATTTATGGAAATATTCTAGTATATGCTAGGGGGAACTTACATATTTTGTTGGGTGTACACTAGTACAATAGTGTCTCGTCCCTTCATTCGATTGTCTCTGGTCCAACATTGTAAATAGAATATAAAACTTAAAAAAATAAATATATATGTATAAATGCGCCATAGATTTTAAATTTATGTTTGGGTTTAAGTACTTGTCCGTAGGTTTTTAATTTAAGATCGATGTGTATGAAAAATGATTGTTTCACAATACACAGAAGGGGAGCAGTCTAATGTTTATTTAATAACCGTCCAATAATGCAAATCCGCACTAAGATCGAGCTGAGCTGTAACAAAAAAAAAACAAAAAAAAAATGCTTTTGCTTTAAAATCATGACCAATCTACTATAAAGTCGTCTAGAAATCGGTTTGGGCCACTTTCAGCATATTTATAGCATACAATCGTGTTTGTTTGGTTATGGTATCGTGCAAGGAACATTGAGATCGTTTCTGCCGGCCATTCACCCACTGTGCATTATTGGATTCTCCATGGAAAGTCCGCATCCAGAAGATCCATTTGAAATGAACTATTGTCTAACAAGAGTGCTCTTTTCCTATGTTCGGCATGGTTCGATAATTTTCATTCACCATGTTCACCACAGCTAGTGGTTTAGCCAACGTGGCCCAGATTATTTCATGATTACCTTAGACAATTGATCATATCTCCGCTTCCTGACCACCGATTTTCATGAAACAAAGCTTATTAAGAAGCTAAGGAAATTCCCACTGCACATTAACAAAATTGAAACAGTTATTACTTTGTAAATATTTTAATTATCTTTTTTCAAAACTTCATACATTTTTTGATACAGTCTCTAGAGAAGCTATATAATAGTAAGATTACTGAATAATTGACGGTATAAAACAAGCGTCAAAAATGTATTCATGCATACATTATATTTTCCACGGTAAAGTTATTTCGGTAATTTATGAGATCAGTCTATTTCGGCTTCCGATTGTACTCATGTTTCAAAGAGGTCATATTCAAACATCAATTTGATTAAATGATTAGGTTGCTCCCCGACTGATAAATAGGCCTACATGTTTCAATTACAAAGAGCACTGTAAATATAAGCACAAAAACACTTTAAATCTGATCATATGATAATATAATGTATATGTGTATAATGGATATACACTACCGATACAAGCAGACCAGTGATACGCAGTGATTATATCACAGCAAATCCACCATCTATGAACAAATGATTGACTATTTTCATTAGTAACGATGTTGTATGTGTGCATTATATAGTAATTCTTCTTCATAAATTCATGTTTGCTGTATGTTACGATCATCAGATTTTATACAAAACCCGATAAATCTAGACAAGTCAAAAATATACACAGTGAAATCCCATGGACATTTGCCTCATTATATTATTCATTAGCTCATTATCGCTGTTGTAGCGCTATGGAATATCTTGCATGCGAAAATCATCTCCGACAAATCATAGGCTTTAGATTTATTTACAAAATGCAACTACAATTATTATTAGGGGTTTGCAATGCTCCTTTATATACCTTAAATATGGCTCAGTCATGTTTTGAAAAGGTTACTGGAATTTTCAAGAAAAGCTGCATTTGTGGACAAAACTATTTTTTTTGGTTGTAGAAGGATACTTGGCGCGTACTGGGAACCAGCAAGATTGTCTGAATAAAACTTGCAGCAGCGGCAACATACAAGGATATCATTTTATATTTAAATTTGTGCACTAGATGTTGTCAACGAAATAGAGGTGGTCCCTTGCAAGGTTATGTAGTGAAAATAAACCGTGGCAGTTTATAATTAAATTGTAGAGAGTAATGTTACTCGAGTATTATGATGTTTCTTGTTCTCTTAAAATAGGTTTATGTATTTTTTTTTAATGTTTGTGATGTTATACTCGTATATGCCTATATAAAGGAATTGATAAGCTTGTTAGGTTTATTATTTTAAATATCAATGTATATTAATTTATACAAAACCGGAACAAAAAGAGTTATCTTGATAAATTAAAATGTTCGGACACCCTGTATATTACAATTTAAAAAGTTTGGTATTTCACATTTAGTGCTTCTATATTATTGTTACGCATGTAGTATTATCATTAATTCATTATAGGCTGTTCACTCTATGAGAAAGGAAAAGTGTAATTTAGGTGCCAGATACTGGAACACCCATCGCTCGATACTGGTATAAAGTCAATGTTCTAGATCGGACGATACTGGCATAAAATGTACTACCAGTATCGAGCGATACTGGAACACAATTATATACCAGTATCGTTCAATACTGGTACAAATCACTATTGGTAGCATGTGTAATAGTACCGCCCGATACTGGAACATAAAATCGTTCCAGTATCGGTCGATACTAGAACACAATTTGGTGTTCCAGTATCGCCCGATAATGGAACAGTACATTCGTACCAGTACCGAGCGATACTGGCAACTTTTATGTTCCAGTATTGAACGATACGGGTATACCACCAGTATCCGGGACCTAAAGTATACTTTTCCCCAATGATCTAATAGACCGTTCCCATCGAAATTGAGGAACATGTGTCATCGGTCAATTACAGTCCGGACACATTTCCAGATTTGGAATCTGATAAGGCCAAAACAAAAAAAAGTTTGTCTCAGATGACCCGCGCGCATTCCCGAAACCGCCCGCGTTAGCCTTTTTTTAAGGTTTTTTTCCCCCTTTTTTCCCCCTTTTTTTTAAAATTTTTTTTTCAATTTTTTTTCTTCTTTCAATTTTCTCAAAAAAGTCTTGCAAAATCCAACTTTTTGACCAAACAAATGACGATCAGGTCTAAATTGAAAGAAAAAAATCCGAAGACCGCATTAGATTTTCAGTCTCTCATGTCATCTGAGACAAACCTTTTTTTTGTTGGCCTAATACCTACCGATCCGAAGATGATCTGAATCACAAAAACACATTCTTATAGAGCATATGACGTTATATGTGTAATTAGATTTCATTATTTATCTTTCGTTACCAACATAATATAAAGAAATTGAAATCTTGCACATAATATTCTCTGATAGTGTTGATGTATATTATATAATGATAATCATGATCTGCCATATGATTTTCATTATATCATTTTCATTATGCCTTTTGATTGTGCAATAGTAAAACTATAACACTCGGTCCAATTTGGAATTCACCTCGTGTAACGTACGGAAAGGTCTAACTGAGACAATATTTGTATACTATATGCAATGATAGGCCTTATTTCAGCCATGCAATATTTGTATATATAATTATATACCAGGTTTCAGCCGTGTGATAGTTAACACATATTGACTGGTCTTGGGAGATATATCCCTCTCAAGTTGCCCTGGCATTTCCGGTTGAGTATGCCCTCGAGGCGGAGCCAATGCGTGATAGCAGGACAGGTATACATGGTATGGCTACGAGGGAGCGATAATCTCCATAAGACCAGTCAATATTCGGTTTATATACATAATAAAGTTACTAAATGTCTTAGAATTCACAAAACTATCAATTCTTAATTCAAGTTTTGATAAATGGCTTCTATTATTTGAACTTGGTCAAATGATGCTACCATTTTTCACGGCAATGAAATTATGCAAATTATAGTCAAATTATTCACACGGTTTCGGGATATAGTTTTGACAAATCATTGAACAAACATCTATGTATGAGATATGTAACTATCATTATTATATAAACAAATATTGCATGCATTTTCTTTGTGTAATGGTAAAATTATATCACTCCGTCCAATTTTGATTAATGTGTGATATACACTGCAAAAACTACAGAACACATCGACGCATAGAGAAGACGTCAAGAACGCGTCTGGACGTGTTCAAAAAATGTAACAGATTTAGAACATGTTCCTGGTCGTTACAGATGTGTTCTTGATGTGTTCTAGAAATGGCCCTTGAACACATGCAGAACACATGGTGATGCGTCAAAAATTCTAGAACACCTAAAGAATACATTAGAACATCTACAGAACACATCTGAACACATGAATATGTTCTATATCTATTACATTTGGACGTTTCCGACACATCCTGAACGTGTGTAAAACACGTCGATATGTGTTCTGTGAAGCGTCTGATGTGTTCTGTAGTTGTTGCAGTGTAGTTTTATTAGCACGCTCTTGGTATTTATTTTAATGAAATGATAGTCCTGATTTCAGCCATGTAATCGTTTTTACAATCACATGGCTAGACAAATAATTAGTGACATATAGACAAATATTGCAAGTCTGTTTGTGTAATAGTAAACTTATTACTCGATCGATCCAATTTGTAATTTTAATAGTTAAATCACGTGTTATAAATTGGTACTTGCGCCACCTGTATAAAAAGTAAACATACTTATGAGACCATTTTTGCACCATAATGTTTTTAAGGACCAGTGATTACTCAGACAAAATTTCATCGATATAGCTCCTTCACTTCTGGGTGATGTCAAGAACTTATTTTTTGATACCCCCTCGTATTATACTACACTGGAAGAAGCGGAGCAGAGTTGATCGTTTTACTGATTGATCATAAATTATTTTGTCACTATATATATATACACGAATGAAAAGCATTCATTCATTATTTGTTTTCTTGCGCAACTATAGTAGAATTGAATATGCAATTATCATTATGTACATACTTCTATTTAATAAAATATCGCACTTTGCGTATTGTGAACATTCAAATCAGTGATCGCAGTCTCATGATATTATCGAAATTAGTGTTGTGTTTTGAGGATTGTAAAATCTTTTCCAGTGGCTGGGTGTTAGCATAGCTGAAAATTGCCGGGATTGGGATGCGGGGATTGGGGGGGGGGGGGGGGGGGGGGGGGGGGGGGGGAGTTGAAGCCAGTTTCATTCACAGTCAAATGGGAATATGTCACAGTTTTTCACATGCAATTTACAATTTAATTGGCAAAGGCGTGACACTAATAAGGCTATGGTGATGAAATGGTTTAAAAGCGGAACAAAAGCGGAAGGGACAAATTCAAGATTCGTGTGTCAAAATTACCTAACCCCCCTACAGTGGAAACTGAAAATTACATGACCCCCCCTACTAACCAGTAGCTTTTTACACAACTCCCCCCCCCCCCAAAAAAAAAATATATATATATCAACTTGTCACATATTTAGGGGCTGTCTTTTTCTTTTGTCCATGGATTTGTTGGTAAGTTCTGTTTGTGCCCTCTGATTCTCTGAACGGCCAATAATTTAATGATACCCCATCTTTTGATCTTGTGAAATTATACTAACTACATTGCGAACTTAGCGAGGCGAACAATTTGTCATATATTTATACATTTTGGGTGGTTTTGAGTCTTTATAACCCGAAAAAAGTTAAAACATCCTGACAAAAACGTATGAAACATTCTACTTTTGTGAGCTTTGGTGCAGAGCTGAGAGTGAGACGAGGTGAAAAGCATGCAAGAAATTATCGTTTTTAATCATATTAATGTTGGATTTTGAAACATTGGCTAATTAAAGGCATATTATGTGATCTTTTCAAGATAGCGCCCTCTATTCATTTTTTTTTTTAGAAAGTAGATTTTCTTGCAGATTTACATTTTTGATCATAAATCATACATACATTCCAAGTTACAGAGCGATACGATTCCTAATTACCTCAAAATCATGGTTTTAGAGTGAATTTATAGTAAAAATATAAACTGTCGGAGTTATCCGACAGTTTATTTTCACTCTAAAATCATGATTTTGAAGTAATTAAGAATCGTATCGCCCTGTAACTTGGAATGTATGTACGATTTATGATCAGAAATGTAAATCTGCAAGAAAATCTTCTTTCAATTTTTTTTTCGATGTTGAGGGCGTTCCCTGGAAAGATCACATAATATACCTTTAACATGTTTTTATACACCCCATGGCTATAATGTTTTCAACCGTTGGTGATCATATAAGTGTTTTAACAGATCGTCCGAGCAGGGCGTGCACAAAAAGTTTCGCTGTCCGAAAGTCGTCTCGTCATAAGTAGCCTACATGTTTTGAAGTTGATAGGTCGTAAGAAAATGTGCGCGAAGCGCAGAAAAAAATAGGCATTTACACTCCAAAATAGCCTCTAAAATCACCTCAATCACCACCATCATAATAAAAGTTACACAACCCCTGTTTAAGAATAAAAAGTTACTTAGCCCCCCCTATTTCAACATATGAAAGTTACATGACCCCCCTTATATTTTACCCCCCCCCCCCCCCCCCCCCCTCCAGCATAAATAATGAACGGTCCCTTATTTGTTTGTGCCTGTTGAAATATTTTTGGAAGATATATACTATAGTCTATCCATCTGAGACCGATCTTCCAACCACGTGACTCAGCCGTTCCATTGACTGGGAGAGGAGGCTATTTTCTGACAAAAATATCTATGGAATCAGTAGAGTGAAAAACGGCCACAATAAAAAATAATTATGTTATCCACCTACTTTTATCATCATAACCCAAGTTGTGCCATGAGAGTCAGTTTAATTGACGTTGCAAAGACAGGTAGCTTTCCCTTCCCAATTTCTCCATTTCAAAAAATGCTTTCAATTTGGCAAGCACTGGCTGCATCTCATCTTTAATGGTCTTATTTGGTGCCATTTTAAGCTCTACTGTACTACAGGCCTCTATGAACAGGTACATGTAGAGTGATAGACCCCGATGAAGAAAACCTTTCATTTTATAAGTCAGAAAATAAACTTTATTTAGTTTGTCAACGTTCAAATTGTATAATATTTGTTTGAATATGAAAATCATACCTTTCAATATTGATACCATATCATTGTAAGCGTATTTGTTTCTTTCTATACTTTTAAACAAGGAAATCTGATTGATTCGGACATGCAGACAGAACATAGGGATACGGAGATTCATATCATTTTACAACCATTTTATCTTACTATAGGCCCGGCCAATCCGAGTGAAAATATACATTATTTACTGTTGGAAACATTACAAGATAGCAAATAAAAATTAAATGTGGCCTCCTACAATATGCTAAATGTCAAAAAGTCCATCACTTTCGATCTTTTTCAGCTTTGTGATTCTATTCATATGCCGAAATCACAGGTGACGATTATGGTAAGCGTATTTGTTTCTTTCTATACTTTTAAACAAGGAAATCTGATTGATTCGGACATGCAGACAGAACATAGGGATACGGAGATTCATATCATTTTACAACCATTTTATCTTACTATAGGCCCGGCCAATCCGAGTGAAAATATACATTATTTACTGTTGGAAACATTACAAGATAGCAAATAAAAATTAAATGTGGCCTCCTACAATATGCTAAATGTCAAAAAGTCCATCATTTTCGATCTTTTCCAGCTTTGTGATTATATTCATAGGCCGAAATCACAGGTGACGATTTCAAAGCCTTTTGATTTCAGATAATGCGCAAATGGTTCGATATTTGTCCCTCTTTGAATGGTATACTAGACGTAGCTGCTATGTGCATGTGTGTGATGAGAATAATATGCATTGGAACAGTGTTGTGTGTGTTTGCATAAGGCAGCTTAGTTGTTGCAATTCACAATATAGATGAGGTTCGACCGGAGGTTGAAATAAAATGGGATCCTTCGACAACTAGCAAATATACGCCAGAAGACAGCACCTCTTATTTTTACTCATCTCCCCTGCCCATCCGAGCACCAAAGATCGCTCTCAGATGGATAGACTAGTCTATCCATCTGAGACCGATCTTCCAACCACGTGACTCAGCCGTTCCATTGACTGGGAGAGGAGGCTATGTTCTGACAAAAATATCGATGGAATCAGTAGAGTGAAAAACGGCCACAATAAAAAAATAATTATATATGTTATCCACCTACTTTTATCATCATAACCCAAGTTGTGCCATGAGAGTCAGTTTAATTGACGTTGCAAAGACAGGTAGCTTTCCCTTCCCAATTTCTCCATTTCAAAAAATGCTTTCAATTTGGCAAGCACTGGCTGCATCTCATCTTTAATGGTCTTATTTGGTGCCATTTTACAGGTTTCTATGAACAGGTACATGTAGAGTGATAGACCCCGATGAAGAAAACCTTTCATTTTATAAGTCAGAAAATAAACTTTATTTAGTTTGTCAACGTTCAAATTGTATAATATTTGAATATGAAAATCATACCTTTCAATATTGATACCATATCACTGTAAGCGTATTTTTTTCTTTCTATACTTTTAAACAAAGGAAATCTGATTGATTCGGACATGCAGACAGAACATAGGGATACGGAGATTCATATCATTTTACAACCATTTTATCTTACTATAGGCCCGGCCAATCCGAGTGAAAATATACATTATTTACTGTTGGAAACATTACAAGATAGCAAATAAAAATTAAATGTGGCCTCCTACAATATGCTAAATGTTAAAAAGTCCATCACTTTCGATCTTTTTCAGCTTTGTGATTCTATTCATATGCCGAAATCACAGGTGACGATTATGGTAAATGTTCAAAGCCCATCATTTTCGATCTTTTCCAGCTTTGTGATTATATTCATAGGCCGAAATCACAGGTGACGATTTCAAAGCCTTTTGATTTCAGATAATGCGCAAATGGTTCGATATTTGTCTCTCTTTGAATGGTATACTAGACGTAGCTGCTATGTGCATGTGTGTGATGAGAATAATATGCATTGGAACAGTGTTGTGTGTGTTTGCATAAGGCAGCTTAGTTGTTTCAATTCACATTATAGATGAGGTTCGACCGGAGGTTGGAATAAAATGGGATCCTTCGACAACTAGCAAATATACGCCAGAAGACAGCACATCTTATTTTTACTCATCTCCCCTGCCCATCCGAGCACCAAAGATCGCTCTCAGATGGAAAGACTATAGCTCTAAAGATAGCAATAATTATAAGAGCGGTAATGGCAGCCATATTTGATTGGTACATCTATGTATATCTTCATTTTGATTATCAAAATAAATATACAAATTGATTTAAGCCCTTTTTAATGTTTCTGATTAGATTTTGAAGGCACATTTAAGCTTTTATCTTGTAAATCTCATGTTTTTAGTCCAGTTCAAAAATAATTTGCCGTCTGCGCATGCGCATATTTTATGTAGGTTTTATATAAAAAAGTTCAGATAATTAATTAACTATTCTATTAAATCATCCAAACTGGTTCATTTCTTAATATGCTATTTGATATTACACAAATTACACAGGATTAAAGTTATTGTCTTAGATATCATAATTATGAAGAAAGAAAATCGTGATTTACCTGCTTCTGGTGTCATGTTATGTAATCCTCTTAGCACGTGTTTCACAAAACAATTCAAATTTCGTGCCAAATAACTAATTTGGCAGTGTCCAAAATGTAGGGGAGAGCGGGGAGTGTTCGCCCCATTTTTATTTGAAGAGTTCTAGAACGCCAATTTTAAAGATTGAATGGACCTATTGATATCATGTGAAAGATTGATATCTTGGCTACATACGACCATGATCTCAGTACTCTAGGCCTTACTGTTAAGGCAAGAGTAAATGATAAAAACAAGTGTCTCAAAAGGGCGAACTTGCCCGACGCCGGGGTAGGTTCGCCCTAGGTTCAGAATTAGGCTACACAAAGTACCATAATATCCAATACATATAGATTCGTTATTCTTCGTTATTTTATAGGGTCAAAAATATAGGGGTTAGTAGAGTCATTTCCATGAGATCCGTGACCAGTTTTAGGATACCCTCTTTTCTTGATGGATTTGTCAAGATGGACTAATTCTAAGAAAAATGAGCTCCTATATACCTCCCAGAAGTGCTGGCAATGGTTTTTATAGCGTAAAATCCAAAATGGCCGCCATACAGGGGCCCGAAAATTCAAATGGCTTCAATTAAGCTAAAAAGCGTACCAAATTGTTCGCCTGAACACAAGGATTCCAGAAAAGTATAGTTTGCTATACTTCCGATGTTTGGTTAACGAGTTATCGGGTAAAACGTAAAAAGGTCGTTGATCTTTGCATATGGGGTCAAAATTTAAACTTGCACCGATTTTGAAAAACAAACAATATCTCATATTGTTTGTATGATCACAAGGATTACAGAAATGATAGTTTTTACCACCTAGAGTGTCACGTGGTGGGCGAACCTGCCCATAGGGCGTACACTCCCCGCACTCCCCTACTTACTTTAAGCTAATGATATAAATCATAGTTCCTGCTTAGAAATCCAAAGTGAATTATTTGAAAGACTTCATAAGGATTACACTATCTCTCAATAGAACCACTCATGCGTCTCATAACAAGATCACTTTCATTACATATTGACCAACCCTCGTACTAAAAAGTACAAATGTGATACAGCCAGGCGAATGACTCACATGTTGATAATTTTCAATATTTATTTTTGTGCATCATTTAAAAACACAGCGACAGCATTGTCAAAATCTCACTAAAATTTGACGTTTAGTGTTTTATGTTACAATAATTATGCCAACTGTAAAACCAATTTTTAAACCCTTTAATAATGTATCACTGATTACACGTGACTAAAATTCAATATTTCTGACATGTTTATCATTATGTCACAAATGAGGAAATACAACAATTTTCATCGTCAATACATCCGCATTCTCAATTCGTAACATGGATGTGATCTGGTGTTTATCCCTTCCATCCAGGAAGTATGTATGTGTACTACTTTAATTGTTCTTTCACACCTCGGATCGACTCAGGTCTCATCCAGGGTCGCGAACCACTGTAG
Organism: Ophiura sarsii; assembly: GCA_035610835.1. NCBI lineage: Eukaryota > Metazoa > Echinodermata > Ophiuroidea > Amphilepidida > Ophiuridae > Ophiura > Ophiura sarsii. Next base: position 39,590,053 of record CM069443.1, on the reverse strand, counting down.
AAAGTGGATGTCTTGATCTTTTTTTTCTTAATTCTTTAAATAAAATTTACACTTCTCAGGAACCCTAAAATATCAAGATTGATCTAGCTGAAAATGTAGACGAGATAATAATAACTTCCAAAATGTCTGCGTGATCTTTCAATAAGTTTATCTGCACATATTATCAGTCTGAACTGAATACCTCATCTCCTTCTATCTTATGCCAAGAACTTATTGAATGACCCTCATTTTGAAACCAAATATGTTTACACAATTGATCAAATTTGCTAAATTTCTTTGATAAATTGAGCATACGTCTGAGCATAGGCCTACTTTGCCAAATATTAGCCAGATATTAGGGCTACAATATACTGGGTCCAATTTTCTAGAAAATGTATCCATGGGTCAGCTTTATGTCTAAATCAATCATAGTACCCCCACCGATTCCTACCCTTACCTAAATCGTTAGCGTTCCATTAGCGTTTCACTAATCTTCGATAACCGTTCAATGATCGCTTATTTTGTTGAACGTTAAGGAAATCCCTATGATTAAAATATAAGCATTTACGGCTTCGACCGCTAGTCGACCGCTTATAAGCGTTCGATAAGCGCTCGTAGGAGCCTAATTATTTAAATGAGCTAACCGTTCGAGCCAAGGAACGCTTAGAAAGAACGCTTTGGTGACCAGTATCGAACGCTAGTCGAGCGCTAGTCGAACGCTTATAAGCGTTCAGTAATCGTCGACCGCTTATAAGCGTTCGATAAGCGCTCGTGAGAGCCTAAATATTTAAATGAGCTAACCGTTCAAGCCAAGGAACGCTTAAAAAGAATGCTTAGGCGAACTGAATATTTAAATGAGCTAACCGTTCAAGCCAAAGAACGCTTAAATAACCGTTCGGTAACTGTTGAACGCTTATACTATTTGGTACGAGCAGAATAGCCAAATTGGGAACTATTAAAATAAGTATCTGTTAAAGTGCTCCCTCCCCAACAGGTATTTCAATTTGGGGAGGGGGGGGGGGGGGGGGCATCAGGGGGCATGGCCTCTGACTTGGGAGGCATATCCAGTGGCGGTGCCAGCATTAATACATTTGTGGAGGCGAAAATTGTTGCCGTTTAATATCCAAATTACCTAAAATTAGCTTAATTTGGTCTAAAAGTAGGTATTTCAGACCATTTTAGAGCTGATTTTTTACTATAGAAGTCAAGCCAACTGGGCAAATTAGGGCATGCACTGTCATGGGTAACATTGTATTTTGTCATATTTCATGGGGGCATCAGGAGGGCATGGCTTCTGACTGGGGGAAAATGCCCCCCCCCTCTGGTTACGCCACTGCTCCCCAAGTTCATTGCATGGGGACAGCCTCACACAATATGTGCAAAACAGCCCGGCACAGAGTGGCGTATTGTACTTTAGTTTACCAATAAACCCAATACATCTATAGTGGCACACCCAACCATGTGAGGACTGAAATGTATACATGTATAAAAAGTATAGAAATTACAGTCAATGTGAGGACTTTATTATGTATATCACCATATATGTGAGGACTTTGCACGTTATGGGTATTGACGTCTAAGAGAGCAACCTTCCATACTACCTTAGGGGGTGAGGACTGTTCTTGTATGTGTTTTGATGCAAGAAAAATGTGAGGTCTCGAAAATAGTCCTCACATTTTTTTTCCGACCTCACGTTATTATTAATTAGTGATTTTCCGTCAAAGAGGGAGACATACGAGCATGCTCATAACAATTATTGGTCCGATAACATTACAATCTCCCCTATATCTGATTTATTTTTTTAAATCACATTTTTTGGCACCCTTTGGGCGTTAATTCAAGAAATAAATCAGATATTAATAACAAACATTCCTATAGAGAATTTTATTAGGATTATAATTAGGATTATAATAAAACTAGAACGACAAAATGTAACAAAATTAATTTTGAGTTATCTTTGCAAAACCTAAAATGGGTCAAAAACCGTGTTTTTTATAATTTTCTCCAAAATGGTCAATTTCTTGTTCATAGTTGGATTCATTGAACCCTGTTCTTCAAGAAAATGTATTACTTTTATAGAGATTCAATGAATAATGAAGAAGTTACAGCAGTTTTACGGAGGCGATACCTGAGGATCCACACCCCCTTAATGATTTAAGCTTAACTTTAACCCTAACTCTAGCTCTAAATCCAAACCCTACCCTAAACCATAATCTATCGTCCGGTATCGTTGAAATTTTCACAGAAGTGTCCGGCCATTCATAAGCTTTCAGAATATATATAGTTTTACTACCTTACAGAGTCTCATATTCAAATTATAAGTTGATATTTACATGCATGTGCAAATTCACAATTTCTTCAAAAATTAATTTGTCAGGGAAAGAGTTAGGAAAAAATTGAACGCTTAAATAGAACGCTTAATATCAATTTAACCGTTCAATGACCGCTTAAGGCCCATATTTTAAGCGTTCTGTAGGCTCGACCGCCTAAATAACCGTTCGAAGCTGGTCGAACGGTTGTGGAACGCTTGCGGAACGCTTAATAAGTAATCGTGTCTGGTAAGGGTACAGACGCGGATTAGATGTGAACGATTGTCTATGTGGAATCATAATATTTATATAGTACTCTCTGTCATATGAATGCGTTAATTAACACCAACTATAGTATTCCAAACTCTGACTCTCTATAATAAAGGATAATTATAATTCTTTAATTGTAATATCGTCACTTTAGAATTTCAAAGTTTTAACTGGCATTTCAGACTTGGTGAGATAATGTTATTTCAAAAGCCATTACATTTGGTAAGCTTTAAAATGATATGTTAACAAGGTTAAGTTTCTTTAAATACCGCACTTTTTGTTGCTGTGATTTTAAATCGACTGTATCCCAGAATTATCAAAATGTCAGTTATAAACTTGTAATTCGTAGTTGACCATAACTTGATGTTTATCCAGAACTTATCAATCCAGGATTATCAATGGCTGATAATCTGCTAAATGTTCCAGTTTATCAACACTTGCGCCAATGTCTAATCCAAACTCTTGCCGAATTCTTCGTCATGGGACAGTTGCTAAAATAAATACACAAGTATAAATACACTAAGTAAGTAATTCAAATGATGTCAAGAAAATCCAATCAAAATGTTTTGACAGTCTCAAGCCATATCAACCAAAACTAAGTTGATTATTATAAAACAGAACGATGTAATTTGAATGAATTCATATAAAAAGTGGAATTTTACCATCAGACTATCAATCCAACAAACAAACACCCACCCCAACAAACAAACACACACCCCAAAAAACAAACTTGTTCGCCGCGCTGTCTAAATTGTGTATCAAATACCATGTCAAAGTTGTAAAGTCTTATATTGGGGAAAGTGGCATATTGTTTGGGACAAGTCTATTATTAAGGAACACAAAACTAAAGTGGACAAAATCAGTGCAAACTCAATCCAACAAACAAACTCCATAGAAGTACAGTACAATTCTGCTATAACAGAACATGTCGCAGCTACAAACCACGTCATCAGGTGGGAGGAGCCCAAGGTCATTGACAAGAAGGTACACAAAACAACTCATGCCATCTGGATTCGTAAGAGAGGACAATCCACTGTTAACAAAGACGAGAGGAGAGGGCTTATCAACTATTAAACAACATCTATGACCAACTGATCTCTTTACCGCCCTATACATCCGGCGGTAACCGCTATTAAAAAGCCAGTGAAGAGTAAATATGTCAATTTGTTTGATGAAGCGCTCAGTTGAGCATGAAACGTTACTTGTAAATGCAAGTATAAGCTTATTAAACTTTCCACCGTGGATTTGTCATAAGTAAATCACCCTTCCTACTATCTGTTCTATAGATTTTCGACAAGAACCACATGGTGTACTGTTAAAAACGTGACGTGTACCCCGTTCCCTTTACCAAATAGGGCGTTCGTTCGATTAGCTTTAAATTCTTTTATGTGACATTTGAGTTTAGTTTTTACAAAAATTACTTGTTACTACATGTAGTGGATTATGTTTATGCAACGAAAATTAATAGACGATTCGCGTAAAATAAACATTTTATAGACGTCTCCCGCTAAGGGGGTGGGGCGGGGGTCCACAACTTTTGGTGTAGGGGTGCGCCACGGAGGCAGAACATGGGGGCTTTGGGTTTGGGGACTGAAGAAATGCCAACGTAACTTGTGAACTGAATTTTAGATTTTAGGCTATGGAGGTGAATATTTTCACACTTGTGCTTTTGTAATTGAAATGGCGACTTTGGAGAACTGATACATGATTATAACAATAAAACGAACCAAAAGTCAAGTAACTTGACTGTCTATACTATAATTTTAATTCTTAAATTGTACAGGCTGTCCCGAAATGATTAGTACACATTTTATTTATGTTTCTCATAATAAAAATCTATGGTTTTGACATTTCAGGTCTTTTTTTGGATAACGTCAAGATAATCATGAATGTCAAAAATAAACATGAAACATAGGCCTACCTGTGTTTACCCAGTGATGATGTAAATGGCAAAAATATCTGCTTTTCCAACATCTGAAATAAAGACATTCACATAATGTTTTTCGACATCTGACAGGTATCTATTTAGAAATTACCATTAAATATCATTTATATATCAACAATCTGTCGGATAATAACCCTCTAGTGGGAAAAAGAAAATAGAGGTTCCTATAATTGTAATGCATCCATAATACTAGGTTTTCACACTTTAAGTAGTAATGTGAAACAAATGGGAAATAGTAAAACTTTGTCCTGGACTAGAAGTGAGACCAGAACTAAAGTAGGCCTATCAGAAGTTGGTTTGTATGGATATTTTCACCGGGGGATAGGGGGAATCCATTTCTGAGGGGACATGTATGTAAGAATGTTTTAACACTTTCCACGCGGCTATTAGTATATATTTAGCTACCATATACAAAACAGATTTTACAGAAATCTTTTCCAATTTTCAGAGTCCTATCTCAAGGATTACTGAACCAATACTAGTTATGTTTGTACTTATTTCAATGCATTTCTCATTGTGATTTTAAATATGATAATGAAATTCAATAATGTTGACATTTTTTAACATTTTGTGAAATTTTGGAATGTCATCTGCAGACGCCTGCCGCGTGGAAAGTGTTAAGACAACCCTACCTTTCAGGGTTTATCCGTGGTGTAAGACAGCTCAGAATTAATATATAGCACAAAGGCCTCTATGGACGGATTAAAGGAATATACAGCTTTATTCCGTATGGGGTCTTTTCACTAGTCTAACTTATGAATGTTTTACTCACAAGAATATATCCCTTTCAGCCTTGCTTTCACCCGATGAACAAATTGTTTCTTCAAATGCATTATAGACGTTATTCACAATTGGCGCATTTACGTCAAAAGAGGGCCGCGCTATCCAACTGAGCATGCTCAGAGCAATTAGTGCTCCGAAAACGAGGCTAACGATGTAGCCGAGACGAGAGTGATGTAGTTTTTCAATGTGGTGAACTTTGCACTAATCATAAAAAGTGCTTCATACTTCTGAACTGTTCAATATTTAACCTTATTACATTCGTGAAATAAACTTGAACGTATAAACTATCTATTCCACTAATTTGAAATGAAATGTTTGCTGGTAACCGACACTATCTTGGAAAATGAAGAAGTTCACAGTTCATTACATTGCAGTAAATGTACGAGATCGTATGTTTATCGAGTATGTCGCCCTCTTTAGACATGAAATCGCCAATTATGAATAACGTCTAGTATTAGTGTTCGTGTCATTTGTCAAGAATATTTATTTATTTTATTTATTTTATTTTAACTCTTTTTTCTTCTTTTACCTTGATAGTTGACCCAAGTAACCGCCGTGTCTAATTTACTGTATAGAAACGCCGGATAGTAACCTGGTTGTGTCTCCCAATTACAAATGGTGCCTAGGGCCATAATATGCCAACCCGATATCAGCATTACATCCACCTCCGCTTTTGAACATGAAAAAACGCCGACCTTGGGACCCTGTTATTGAAAAACTGAGTGCAGATTGGAGATCCGTGTATGATGTGTACATGAGACGATCTAATGACATCCAGTTTTCCTTGGTGGAGTCAGTCCCGTCAAATGTCATTCGAAAAAGCTCGCCACCCATGTCATTGTACAAAACCAACTGCACCTATTATATACAGTTAACGCAAAAAAAAAAGTATATTAAAATGTATTGTCCTTAGAAGGTCAGCTACGTACTGCAGCCAAAGTACAAACTATATACAAGTACACAGCCAGTTTGGAAAACCCAAGCTTAAAACTGTATTGATGTGGAATGAGCTGGAGTAGTCAATGCATCACACAGTGATGCATACACTTAAAGGGACACTAAGAGATGTGTTGGAGGCTGCGCTCTCAATTATGATAAAAACTGGGATTAGTATATTTTTATAATTGTATCAGCCCTCTTTGTATCAGCCCTCTTTGTACAAGAAAACGTCGATTCAATATGCTCGTACAACCGGGACGAGCATTTTACGTCCGACAGTATCCCCCTGCAGTACGCGTGATACATAACGCGAAACATATTTGCATAGAGGGCGTTTTTCAATAAATAGCGATGATATCAGGGGGGGAAGGACATCGTTTTGTTTTGTTACTAAATTTGGGGATTTTCCAGGGATATTTCCAAAACGGCGACCATAGCGAATTGTATTTTGCACGCAAGTCTATGGGATAGATTCTGTTAGAGACCGATATTAACCGACTGATTGTAATTAATCGTACTGTGGGCCACGCCTATTTATAATCTTAACTGAAAGATGAAGACTTTAACTTGCATTTTCAAGAAAAAACAAGCGTGGCCCACAGTACGTTTTTTAGCAAAAAGACATTAAACTACGTCTATTTTGACAGTTTTCCTTCAAATTACGAAAAACCCGTTACACCGTTTTAGTGTCTCTTCAACAGACTTTACTTATCACTGAGTAGCATCGCAATACGTCGTTATACCATACGAAGACAAAGAGACTGATCAAATTATGATTGGTCACAACAAATAAAATGGAGAACTGTGATGGATGTTGTTGACAAACGCACGACTGGATTTAAACAATTCTACATGTATAAATAAGCTATAACTGTGATTGTACGACAAATGGGTTAACATCGCATGATAAGGTGAGTTGAAACACGCACATATGAGAGTCGTAACAATTGATTTGATGTGCTTTTCATAGCCAAAGTTAATAAAAAAAAGTGCCTTGCCCTTGCTTGCAGAGTCTCCGAATTCGGAGGAATTGCAGAACTTGTCCATTGCACTTGCAGCAAATGTGTGATTACAGTTAGTTATTGACTGATTGATCACTTGATTCTGTGGATTTTAATAATTTGGGCGATGGACGTCTGGCTAGACGTCCCGTAGCTCAAGTACGCAGCTTGCTCAAGTCAAGAGTCAAACGGTAAAACCAATATTAAATGGAAATACGCTGTATACATGAATGTATTATTATAGTACATGTAGTATTCCATACTATAGTAATGCACTTATCAATTGCATCCCCCGTGGATAGCGGGGATTAGGGCCGGGACGTACAAATTGCTAATGTGACGTCCCGGGTACAGTCGTGTCATGCGTGTACGGTCCCCGCAGGGCGGGGCACCATTTTTTGTACGTCCCCGCTACACTATCATGGGTCAGGACAAAAGTGTACGGCGGCGTACAGTCCCACCCCCCATAGACGTGGGTCAAAGTGTACACCCCGGCTACTGTCCCTGTGTATACATTTTGTGTACCCTAGCCTAGCGCCCGCCCCCGCTACACTGGCCGGCCATTCCCCGGCTTATATTTTCGTACGTTCCCGCTACTATATTATTTACCATAAACAACATTTGATACCTTGACGGATTAAAGCGTATAGTATCAGTGGCGTACCCAGCTTTTCAGCAGCTGAAATCGCTGAAATCTTGATAAGTGTGGGGGGGGGGGGGGGGGGGGGGGGGGGGGGGGGGTAGCGATGATGTTGTCCTAAAAAACTGCTGAAAAAAAATCACATAGTAGAAATCGCAAATCTACTGACGGAAGCTCAAGTTTACCGACGGGGATATTTCAGGGGTGGGCACCTGCCCCCTGGGTACGCCACTGTATAGTATACATGAAGAGACTCATTAATTTCGCATCCCGGCTAGTGGGGACACCTTTGGTACGTCCCCGGGACATGCCCCACATAGCCATGCAATGTTTGTGTACGGTCTCCGCCATGTCCCGGGTCCCCAGGGCTGTGGATACAATTGATAAGTGCATAACTATAATATAGTATAGCCTTATACAATAGGAATCATAGGGGTAATTCAGTATAGGTCGACCCAGTCATGACCGGTACTTTCCCGGGGGGGGGGGGGGGGGGGCCAGTCAAACATAATGTTGTACACATGCGTGATCAAAAAAACGCGTAAAAAGAAGTGTTTTTTCGGTGTTGGACGCGTCACGCGCGTGACGCGTTAAGGGTATCAAAAACGCTGATTTTCAAGAAAAAGGGTGGCTTAAAATCCCGGCTTAAAATACAGGTCGAACGTGTTTAGAGTAACTTATTTTGTTCCCCGTTCTGGCAAGAACTTGTTTAGGGGTCAAAATTTGCAAGGAAAGCGCGCTAAAAACTTGTTTAGGGGGTAATTTTGCTTGCAGGGTAAAACTTGTTTAGGGGGTGTCTGGAAAAAATTTGGTCACGCATGTGTACACCATTATGTTTGACTGGCCCCCCCCCCCCCCCCCCCCCCCGGGGGTACTTTGTGCTGTTTGCCGTTGACAACAAACCAGACGTTCACGCTGTGTACGCTATGCAACTGTAAGAGACCTTTATTTACCTCTTTGGTTTGTGGTCAACAGCATATGTGACGTCACATATATACGTCAAATATACCCACAAAAGATGCATTTTATCTCTACAAAGGTTAGAGTGAACAAGACATTGCAGATGAGGGACGGATCTTGTGAGAATCACAGATCACTCACCATCATCAAAACCAAATGTAATGACAATATAAATGAAAATGCCACAAATCAAATAATAATACTGTAAAACAGTTTAATTTCTCGGCAACTTTATTTAGGGAATTAGCATTAATTTGTTTCATCGTCCTATATATAATCATTATAAATATTATAATCGGCGGTAATTTAATTTGGCGAAATTAATCTCCTAGCGAAATTAAATTGCTAGCAAAATTAAGTTGTTTTACAGTATATCAAGACTATTTAAAAAATAAATGTGCATGTAGATCAAGCATGTGCAACCTTTTCTACCACGCGGGCCTCATTGTGATTTTGAAATCCATTCACGGGCCGCAGTGATTGTCAAACATTTTGACCCATCATATCGAAACCGATCAGTTGTTGGCAAGGCTCATCTGCCAATAACAACAAAAGAAGTTGAGAAAAATAAAGAAAATAAAACAAATTTTCCACCTAGTTACATAAAACTTGCGTTCCATGGTCAATGTTGACAAATTAGCTGTAATTTGTAAGCTAACAAATAGTTTTTTAACATGAATTTTCATATCCCTGATGTGATGGTTCACATTTTTTTAATTTGGTGTATAACATATCGAGGTTGAGCACCAGAAGGCCGCAACTCAAGAAATGCTATTTTGAAATAATTGACTTTCAAATATTTGGGACTCATTACAATACACTGTAGCACCCAACTTCTCTAATCTTTATTTATGGTTCTGAAAATTTAGGTTATATGGATTATTTTTGTACCAAAATATCAATTTGCCCAAAAATTGAGTTACGACCTTCTGGGGCTCAACCCTTGATATTACCCTGCTATGTGCCTGGAAGTACACCTTAACACACCACCCTACAGGATTTATTTGTATTTTGATTTAGGATAATATTTCAAATCAAATATGGTGCTTTTTGTAATCAAAGTCAAGTTAAATTATTAAAACTATCATTCATCACCACAATGGTGAGTGCCCCCCTCCCCAAGATGAGTGATCATATTTTTTATTTTTGTTGTGTGAAGTGGATCACAGTAAAAAATAAAATAATTGAAAGGAATTTATTAAGATAATTGACATCTACATTCTTGCTTAAATATTGTTGGTCAAACATCAAAGGTTTGCAATATTTCAGATGATTTTTGAGGAAAAAACTGTTCAGGGATGGACCTTTTGATCAGTTTTATTTTTGTCACCTTCCATACTTGTTTTTTCACCTAAAATGTCTGAAATTTGTGACGGTATTACGCAGGTAACCAACCTCCAAAGTTGTTTAAGTGATTGCAGAATAATATTGCACCCAAGTCATGGCATTGGCAGGCAACGTTTACAGTGACATCATCCCAAAAAGGAATGTTAATTTAAATACCCTATAGTTTGTTCAGTACCCAAAGACAAAAATTGTGATTGTATTTGTTTGTTTGTTTGTTTACACGGTCCGTCCATTTATTCGCACAAAAATAATTCCTTCTTGTTAATTAATCTATTAAATATGGGCGTGCATCATGCATTGTGCGCAGTTGTTTATAATAATCCAGCTGCATGCTAACATTAAAATATACACGCTACGGTTATAATTAATTTTGTGTGTGGATTAATTCACAAGTCTTGCCTATACTGAACAAAGTATAGTGAACATAATAAACTCATACTCAACCTAATAGCACAGACACATACATTGAATAACGTCTTAAACAAAAGAAACTATTACTCATATATTCCCAATATTTATTGTTTGCTCTCTGTTACAATTTACAAACAACAAATTAACCATTCAACTTGTAAATTATGTAAGTCATTATACGGCCACACAGTGTCTCTGTTTGAATTCTATCTATATCACTATCAATAGGCCCGTTCACACTGGTTCTAATTGGTGTGTTGGCCATAAGGCGACGAAAAACCACCTTGTTCTATGAGCAAACTGATCTTTCAGGTACATTGTAGGGTCGGGGATTCAAATAACCAAATATTGTTGAAGGGAAAGACAAAATGGACCTGACAAGCTACTAGTAACCTGATCTGCCATCTCAAGATATAATAATACATTTTAGTTATGACTGTGATAGAAATTGCCACCACTCTCACCCCATGGAATGTCACATGTCTTAAAAATTAGCCAACTAATTTTTCTTTTTTTACTGTTTACTATGGTAAATCAGTTCCAAATTGGCAAGAAATATTTGTTTTTATCTCTCTGCGCACAAAAGTAAAGATTACGTCCTGGCGCACATGGTTTTGGTCGCATTAATGCGTCACACATAATGCACAGTGCGCTTGATGTCTTCATAAGCGCCTGCATCCTTCTGTATTCATTTGGGCATAATTCTGTTATACCCTGCACACCTACATCGATAGTATGCGTCGTTCTTAAAAATCATGCACTATGAATACCTCTGTGAAGGGTATAACAGAATTACTCCGAAATTGTTGTGGTTTTTTTTTTACACACACAAATTTCCACTTTTATAGTATACCATCTTTGAAACTTGTTCAACGACAATATCTGTTAGGCAACAAAAGAAAACCCTGTTCTACAGGCCCAATCGAGCCAATTCTTTTTATATTTTCAAATAAAACAAACTAGAAAACCCGGCAACCATACCTGAGTGGTCAGTTTGCTCGTAGATCAAGGCAGGTTTTTTTGGTCACCTTAGATGCTGGAAAAAAAGAAACCCTGTTCTATAGATCCAATTTTTAGAAATTGATGAAAATATTCTCATCCAATGAATACTAACCAAATTTCTTTTCTTGTCAGGAAATGTCTACAGATTTATACGGTCATTTTGAGGGCAAAAAAGGTCCATGACCCAACCCGAGAGGTCCCTTTTAACAGGGTATTATGTCACCTTATTTATTAACAGTTTTTTAACCTTAATTTTGCTCTGAACAATGACTGTCCCTCATCTGCAATGTCTTGTTCACTCTAACCTTTGTAGAGATAAAATGCATCTTTTGTGGGTATATTTGAGACCGAACAGCAGCATTGTCATTGTCATTGTCAATATAATGTTGATGTACATATCATAAATATTTAGCAGACTATGTTGATGTTTCTTGATGTTGTTATTGATTGATTTCAAGTTTGGCAATTGACCCTGCAGTGCATTTCGGTAAATATCCATCCTTTTTTCAAAATGCTGAGGTGAAAGCAACCACATACATGTAGGAGGTATGACCAGGTCAAACACAGGTATATAGGCATCAAGGCAATTCTGTTATTCTTACAGACCAGTCAGCGGTTTAGCTAAAAAATATGAAAGATGATGAAACTCATCTAATGATGCACTCTGCTTTTGAAGGACTGAATGCCGTCATCATTTATTTCTCTAACTACACTGTCACAGTAGGTGAGATCCAATACAGTTGAACACAGTATGTGAATGAACGTTCTGTCAGTTGAAAGGGTTCTTGAGGCTGGTTCACTCAGTGCATGATTTGGTACAGATAAGCTGATTGCGAGTTGCTTGTCTCATTTCTGAAAATAAATAACAAAACAAGAAATTTGATGGAATAAGCCGAGGTTATTTTGGTGCCAATTTTAATGTCTGGATGCCCTTACTTTAGGTGACAAAAAACAACACCCTGTGCAGTGGCGGATACAGGGGGCGAAGGGGTGGGTGCGCTGTAAAATTTTACAATATACCTTTTTTGTGTACCACTGTACTATTTTCAGAGACATAGGTAGGTTCCGTCGGTACATTTGCAAGTTCTATCATGCGATATTTTTTGCCGATTTTGGGTAACCCCCCACTTATAAAGGCTCCAATTTCTTTTTGGAGAGTGATACACTGGACTGGACTGGACTCTGGCCACGGAAGACAGGGTTCGATTCCTGGAGTGGCACACATCATTTTTCTTTCCTTATTCGTTCCGTGTCTCCCTACATTAGCTTTGCAACACCCCATGAGATAGAGTTAAGCCTTTAATTCTATAACAAATTAGCATTGATATTACCCTCGGTCCAAGTGCATAATTAAAATATTAAAAAGTAAAGCTTACCTTTATATTATAACTTAATATAAGTTAGTACAATCCAACCATACCAACTAGGTCAATGTGTTCCTGTCACTAGTTAGTGTCAGTGTCAAAAGTAGTACACCACCAGAACAGATGATGTATTGGAATGAACACTGTAAATTACAGTCCATGTAGTCATAGACTTATCGCGTTTCTTGCTCGGTGTCTTCTTGTAAACTGAGTTGAATGCACTGCGGCTGATGATACACCGTATACAGTGACCGTATGCGGTACGGGCGTATTTCGTATGGTTGAAAAAATGTGTTCAAAAATTCTCCGTATTTCACATCAAATGTCCTACATGCCACGGTAAAACGAAATACAAAATAACGTCCATCGTACTCGAATCAACACTCGTTGACTAATAGATATGTGATGATTGTTCTTTTAAGTGGATTTGCAGAGCAAATTGAGTTGTTCATTTCACTTCATGGGCGCTGCCATTTGTTTACATTGTATTCTCGCGGAAACACGAAAATGGATAACGCGAGATTTCAATTTGGCAGTGTTGCAAGCCCGTTTATTTTTCTCCGCCCGATGCCATAAAAAATCTGACCTACCCCCCCTGGATGATATTGTTTTAATCAAGTTTTGTTGTGTTTTTGTTAGTAGAAACAACTATAATGGCAATTTTTAATGTTCATCTTGAATTCTGAAGTAAATTTTTAAACATTTAAAATTTTCAACACCACTTAATGTCCCTTTAAGCCCACAATTATTCATACCCTTTGAAAAATATGAGTTTTTTTGCATTTTTCTCATATCTATACCAGCTGGAGTGGTGGAACTTTCACTTTACACAATAGACTATTGTTTGCAAGTACAAATCAATATATTTGGGCTCAACATTTTTTGCATAACAATGGAATTTAACAAGAATTGTGTTTTTATGCCTGTCCAAAATTATTCATACCCCATACCAAGTCTCAGGATTGATGCCATTTTTGTGTGATAATACACATGTTTTAGGCTTTTGTACCTTTTATGTTGTTATGCAATAATTCCATGATGTATGCATACAATGTGGATGCATTACAAATGTGTCCTATTGAATGTACAGTGAAGGATGTTATAGGACAACACTCTAGCTCTTTGTCAGCATGACGAAGAAGATCAAATAACTCAGTGAGGACCAACTAGCTAAAATATGAGGACCTTTTTGAGCATATTGTGAATGCTCAAAAATAGGGGAAAGGCTACAGAGCTATTTCGAAACAATTCAAAGTGCCAGATTCCTCCAGACAAAGCATAATTAGGAAGAACAAGAAGTTCCATTCAGTAAAAAAAATATTGAAGGACGCAGTCGGAAGGCAACGGTGTCCCCTTGTTTGGCAAGAAAAGTATTGCGAAAGGCCAACAACAATCCACAGATCACCATCAATGCTCTCCTGAACAACCTTGACAATTCTTGGACCAAGATATCATGGTAGACACTCCAGCAGACAATGCACATGAGAGGTCTCCATGGAGGCCGACCAAGAAAGACACTACTCCTGAAAAGAGACACAGAGAAACTCGTCTTGCATCTTAGCCAACCCCAACCTGCCAACACTGAGGACCAAAAGCTTTAATCTTTGTCCAGAAGTTCTCTTGCAAATGCTAGATGCGTTTCTCTTTGTCTCTTTTCAGGAGTAGAGTCTTTCTTGGTCGGAGTCCATGGCGAACTCTCGCGTACAATGTCTGCTGGAGTGTCTGCCTTAATATTTTGGTCCAAGACTCACCAAGGTTGTTCAGGAGAGCACTGACGGTGATCTGTGGATTGTTGTTGGCCTTTCATCATACTTTTCTTGTCAAACAAGGGGACACCATTGGATTCCGACTGCGTCCTTCAAGATTTTAACTGAGTTGAACGTCTTGTTCTTCCTAATTATGCTTTGTATGGTGGAATCTGGCACTTGGAGTTGCTTCGAAATAGCTTTGTAGCCTTTCCCCTATTTGTGAGCATTCACAATATGCACACACTGAGTTCTTTGGTCTTCTTCGCCATGCTGACACAGAGCTAGAGTGTTGTCCTATAATTTCCCTCACAGTACATTCCATAGGACACATTTGTAATGCATCCATATTGTATGCACACATCATGGAATAATTGCATAACAATATAAAAGTCTGTCACACAATATAATACAGTTTTCCGACGGATTACTAGGAGAACTAATTTGGTGACCGGAAGTTGAATTTCACCCTTGCTCCCTGGTCATGTCAGAGAGGGCAGCGTTTCCCGTCAAATAATTGGGCTTGACCACTGGGTAAGCCACATTGCTCATTCTTTCATTTGACTACAACCAGAACGGTCACCCTTTCAGTTGGAGAAGAAAAAACAAAACATCTTTATTCATCAGCTTGGTTTCACCTTCGCTGTGGTTTGAACTATAATTTCTCCATGTTTGTCTGGGTTTGTTAGCTACTATAGCTACGCCGTGTTTAGTTTATAAATTATCGTCTCGTCATCAACGAACGTTTTTATCAAAAGAAGTACTGTTTAATATTTGCTTTTGCTGGTGGTTTCGTTGGATTTTGGTAAGCTAAGAAAGTCTACGTTATTTACGGTGTGCCCCCTCTCATAAACGATTTAACTGGAACTCTCATTAATATGGCAAGGGACCGTGGTACGAAGCGGAAGGCATCCAACTGCGCCCACGCAGACGGACAACAACAAGGCCAGCATCAGGCAGTCGACAGGTCTCGTAACCAGCCCAGTACCAGCTCACAAAATCGCCCCGGAGCGAGCGGTACGTCGTCAAATGCTTCAGCGGGTCGGCCAGCGAACGCCTCACAAGACGGTATTCAGAGTACCGGGCCACCTATCCCATGTGTCGGGCCACTTCCGGTACCTCGTGTGTTGGATGAAGGAGGTCAACAAGAAGGCGGCTCGAGTGGTGTGTTTGCAGAATTTACAGCTCCGATACCGCCGGTTTCTCCGCAAGTTGTTGGTGTATCCGAAGTTAATGGAGCAGTATGCAGCAATCCGGTGAGCTAGATATGAATTATAATCAGGCCTCCTTGGGCTTCAACAGCCCTGTCGTTAGGGATGTTGAGAATAGAAATTCACAACAACTTTAAAAGCAACAGTTAGGCCTACACGTACAGCAACGGCCATTTCAAAACCTCCCTAATTATGGTTCTTTATCATCTCTCTCTTCTGTATGTAGCCGTTGGGCGAGGGTCAACCACAACATATAAAAGAGAAAATTGTGCGGGGGGGATTATGTCGCCTTTGAGTCACTATTGGATAAAGGAGGTGAGGTACAAGAGTCGGTAAAGGATAGGAATTTAAGCTTAAACGAGTGGGGTCAGGTGGTGCTAAAATCCAAAAAAACAGTGCCCCAAATTACGTCTATTCATTCCTGGAATAGCGCCTTCTTCGTTTTCTCGGCAGTGTTTTTAAGGTCTCATCCGAACCGCGCGCAGGAAATCTTGAAATATGGGCATTTGGTGGGTACCGCGTCAGCGCGTTTTGAGGGTGGAGGGTGGAGGGAGTACGACTCGCAGTTTCGAACGCGGCAGCAGGCGCATTCCGAAAGGTCATGGGCCACAATTGACAACGAGCTGTGGGCGTTCTATGTGGCATTGCCTTCCACTTATCAAAAGTTAGCTACTGCGCCTGGTTTTCGCAACGCCCAGCACTCAGCTTCCTTTCGCGCCCCTGCGGCAAGCCATATTGTTTCCATTTCAATGGCGCAGGTGCAAATTTCTACATGCTTGCCAAATTTGCCAAATCGAGGGCCACGGTGCAAGGTAGTGTGAAGGACACCTAATAATAAGCCCTCATCAAGAGGCGGGTTCAATAATTCAAGAGCAAGAGGAGGTCCAAATACCAATTGAGTATTAAAAATCAACCTCGTGAGTCATGTGATTTATTAATACAACCATCCAAAAATGGTACCACTTAGTCTGGCGGTCCACCATCCCCGGAGGATGATAATTAACACCGGTCTATGTTGCAAATAATAACACTCCTGTTAAAATACTTAACCAAAAAAAGAAGAAAAAAGAAGAAGAAAAAGATTTTTTTTAAAATGTTGTTGTTATATTGTATGAAATATCATAGGTTGGTAAAGAATGTTAAATAATGAATAACTGTTGGCATAAAGGGGGGGGGGGGGGGGGAGGGGTCTTCGATTATTGGGGCACGTGTCCTAGATGGGTTCCTTGTTTGGCGGTTTTGCTCATGTCGGTTGTTTAGGCCTCAAGATGTCAACATTTCAGAATAAAATTGTGAACATTAATGAGTAATTGTCAGGAAAGATGAAAAGGATAATATTATTGTACGGTTATGTGATTATTGTTTGGGAAAAATTGTCAGAAGTAGAAATGTCATTATAGTGGAAAAATTGGCCGAAGGACAAACTAAAGTCATAATGACATGTTAAAAATGAAAATTGGATATCTTAACCTTCAACAGCAGATTTCGCGGGATATTTAACATATTACACCGTACACGTCAAGTCCATCGTCATTTACATGGCGAGGCACAAATAACTTTTACATGTAAAATATTTCAATTCAATGCTACTTTGTTAAAGAATCATGATAGCATCATGATATGTATAATTGCTGTTGATATAACTATTGCCAATGTGGGTGATCAAACAAAGGTCACGAAATAAATAATCAGGTTGTAGTCAAATGCTACCACTACCTTAACTCTTATGCGTCCGTCTATTCAATTATCTGGCAACAATGAACGTTTTGAATGTCAAAACCATGTGTATTATCACAAAAAATGACCTCAATCCTGAGACTTGGTATGGGGTATGAATAATTTTGGACAGGCATAAAAACACAATTCTTGTTAAATTCTATTGTTATGCAAAACATGTTGAGCCCAAATGTATTGTTTTGTACTTGCAAACTAACTGTCTTTTGTGTAAAGCGAAAGTTCCACCACTCCAGCTGGTATAGATATAAGAAAAATGCAAAAAACTCATATTTTTCAAAAGGTATGAATAATTGTTGGCTTAACTGTATGTACGAAGTATGTATCCTAGTGCCAGTACGCCGGTATTACATTGTGATTTACTTAGTTAACAATAAATGAAAGCCAATCATATATAGGTATGCCCAGGATCTGAACCACCGCTTTGAAAGAGAATTCCCCAGAAGGGCAACTCCAGACTTCTACAGAACCATTGAGACAAAAATACGGTCCAGAACCTTACCCCCCTGAAAAATACGACCATCCAAGGGATCCATATTGAACCATGGAGCCCTTTTCTCCACCCTCCCTCTTTTCTTAACACCACAGCGTGGTGGAGAAAACACAACATTGGCATACAAGGGTTTATGTTGGGTCTTTTGCTGAAGAAAATATCAGAAAACAAAACATGCGATAGTGCAACGTGTAATGTCAACAATTATACCGTCTACCAAATAACCACAAAACCTGACCTGTTAATTAAACCTATGGTTTTGGTAGAATAACATGCGCGTACCATGGTCTAGAGGCATATTTAGAGGTCAATGAATGAGGCTTTAACAGAAACTAATGACAAAATACACACACAGTTATCATCCATAGACACTTACTTGTTGAACGTTTAACTCTGGCCAATTGTCAATATCTGCGCTCTTGTAATGACCGACGTAGCTAACATTCAGCTGCTTAGCCTCAGAGATATCTTCATTTACACCACCTGAACTCGTGTATATTTCGTAAGGAGACGGGTTGTTTAAATTGTTACCATGTTCCCCAGAAATCGCTTTGAAAACAAGACGCTTGTCATCTGAAATGCAATAATCCAGATATAACTCGAGTGTAGAACCGGGGCATTTAGCTAAAGTTTGAACATTGACGTTGACTTGACGGAGATCTCGTTACTTCCATGAACAGTCCAGGCAAATGACCTAATCCGGAAATCGGGATTGAATTCCAAATCTGGAAATGTAGTGATCAACTTATTTTGCAGGTAGTTATTTTTGTGAACTACCAAAAGGCTTTAATTTTGTGGATGCTTAATTTTGCGAGTCGAAACCAAACACACATACCATTATAAATACACTGCCATTTTTTAAGGTTATTATTTTCGCGAATTTGAGCAAGAGCTATAAATTAACAGTTTTCTGCACGGCCTTATTTTAAGTTTGGCGACAAAACTTTTTTTTGGTAAATCATGCTACGATAATAAACTAAATTATCACCGTGGCGTTTTAATTTTGATCGGTGCATTTTAAAAATAAAGGAATTAATTGATTAGTTAACTAATTTAATTAAGCATCAATTAGTGGAGAAATGGTCATCGGGTAATAATTTTTGCTTTTCATTAATTGGTAGGTATGTCTAATTAACTTTTAAATTTAAAAAGTAAAAATAATTGCTGAAATCTATGTTTTAATCAATTTTGTAGTTTTTGAATCTAATTACAAAGTGTACAGCATTGGTTTCCAGATCAGGCAATCGATTTCCAGATATGGTATATTTCCAGATTTGGTCATTTGCCTGGACTGATGAAGATCAACGTACGATTTCTATTTCACAAGTTCATCAGTTCATTGAGTGAACTGCGATTGGACGAGCATGGGTTGCCGTTTGGTGGAAGGGTGGAATAGTGACATCCGGGCCATTCCCACCTCACTTTTATTTCGTAAAACAGCCTACGGTATACAGTGTAAGGCCTCAATCGAAAGGGTAACGCAACATCATTTCCATATTTCCTAAATGTTTTGTATTATTACAATGAGCATACAGTATATCAATTATGCGAACATTACTACGTTTTACCATCATATGGACATAAAAACAAATGGCTTGTATTATAAAGGTGAAACCATGTCTACAAGAATATGGACAGAAATGAAGGGTTACGTGTAATTTGGCGATCACAATCATATTCCTAGTCTTAAATCTGATATAATAAATGATGGACATTGGACAGAAATGATGTCTATGGATATAATGGGGAAAGATGCCCTATTTCACACAAGTAAATTGATTGAACTTTGGTGCTGTGTACGAATTGGATGTTTGCAGATTTATTAGAATGTGTTAATGATTAAAAATCACATTTGAAACTGAATCACTTATCATAAAATCTTATCGAAATCCTGTCCAATGTACAGTTTCTTCCAAAAAGTAGCTGACAAAATGTGTGTCAGGTCTATCACAAAATGCATAGACTAGAGTTAGTTCCCCTAATAAGTGCAAACGTTCTGAGCAATATCTTGATAACAATCACCAAAAGACCCGTATCTTTGTCAATTTGTCAATTTATTTATTAAAAAGACCTATTATAGTAAGACATTGTTTGTAAATGGTCAACTAAAGACCCATTTGAGGTGTGGGGACACTTTATGCATTCTCTCATTCATATAGGCCTATCCCTTCTTTTGCATGGTTTTCTCTCACAGAATGACTCAAAGGTAACGTTACACCCATAAGCCAAGTAATCACCTCGAGAGCCGGATTTAAAATAATTGTCTTTCCATGGAGGGATACAATGGTTTAAGCATATAGACTATGGGACGATGGTCTGTATCTTTCACTCTTGTTGTCCACCTCTGGGCAGAACATGAAATTATTACCAAAAGGTGGCAAATATATCCCTAAACACAAATTCACCTGATCCCACGTTCGTAGGTTGCACGTTATGACCCTAGAACTCGATTTAGGGTCAAAGGTCACATGTGTTTCAATGTGAAGTCAAAAACTAAATTTAACATGGTAAAAAAAAAAAAAATGGGCTATTGACCATAAAAAGTATTTTATATTGTACATGTGTTTCAATGTGAAATCAAAAACAAAATTTAACATGGTAAAAAAAAGTATTTTGTATTGTTGGGATAAGTGTTTTAAACAAAAAAAAGGTCAATCACAACTTCGATCGTAGATCAATAGTTTTTGAACTGTGACCTTTTAAAAATGACAAGTTGGCGAAAATGGACCATTTTCGGACATTTTTCACAAAATTGGCACAAAAAGGACATGTTATCATCATTAACAAATATTGTAGGTCTGTGCATGATGATAAATCATCTTATATTGCTGGTAAAAACACATTCTTTGATTTTAAAACAATTCTAAAATATACAGGCAGTGCCGTTTCTGTGACAACCACCATTTATGTCCATTTAAGTCCAAATTTGACTCAGATGTTACCTATTTTTGATGCATTTGAAGGATATTAAAGTTGGTTGCCATGGCATCAGCACACCATTGACTTTTGAAATGTGTTGTAATGTAAAGTACATCTATATACCAACATTTTAACATGGTTTATCAATTCATAATGAGTCAAAATATTTTTTAAAGGATGATAACATGTCATTTTTGTGCCAATTTTGCGAAAAAATGACCAAAATGGCCTATTTTGGCCAACTTGTCATTTTCAAAAGGTCACAGTTCAAAAACTATTGATCTACGATCGAAGTTGTGATTGACTTTTTTGTTTAAAACACTTATCCCAACAATATAAAATACTTTTTTTTTACCATGTTAAATTTTGTTTTTGATTTCACATTGAAACACATGTGACCTTTGACCCTAAATCGAGTTCTAGGGTCATAACGTGCAACCTACGAACGTGGGATCAGGTGAATTTGTGTTTAGGGATATATTTGCCACCTTTTGGTCATAATTTCATGTTCTGCCCAGAGGTGGACAACAAAAATAAAAATTAAGCACATTTTGGCCTCACGTCCTATAATCTAATATGGGATCGCAATCACTCACCCGTTTCACAACTCTCGCCAGAAAAGCCAAGGCGACACTGGCAGGTGTAAGAATTTGCAGTGTCCGTACACGTACCTCCATTTTGACACGGGGTAGACTCGCATTCATTTAAATCTGAAAATTATATGTATGATCTATAAGTTACATTACATCAAGTGGTCTGGTCTGATTGCTATTGTAAACATGAGTAAAGGGCTATTCTATAGTTATTCCCAGATTGGTCCCACTTTTATTATTCAAAAGTGAATGGTTGGTCACTTAGGCAATATAGAAACAAATTTAAAATTCAAACCTTGTATAGAAATAATCTCTTTTTTGGGGGGGGGGGGGGGGCGCAAGCCACCCTTATAGCATCAGATTGCAAAAAATTACACATTTAGGTCTTTCTAGACATAAGTGGGGGAAGCCATGTTTGTAAATTACATACCTACTATGCAGTTTATTTTAACAGTCCTGCAGTCTGTGATGGAGTCAAAGCTATATTTGTTTAGTTGATGCATAGACTGTTGATGATTCATTATGTTTATAGACTCCCCACAGAGAGACATAATAGCTTATCTTGTTTGACTAAATAGGAGAAACCTCCCAATTGCTGTGGGTTTGTCTAATAAGTGGTTAGACTGCGGTATTTTGATTTGTTTTTTGGTTTGAATTATGGAAAATACATACACCATTTCCCTGGTATTTTGGTTTGCAACAGATGCTTCAGAAAATGGTTACAAAACATGCTTCTTTCTTTTGGATCGATTCCATTTCAATGAAATTTTTATTAATTATTTAATCTTTAAAATGGCACTCACCCGTTTCACAAACGACACCGGAGAACCCACCGAGACACTGACATGCGTAAGAATTTACATTATCCGCACATTCCCCTCCATTTTGACAGGGATCCGATTCACATTCATTTATATCTGAAAAAAAATCATTGGATTATTCACATCGATAAATACAACAAATAAACCTTTGTATGATATCTTTGATCAGAAACGTTTTTTTTGGAATAAAACTACAAGAGGAGAAAACGGGTCAAAACGGCTTCTATCAAATTGAGCCACGGAGTCAGCTTGCAAGATTTTCCTATGTTTATGATAATAGCCCGCCTGATCGTGGCACAAGGACCTAAAATCCTGGGAAAAAAGTCTTGGAAATCTTAGGCTACTTGTTAACAACGGAAAAATAACACCCTCTCCACCATGCAATGTTGAAAAATATCAATGTCTGTAGCAGTTATTCAAGGTGTACCAACATTGATAGATGTGATGTGAGGAAGGGAAATATCTTGTTTTAGATGTCCTTTTCAGCGCTTTAAAAAATAAACGTGATTTTTAAATCACGTTTATTTTTTAAAAAGATCAGGAAGAGAGGAAGGGAGGAAGGGAGGAAGAGAGGAAGGGAAGATGGAAGGATGGATCGAAGGGAGGAAGGAAGGGATCAAAGGGAGGAAGGAAGGATAAATTAACATTTTATGATATTTTTGATCAGAAACGATGTTCATCAATACCTGGCTTAATTGGTTACGAATAACCACAATGTACCATTTTCATGTTTAAACCATTTATGACATTTAAATACTCGCCTGTCTCACAATTTTCACCAGAATAGCCATTGAGGCAGTTACAGGTATAGGAATCAACACTTTCTTCACACGTTCCTCCATTTTGATACGGGTTAGACTCGCATTCATTGAAATCTGAAAATATCTATGTTTGATAAATAACTGGCTGCTCTACTAAATAACATAGGTGTGGTCGAAGATCTGATTGATATTTCAATTTTCTGTGTAATAGCTTCGTCCCAACAGGACCCGCGTTTCCTTCGGAACTACCGTTTTAAAAATATTGAAAACGAAATCAAAATCGACCAAAATCGGTAGCAAAGAAACAAACAAACATTGTAAATACATGGCCACAGAAACCAGATTTTCAAAATGTAACTTTTTCATTGGAGTAAATTGACACTCACCCGTTTCACAAACGACACCAGTAATCCCGCCGGGACAAAGACAGGTGTAAGAATCGACCCCGTCCACGCATGTTCCTTCATTCCGACAAGGATTCGAAACGCATTCATTAATATCTGAAAACAAAATATCATTCCAGTTGTTAATTAATTCCAAAAAACACAACCGATATATAGGAATTTGATATAATAAAAATGATGCCAGAAAAGAATGACCAATTACCAATGATTAGTAAATAGCTTAAATTTCCGGAATAATTTATTAGTCCAAGTACATGACCAAAAACTGGAAATCGGCCTTGTATTTCTTAATTTGGAAAAACATTTCCTAAAAAGGCGAAACTGATCTTGCTCTTGCGTAATTACCGTAATTTCCGTATATAAACTTATATTTATTATCCTATTAGTTCATTAAAGGTCGTAAGATATTAGGTTTTGTTATTCTATAATAATACATTGATGTCTAAGTCATATGAAATTTAAAAACCCCATATCTAACGACCCTTTATGGACTAATTAAATAGGCCCTAAATTAATTACTCACCCGTTTGACAATAATCACCAGTTAACCCATCCAGACAATGACAGATGTAAAAATTAACACTATCTAGACACGATCCACCATTGTGACATGGGTTCGAATCACATTCGTTCAAATCTGTGTAAAAATACATCGTCACGTGGAAGCATTAGCATTGGCCGTTTAAATGACAATAATACCATGACTACCGGAGGTGGTGTTCAAAAACCGATGTTGTATTAAAACACTTTTTGTATTTCTCCGTTCTGACACAAGATGGACTTGTAGTATTATCAATTGATAATTTCAAGACATTAGCATACTTCTATGTTGTTTAGAATAAAGAAAAAGAGGAAGAATTTGGAAAGTTAGAGTGTCAATTGCTTTGTAAGACGGTATATGGGCAGAGGCTTCTTTTGTTAGGTTTCTTCTTTGTCATGGAACTTGCGGTAATTGTTACTGTGTGTTTGTTGTTGTTGGTTTTTTTTAGTTTCTTTTTTGTTTTTAGGGGGGTTCATTGAAAAACTTGTTTATCGACTTATTAATACAGTGTACTTGTCATATAAGTGTGTGACGAATTACAAACGAAATTTACATTTTGAACAAAGAGACTCCATATTTGGTTTCACCTGCTCAAACCCTCCTCCAGTTTTGCCTCCCATGTTTGGTGTAAAATCAAACAAAATAAACTTACAGCATAAAGCAGCTCTCTCAAGTAGCTGATCGAGAGTTGATGGAGTCCAATTACTGGGGGTGGTCAAAGGATCTGGATTATCGGTAAACCATAGACGATGTAAATCGTCTGCTTCCGGCGAGCAGTTTTGGCGGGAGTTTTTGGTACTAAGGAATTGTGGCGTGACAACTCGATGACAGTAACAGCGCTCTATCCATGGAAGGGACCATCGATATCTGCCAGTTGACGGGTCTAGTCTTTCTTTAAGCAGGCACATATGTCCGTCCACTGTTGATGAGAAACAGTCTGTACAAAATGTAATAGGGGAATGATAAAGTAACTACACTGAAAAAATGGGGTGTACGTGACACCTTTACAGATGCTGACAAAAACGACACTCATTAAGTGTCGAAAGACACCTCTTGGGGAGTCATTTTACCCATTTCGATAGCTCTTGGGAATTCAGTATACTACTTGTGACACCTTTATGGCGTAACTACAAGTTTTGAGAATGCAAAGGTTTCAAAAAATGGGTGTCATATTACACCCAAAGGGTGACCTTTGATTTTCTTCGTGCTATTTCTCTGAAACCCCAACATTCCAAATGTGCCATTGTAGCTCATCGTTGGTCAAATTTGACACTCCTGGATGGCTCTCATGACACCCTCGAATGTACATTCACCATTAACACCATTGAATGTATATTTGTTAGATTTGATAGGCATATTTTTCTCACCAAATTTTTAAGACGGCACTACCTTAAGGAAGTGATTGTTCACAAATTAAATGCACATGTGTTGTATAAGACGGCACTACCTTAGGGAAGTGATTGTTCACAAATTAAATGCACATTTGTTGTATAAAACACCTTAAAATGAATCCTCGGGCAAACATCCAAAGGTGTCAGTTGGCAGGTCGTCTGCGTGGTAGTCTGGCCCCTTTATTATTAAGCCAAGGAGTCAGTTGGGGATATCTTAAGATAGCCTGCCTGATTGCGCCACGAGACAGACAGGGGAAGCCCGTGCTACAAGCAACTAGTATACGGTAGTGAAGTGTTTTAGTAGTGAGGAAGGTTATGGTTAAAATATAATGTTAAAAGAACTCAATTGATACCTTTTACTTCCCTAAATTTTATACGAAGCGTAACAACAGCTTTCGTTTTGAAAATTGACACATAAAGACGTCACCTTAACATCACTGAAGGTGTTATTTGACACCCGTATAAATGGGTCCTCAGGCGAACATCCAATGGTGTCAAGAACAAATCGACACCCTAAAGGCGTCACCTTAACACCACTGAAGGTGTTATTTAATTCCCTTGCACAACTTTAATACAACCTGCTGACAACCCGAAAGGATTACATTTTGCACCACGTGCAGGATATTGTCATCCGGTATGGATAGCTCGCCTTACCTTTTCAGCATTCCCATGCACAACTTTAATACAACCTGCTGATAACCCAAAAGGATTACATTTTGCACCGCGTGCATGGTATGGTCATCCGGTATGGATATCTCGCCTTACCTTTTCAGCATTTCCATGCACAACTTTAATACAACCTGCTGATAACCCAAAAGGATTACATTTTGCACCGCGTGCATGGTATGGTCATCCGATATGGATATCTCGCCTTACCTTTTCAGCATTTCCATGCACAACTTTAATACAACCTGCTGACAACCCAAAAGGATTACATTATGCACCGCGTGCAGGGTATTGTCATCCGGTATGGATAGCTCGCCTTACCTTTTCAGCATTCTCATGCACAACTTTAATACAACCTGCTGACAACCGAAAAGGATTGCATTTTGCACCGCGTGCAGGGTATTGTCATCCGGTATGGATAGCTCGCCTTACCTTTTCAGCATTCCCATGCACAACTTTAATACAACCTGCTGATAACCCGAAAGGATTACATTTTGCAGGATATTGTCATCCGGTATAAATCATATGAATCATGAATTGGATCGAAGGATGCTTACTATTGCACTATCAGCGTCATTTATTTGCCAAAAGTAGTAGGCTACCAATTTTGACATGTTAGGAGTACTCATAGTTAATGACTATGCTTTGACTTGTAATGAAAATCGTTAATTAAATTTTACGATATGATCGTTTTAACAGCGCCACACGGGACCCACCTCCGAGTAAGTGTGTTCATCCACGACATATCTCTAGCAATTTATTTAGTAATGAAATGGAGAGAAAGAAAAAAAATCCATATCAAGGATAACATAACTAACATAAAGATGCACATACAATATGTTATTGCCTTTCCAATAATACATTATATTTAATGATAATAATTAAAAAAAAGAATTACATTATAAAGCGCATTTTATTTGATCGTAGGGTAAAAAGAAATGTCAAGGGCAAGGGCACATAATGTGCATTTTATGTTGCTCGTTTTATATTAGCGTATATTACATAGAAAAAAGAAGAAGGGATATATCAATATCAGGGGCGGGGGCACAAATGGTCGCTTTATGTTAATCTGTTTAATAGCACATTGAATAATTACAAGCAGAAATAGAGAAATGTCAATATCAGGGGCGGGGGCACAAATATGCATTTCATATTAATAAATATTCAATAGACCTGGACTAACTGACGTGAATTAAATTAACAAAGAGCTTGAATACCTGATTTTCTTGTCCGCATGCTGCGGAGTGGCCTGCTTGCTCCCCAGATATTACACTGTTAAAGGTAGATGTTCTGATTGCTGGCCCGATTTTCAACTTGATGTTTTTCTATTTTACAAGGAAGGTTCTTTTTTAAAATGGTCACATTCCAAAGTTTGAGTTGTAATGGTTCTTATTTTAGAAGCGCAAGGTCACAAGAAATTTGCCCATTGAGTAGTACACAAACTGGCTGGTGGTTAACCACCTTTGTCAGTTGGCGCAAGTTGGAGCAAGCATTCTTCCATGGTAAAGTTAGAAAGCTGCGGGACACGCTTGATAACATAAAATGTATTGCTATTTCCTCCGTTGAGATTTCTGAGTCGACCAACAGTTCTTTCGCTTCTTTCGGTCATGTTTCCACCGATGATGTACACAAAATCATCACCAAATCTGCGAACAAGTCATGCGTTTTGGATCCTTTTTCCAACTGATCTCTCAAGAAATGCATTGATCCTCTACTTCCGCATATCACACGAATCATCAATTCGTCGTTAAACTCTGGATGTATGCCAGAAATGATGATGAAAAGTTGCGCAAGTTGTTCCTTTGATCAAGAAGCCAAAGCTTGATCAAAATGAACTGAAGAACTATTGACCTATCTCAAACCTCAAATTCATCTCTAAAACTAATGAGCGAGCAGCTTCAGCTCAACTTGCCACTTCTCTGCAGGACAACGACCTTCATGGACATAAGCAGTTTGCGTACCGAACGTTCCTAGTATGGAGACTGCGCTGCTACGAGTTCAAAATGACCTTCTATGCGCAGTTGACAAACATCAAGAAGCAGTGTTTATTCTGTTAGATTACTCCGCGGCATTTGACACCATTGATCATCAGATCCTCATCTAACGTTTGCGTGATCGCTATGGAATTGCCTGTACCGCCCTTGAGTGGTTTTCCTCTTACCTAAGTGGACGTGTCCAGTCAGACAACATTAAGGGGTTTGTCTGATGATATTCTTCTGACAGAGGGAGTCCCACAGGGTTCTGTATTGGGACCATAGCTCTTCACCATGTACACTGCCCCTTTGGGTGATATCATTGAAGCTCATGGTATAAATTACATTACTTACGCTGATGATACCCAGCTCTATACTTAATACTTAATCGTTCTGAAAGAGCAACAGCTGTTCGCAAACTGGAGCAATGTGTTCATGATGTCAAAGCATGGTCGATACACAATTAACTGATGCTGAATGACTCTAAGACAGAAGTTATATTTGTAAGTTCCAAATTTGTGAAAACTCGGACCTTCCCTAAAATTAAAATCGGTGAATCCGACATAGAAATCGCGAGTGCAGCTAAAAACTTGGTGTGATTATCGACAAGTCCATGGTAATGAAAGGTCATGTCTCGAACATTGTTCGCGCGGCTTCCTTTGCCATTTACAAGATCGGCAAGCTCATCAAATATCTTGATCGCGAGTCAACTGAGCGACTTGTCCACGCTTTTGTGTCACCAAGACTTGACAGCTGCATTAGCCTTTTGTTTGGACTTCCTCAATACCAAATTGCCAAGCTACAACGAGTGCAAAATTCTGCTGCCCGACTCGTGTCACGGTGCTCAAGGCGTGACAATAAGATCCCGATTCTTTATGAACTACACTGGCTCCCTGTTCAGCAACGCTTACAATACAAGATAGATAGCTCTGCTCACATTAAAGGCATTGAACAATATGGCACCAGCATATATCACAGAACTCGTAACTAAATACACTCCCGGGAGAACTCTTCGCTCTTCTTCTCAAAATCTTCTTCGCATCCCGGCTACAGGAAACACAAACTTTTACAGTAACAGAACTTTTGCGATCATAGCACCAAAGATTTGGAACAGTTTGCCATCATATATTCGCTCAATGTCATCTCTTGGCCAATTTAAGAAGTATCTCAAGACTCATATATTTAAGTCCACATATAGTGTCTGATTGATTAGTATATTGTTTTTGTCAAACTATTGTACAGGCCCTCTGTATTTTTGATACGCAGTCTCTCATATATATATATATTTTTGTATTTTATGTATTTTTACTTTTCTTTTTGTATTTAAGTGCTTTGAAGTATTTTGTATTATTATTATTATTATTAGTTGACCACAAGTTAGCCTATAATTTCTAAATGGAACATTTCTGGCTCCTATGATTTTACAGACATAATGAGAAAAATATGGGGGATTCTTCTGATATCAAAATATCTTGATGTGAAAAAAATCGTAGCCCCAAAAAAATGATCGGAACATACACCTTTAAACAATATATAATGGGTTTATATTAAGTCTGAAGTCTTCAAGAAACCACCAACTATTGTCATAGATTTGTGGAACCGTATCGTCAACGCTGTTTAGGGAATAAGGCGCACACGAATGACACATCGTGCAGTTCACATCTTGAAACAAGGACAGCATTTGTGAGGGTCGAGTAGCACCATAATCTCACCTTCAGAACAATGAATGCAGGACAATGTTTACCTTCACCGGACTACTTCATTTGTTTATTCATCATGAGAAGCCTCGCAGTGGACCAGTGGTCAAAGGGTGGTATAATACCCTTCATTGATCCTTTACTGCGTTGGAACCAGAATGGTTTTAGGCAGCCGCAGAGATCAACCATCTCTCAGATTCTGGCCCTCAGGCGTATCATTGAAGGCATAAAAGCTAAGAATCTTCCTCTGACCGTAGTGTTTATTGACTACTCAAAGCTTTTGACGTATACACCGAGACCGCATGTTTGAAATCCTACAAGTATATGGAATTCCAGGAATCATTATTGATGCAATCAAGGCAATATATAACAACTCTACTGCTTTGGTGAATACTCCAGATGGTGACATTGATCATTTACAGATTATGGCAGGTGTACTGAAAGGAAACACCTTAGCCCCCTTCCTTTTTATAATTGTGCTTGCATATACATGTCATGCGACATACTTTGAAGGAAATCCAACACTCTACTGGCATCATTATTGAGGAAAGAAAAGCAGGAGATATCCCGAAATAATCAGCATTTATATAGCGCCTTAGCAGAAGATCAAAGCGCTGAATGGCTCTGAACTTGATAACATTAAGGATTTCAAGTATCTAGGATCGTCACTACCAGATTCATTACATGACATCAAGTGCCGAAAAGCTCAGGCATAGGTTGCATGCAACAAACTTGACAACATCTGGAAGTTAAAACGCGGGGTTAAAACTTGATAGAAACATCAAAATCAAGTTTGTCAGGGCATGTGTAGAAAGTATCCTATTATATGGCTCAGAAACCTGGACGGTAACTCAAAGGTTTCAGGATAGAATTGATGGATGCTACACACAGCTACTCCGAAGAGTACTTTTACATCAGCTGGCGAGATCACCAAACAAACAGAGTGGTGTTTGGTGACATCCCTCATCTGTCAGTCACTTTGAGAAAGAGGCGTCTACAGTTTGCTAAGGACCAGTCTTGACCTAAGTGATATTTTACAGCTCATGATGAATAAAGCTACGGTACCAATACCGTAAGCTGCTTCCACTATTCCGACCGATGATGATGATGCAATACTGATATGGTTTGTTTATTACACTAAACATGCTAAAGAAGAGAAGAGAGGAATTGCAAACAAAAGGTTGATTTTCAATCCGAGTCATTAATTATCAGACAATTTATTGCCAGATTTGCTAAATTTGGATAATGAAATAGCAAATATATATCTTTAACGTGACATTTACTTCTCAGAATGATGACTTCGATTCCAGTTATTTAAGGACAATTAGTTATTGACCTGACGAGAAATTCACATTTGCAGGATGGACGATGTATAACAAAGATCGTCTACTTGTATCCGTCATATCTCAGCGAATTTATTGTCGATATCGCTGTAACCTGTATCTTAATTATCAACAAGAACCTACAGTCCAACTCCAATCAAGATATCCATTATTATTATTTTGAGATGTGTACAGCAGTAGCTCATTTCGGTTTTTAATATGAGGATGTTGCACTTCTTTGATTAAGTTTATTTTCTGCCCAATGAAACATACCACACGTGGAAAATTAAAAACGTGTTTGAATTCATTTTTGTATTTCCACTGTATTTCCTATGTCTTTCTTTATTTTCGGAAACGAGTGAAGTTAGCGCCCTTTGGAACAAAAGTGTCTCGACCAATTTTTAGAAACCACTTTTCCAAAAAATCTTTACTTAGAAATAAAGTGCACCTGAAAGACATTGTCAAATAACATTGAAAACAGAAAACCGCATTCAAATACCTCTTAATTTTTTTTGGATTATGACATTTTGTTATTTCGTGAGAAAACTGTAATTTTGCACATATTTTGAAACAACAACAATTTTGTTCGTGTGCCATTTTCAAAACAAAAATCCCAATAATCTTACGTTTTTTTCATTGAATTTTATTAAGGAGATTCATATCAATGTTCTACCACCATAAAAAAACCCACATATTTCTACAATTTTGGCCTTAAAATAGTGAATTATATTCAAATTTCCGGGAATTTCCGGAAGTGTTCGCAAATTTCCGGAAATTGCCGAGGGTCATAACTTTGGACCCGAACATGCTACAGATGTAGACCAAAGGTTAAAAGTTGTATTTTGTAACTCTCTTTCATATTCTGTACTTAACTCTTAGATGGTTTTAACTGGAGTCCTAGAAGACAATAAACAGATATTTACTGTTCATGAGGGAAATAGTAGGCCCGCGGTCTCCAGTCATCGAGGGGACTTAATACTTAGAATAGTAAATATATGCCTTGTGTGATTTTCACACCTCGTTGATTAATGACGCTTAATTTTACCTAAAATATACCACTGCATAATGGATCTAGTCAATCATAGAAAAAATGGTGTGATGATAGCTGTAGACAATCCCGAGAATCATGCAGAGTTTCATTGGATTTACTCATATGATAATAGAGTTATGGGCCCTAATTGCCATGCTGTTTGTACCATAACACGCACGATATTTGTGTCACGTGAAAATCGAAACATGTTTCTGGTAGCCTAAAGTATCCCCTTCCTCATACTCTTCCCCTTTCCCACCGTTCAATGTTGCGAGGCCCTGTGATGGTGGGCAAATTGTGGGAATCAACATTGATCAGGGGAAACGGGGAACACTTTACATTACACCTTCTGTCGTTTTCTTCTACTTTGGTGTGATGATAGCTGTAGACAATCCCGAGATACATGCAAAATTTCATTGGATTTGCTCATATAATAACAGAGTTATGGCCCGAACACTGAAATTAGATGATTTTCTTAAGCAATTTTAAATTCATAGCAAAAATGTGTTCGAACACTGACCCTAATTGCCATGCTGTTCGTACCATAACACGCACGATATTTGAGTCACGTGAAAATTAAAATTTGTTTCTGGTAGCCTGAAGTATCCCCTTCCTCATATCCCCCCCCCCCCCCCCTTCCCACCGATTAATGTCGCGAGGCCCTGTGCTGATGGTGGATAAATTCTGGGATTCACTTTACATTACACCTACAAAGTGTTCGAACAATATTTTCTAGTTAATTTTAATATTGTTTTAATACATACTCTGTACTGGGCTGCATGTACATTTTAACTTGATTTTTGTAGGAGCTCCTTTTTTAATTCAAATGTAACAATTTTAGCGTAAAATTGCAAAAATCTTGCCCCCCCCTATTGCTTGCCCAACCAAAATTACTCAATTATTTAAAATTAATTACTAAATTTGTTTGCGATAGACATTTTATATTAGGGGAAAACCTCATCTAGTCATTATTCTATTATACTCATGCTAATTACTAATTAGTTATTGGACTTATTTTGCATTATTGTTACTATTATTAGTGCATCTGGGGATGGGAGGAGCAACAATTTTACCAGGTACCATTCTGAAGGAGCTCATAAGGAATATAGCTATATGAAGGGCGTTCTATTCATGATTTATAAGGATAGTAATTATTATTGATTAACCTGAATAATTCATGACAAATTACTGTAATTAATTAATGTCTGGGCTGCATGAAACTGTAGCTTTTAATTAAAGACCAGCGATTTACTTTAGCTTATAGTATGATAATGATTGTCTAAATTTAGTTGCAATAGAAATGTTATAAGAGGAAATCCTCTTGGCAATATATATTTTCATGGCAATACATTTCCTAGGAGACGTTTGAACGCCTATAGCAGTAATACTAGAATAAAAATGAAAGGGAAAATAAAGAATTATTTTGAGGATCTAAATTATTCTTATTTATCTACCGCGATAAGGACTCCGCGCGTTGATTTTCGTAGGTGCTCTTTGTGTTCAGGATTGGAGTTTGCTGGCGCGCGAATTTGGCTTTAATTCGACAGTCTCGTGATTCTATTGGCTGTATTTAAATGAAATAATTAAGCATGTACCAATGACTACCATCTTAATTTTAGATGTATATAATTTACTACATGTGACATCGAATGTGGTAATTTCACTAGCAAAGGGCAGTGTGTCTAGGTTGTATTGACAAATATACTTGGCTAGTACAAAAGAGTTAAAAGGGAACTATTTGAACTTTACGATTGCACCACAGACAGTGTTCAAATTAAGTCTCCAGTCGGAAATGCGCATGTTTTACCACTGTGCTTTCATAGACGGTGTTATCGTCTATTACAGCACATCCTCTGAATATAAAAATATGCTTTGTGATTTGTTTATGAAATTCTGCGAAATCCCGACTTTGTGACTTACCTTAACTGGACTAAAGTATTACATTATGTAGCATAGTATTCACAGATTTATACATTAACAATGTAAGTTTGCAGGTTAAGCATACTTGCAATAGCAAATTATGGTACTGGGTACTAACATTTGTGTCCTGTACGTATTCTACAATTGTTTCCTTACAAGGGTCACTTAAAATAATAGTTTATTGCAAGATCCTGTAAATTAAGGTTTTTGAAGTTTATCTCGAGAGAATTGTGATTATTAGCAATGGTTTTCTTTTTCATTTCTTGTATAATTTGGAGATGTGTGTATACAGTCATTATTGGCAAAGAAGTCCGATACCAGAATATGTTGGAATTATTCCGACGTGAAAACCATTCCTAAAGAGGCTGGCGCAATATTATTTTAATTCTGTTGAACCCTACCTATTATATACATGATGAGGAGCGGTTTAGTAAATGCAAACTACTAAAGTTGATGCTCGAAATTTCAATAAATTTGCCAAAATGTGAAATATTTCGCCGCGCATCATATTCCATGTTCTATTACATTGTAAGTGTTCGACCAATATCTTTATGTAATATTGTAATGTAAAAAGGCAGTTAACCTCTATAAATACCCCAAAAGAGTGCTGAATTATAATTTTCATTATATTCACGAGGAGAGTGTAGATCGACACACCAAGTTATTCCTAGAAACGAGACGGGGAGTGATAGCGATTAAGCACCATACCTTTTCGTCGAGCATTAGAGAATACCTTTGTCAGCCATCTCAGTCTTCATTTTGGAATCTAAAATGCACCTCATGTGTCAGTTCATATCATCCCACATGAAATCCAGCTTTTTTGTGTCTGACAAGGATCTACGTTTTCCCTGAAAATACCTTTAAAAATATCATTCTTTTCTCATCCCATATTTCAGGAATCGCAAACGCTGGTATTATCGTTCGCATAACATTCCCTTACATTTTTATTAATTTACTCATTTATTCGCACGCTGTGTTAGCTTTCTAGATGTTTAACGTGTGTCTTTGACACGAGCTGATCTCCACGGTTTTTAGTCAATTTTGGTAATGACTTTAATAGATCAGTTAAATTCTGTATCTTTTCTTAAACGGATATACTAACAATTCAGAAAACCCTTAATTTTTCGTGGTCATAATCCATCCATTGACATGAAGTTGTCGTGTTAAACTGGTTCATCGAGATTCATGTTTACAATAATGCCAATTCTCTATTCTCATTATTATTATTAATTACATAAGAGCATTAATATAACATATCAGGTTTAGATTCTTCTTAAAGCAATACATTTTTAATCAGAGATAAATAAATTATATGAGTACTAGCTAAAAATTGATGTCAAAAGGGGTTAACCTTTTTAGCCATCCTGTAATCCAACTTCACAACCAATAGGCTACTGGTCCAAAACGGGGGTCAATCTTAGGCCGGGGAAGGGGAACTGACATTGAGCAAATTGTATTAGTATTTGAATCCCCATAGACACCCTTTCCCCTTTCAGATTTCAGCCTGTATTTAATTTCCTAAAACCCCTTTTCTTTCAAATTGAATGAAGTCTATTAAATCTACGT
Source organism: Ophiura sarsii (assembly GCA_035610835.1). Taxonomy (NCBI): domain Eukaryota; kingdom Metazoa; phylum Echinodermata; class Ophiuroidea; order Amphilepidida; family Ophiuridae; genus Ophiura; species Ophiura sarsii. Next base: position 39,554,316 of record CM069443.1, on the reverse strand, counting down.
TTCAAAACCTTAAAGGTTGTTTTAACACAACGTGGGAAAGCAATGAAAACCTACCCCAAACAAGAAATAAACTCTGGAGCTCACACTTTTCAGACCCACTATGGCATACCCAATTGGAAACAAACCCAGACGAACAAACATAACCGCATTGTATAGAAAAAATATTACTTACCGTCAACATACTTTGTTTCGCTTTTTTATCCGGAACAAAATTGTCGAATTTAAATCTAGTGCAATACATTTGAAATAGAAACAATAAGACACCGTTCAAAAAAGTTGTCATTCAATTCAAACTCAGTCCTTGAATTAAAATAATTTTGGACTCAAATGCAATAAAGTAGAATATAATTAAAAATTGCCAACATAATGTTGGTTTCTCTATTTCAGTGCGCTGTCAGTTCAATGCGGTATAGTTTTACTTTATATTTTTGGCAATTTGCTGTTGTGGAAATGTTTCAAAATATTTTGAAGAAGTAAAATTGAGTATATTTGAAAAGATTTGATTTTTTTAATTGACAATTTAAAAAACTCTATTTTGAAAATACCATATTTAGGTTTTAAATCATATTAGTGTTAGTTAAAGTACTCACCTAAAACCACTTTCAACAGTAGTAAAATCACAACATTAGATCGGCTTGCTCCAAGGAACAGCATTATTTTCGTTGTTCCCTCCTCCTAGGATTGTAGAAAAAGAATGATTGGTATGATCGATATGAATGAATATATAATGCTATATCTCAGTAATATGACGAATTTCCTTAGAATGATCAAAAATCACACAGACCGGCGGATTGTGTTCGAAGTAGGTTGTTAGGACATGAATTACATTCTTTTCCACGTGATCAGGCAAAACCATGACTATACGTTGACTTGCACGAGACAAAACTGATTGCTCTCTCATATTTGCGGCTATCAATTGAATTGGCTTATAATAACAAGTGCGTAGTTTAGGTCATTGCCTTGGAAACTGTCGTAAACAATAATCACTTATTCATAAGGTGGTATCTGCTATCTTCTACCTAAGAGGAGGTACTCACGTTACGTATATGGTACATGGAGATGTAAGATTCTATATCTAATGGGTCAATTATGAAAAAATTCCCTGAACATAGGGTATGATTTTGTGCTAGAAAATCCCTAAACTTTTAGGTCATGGAACTTTACACGGGCTTTTATTTTCCAGGGTGATATCCTCGTCCAATATTCCCGCTAATTTGCAAATCGGAGATGAAATATAATTTGACTTTTCCAAATTCCTATTCGAATTATCTCACTTAATCTGGCTCGGGTTAGTTCCCGGGTTACCCCGAATCTTACCTACAATTTCTAGCGGTTCTATCTAGGAAAGGTGTTTAATATGAAGGGTTTTGATATATAACACGTCAAAATATTCCTGTCATTTGATTGGTGGGTACAAAATCATGTGACATACACTATTACACAGAAGTATTACGATCATCTGCTAAATTATATTGTTAATCATAATGATAACCATAAATAATTAGCAATGACCAACCTCAAGTAGGGTTAACTCAAATTGTCACCAAATGATATATCAAACAACAAATGTGTGTAGCTTCCTATAATACATTAAAACAAGGTTAAGGTTTAATTAGCTAATAAAGCTCCAAATAAATATATTAATGTCCGGACGTGAGCTTCGTATGCATATTTGAGTGTCCCACGGTTGAGCTAAGCTTACTACGTTGCAGGCCTATTATGTACTGCGGTGTACCATTCATAACGAGTTTGAGGAAAATAAGGAGTTGGAGGAAAGAGAAACGCCATTTAACAGACGTGTCGAGACTATTGGTATGGTTATTTACGACGCCATGTGCTTGTTTTCACAAAAGCAGCCATATTCGTCCCTGCTAATCACAACTTATCTCCCGTATAGCCACATTTTGTCATGCTGAACTATCCAGAACTATAGAGGACTTCCTTTCTAAATCACCGTCATAAATCATAATATAGAATTCATCACAGAAGGGAGAAAAGTTCCCATAAAAAGTACTATGAGGTAAATCAGGGAAATAGTATATTTCTATTTCGCTGCCGTATTAATTTTCCCTGCGTTTATCATCAAAATGAAGAATTTGAGGCTTCAGCTCACTGGTGAAAATGAATTGAAGCAATTACTCGACGATGTAAGCAGTGTTAATACGAAAAAGCAAATGAAATATGCCATAAATCGGCTGGATCAATGTTATATAAAACAAATGTTTACTGCTCTATATTCCGGAAATATTGGAAAATAAGTCCCCTCGATGACTGGAGACCGCGGGCCTACTATTTCCCTCATGAACAGTAAATATCTGTTTATTGTCTTCTAGGACTCCAGTTAAAACCATTCAAAATTTGTTTTCCTGTTCAGATTTCACACCACTAAATGGTTTCCCTATACGTTTACATGTAAAAGGGTTGTTACAAAAAGCCCATTTTCTCGCTTAAAAAGCGACTGGATTTTTCAATTTGACATTTTCCTTAAATTTTATGATATCTTTGATCATTTAATCAAAACAAATATATATGGTAACCCCGAAAGTTCTGAGAAATAAGACCCCAAAGTTGGACAATTGGTGTAGCGCCCTCATTTATCAGAAAAAGTTGAGAAATGTTGCCAGATCATTTACAATCAAAATACATCCAAAAAACCTACAAAATGCATTGAAAATATTTCTTTTTCCACTGTGGTATTAGGTAATAGTCCTAAAATCAGGATTAAACTACAACTTTAATCATGTGGGAGCAATAAGTACCATTTCTGATTAATTCTATAATCAATGGGCCACAGGATGCCCAGCTGATAAAAAAACCCTTTTGATTGTCGTCCACAAGGACTGAAATAATTTACTGGCGTGGAATCTAAAGGGACAATTGTTTTAATTTTTATTGTTTTTACTTTCAATTTCAATCCTCACAATTATATAAAAACTATTCTTTTGCAAAAACAATGAGCTACACATGATTTTTTTACCATTTCAAATCAGAGCCAATCTTGGCCTACCCCTTAAACATGTACTATCTACTGAAGACAGCAAACTGCCAAAATATAACCTGGGCTTTTTGGGTCACACCAAATAATATTTAGGACTGAATGTGGAAAAAAGAAGTAGGGTGTCCATTTTAGTCATTATAATGTTAATTTACATCTTTTCACTTGCTTTTGTAATTTTAACAACAAAGTGGAGCACTGTGTGTTAGTTTAGTGTGAAATACCATGGAATATGATTAGGTTGTATGTTTGGCCTGCCATACATGCAAATTATGCTGAATTACATAAAACCTGATCATGTGAATTGATCTAATCAATGTATTTTTAAACACTTTTTGAACATGGATTCTGAAACCTTCTAGACCCCTTAATTTAAAAAAAAGTTTTTTGTTTTTTGTTTTTTTATACATGGGGGTGGGGGGGGGGGGGCGGGTGGGGGCTGGGGGAGGTGTGATGATTTGATCGGGGGGATAATTTATGACTGGCAAGTGAATCTATTAGATGTAGTAATTGAAAATCTGTCCCCAATAACCTTACTTGCACACAACACTAATTTAGGCTAGAATTCAAAGTAAGCTTCAAAATCCAATAGCTAGGCAATGTATCCTTCCAACACTATTGAATTTTGAAGCTTTCTTTATCAATTCAACTAGCCGATATTGTGCGTCTTGATTCAGCACAAAACTAACCCGAGTCATTAAATAGCTGCTTCAAGGTAGACTTGATCTCGGGTCTCTGGCATAGGGATCTAGACTAATCTTTTTAAGACTGATTTCAACAACATAGCTTAAAAAAGACACCCACCTTAATCTTAATTTCACTTTCCACCAACACTCAGATTGACCTTGTTTGCAAGGCAAGTATACTTCAAGGCAGCTATTTATTCTAATTTGAGCTTCAAATATGACCGAAGATTAGTAATGACATGATGTAGTAAGCTTATAAATCAAATCCTTTCACTTTGTTACGCTGTTGTTGATAATGACGACAAGACTGCCGAATTTGGTAGGCTACTTTCATCGTGTAATCTGCCTGTATCGTTTGCTTCTGAAATCATGGTGAAATCGAATATTTTGCCCTATCTTACCATAGATTTGTAGTGGAATTGTCAAATTGGACCTGATCTCAGTGAATTTCAAGCACTTTAATAGCAGATTTATCAAAATATCATCAGAAAAATGAAGCGAACGATATCTAAGCACACCAGCACAGAGCAACATTCAGATTTTACACCACTAAATGGTTTCCCTATACGTTTACATGTAAAAGGGTTGTTACAAAAAGCCCATTTTCTCGCTTAAAAAGCGACTGGATTTTTCAATTTGACATTTTCCTTAAATGTTATGATATCTTTGATCATTTAATCAAAACAAATATATATGGTAACCCCGAAAGTTCTGAGAAATAAGACCCCAAAGTTGGACAATTGGTGTACCGCCCTCATTTATCAGAAAAAGTTGAGAAATGTTGCCAGATCATTTACAATCAAAATACATCCAAAAAACCTACAAAATGCATTGAAAATATTTCTTTTTCCACTGTGGTATTAGGTAATAGTCCTAAAATCAGGATTAAACTACAACTTTAATCATTTGGGAGCAATAAGTACCATTTCTGATTAATTCTATAATCAATGGGCCACAGAATGCCCAGCTGATAAAAAACCTTTTGATTGTCGTCCACAAGGACTGAAATAATTTACTGGCGTGGAATCTTCCAGCAATTCCTTCCACGATCCCTCTATTATATTCGTTTCATTGATCTAACGGTTCTAGGACAAACGGTTCTAACGGTTCTATCTTCTATAGTGTTCCCGTTAAAATTAGTCAATATTTGTTTTCCTGTTCCAGCAATTCCTTCAACGATTCCTCTATAACGTACGTTTCATTTATCTAACGGTTTTAGGAAAGATTGTTCAATAAGTTTCTATCTTCTATAGTATTCCCGTTAAAATTATTCAATGTTTGTTTTCCTGTTCCAGCAGTCCATTTAACGATCAGAGGGATAACCTATTTCGAGGGCATATTTCTCAGAACTTTCAGGGTTACCCTATATAATTCTGTGTGAAATCTTGTTCTAGGAAAGATTGTTCAATACGGTTTCTATCTTCTACATGTTAAAATCATTCAACGTTTGTTTTCCTGTTCCAGCGGTCCCTTCAACGATCCCTCTATTACCTACGTTTCCGTGATCAATCAGTTCTAGGAAAGTTTGTTCAATAGGGATTTCTATCTTCTAAAGTACTCCCGTTAAACCATTCAATGTTTATTTTCCTGTTCGAGCGGTACCTTCAACGATTCCCCGATTACTTACGTGTCCTTGATCTAGCGGTTCTAGGAAATATAGTGCAATCTTCTAGTACTCAAGTTAAAATAATTAAATGTGTGTTTTCCTGTTCCAGCAATCTCTTCAAAGTTCCTTCAGTTGCTGGAGAGAGGAGAGAGAGGGGAGAGTCCAGCAATCCCTTCAAAGTTCCTTCAGTTGTTGGAGAGGGGAAAGGTCCAGAAGTGGGGCAAGTTCAGCCTTTTGAGACATCTGTCTTTAACCTTTACTCATGCCTTTACAGTAAGACCGGAGTACTCATGACTTAACAGTAATGCCCGAGTACTCATCTCTTTACAGTAATGCCTGAGTACTCATTCCTTTACAGTTAGGCCTCAGTACTCATTCCTTTACAGTAAGGCCTGAGTACTCATTCCTTTACAGTAAGGCATGTGTACTCATTCCTTTACAGTATTCAATAATAATCGATTCAACTGAGTTGCCGTAGAAATGAAAGAAATGTATCAAATGTACGTATATTCTGCGTTTATATTGCGTCTAAACACTCGTTTGACCTTAACGTTATCCACATCGTTTAACTAAACGCAATTCTTCGAAAATAGGTTTAACTTAAACACGCGTCTAAGCCGCTGAAAAGTGTCTAACTATAAACATGGGTATGGGGGTAGATAGAAACTAGCGCGCTTAACTCAACATTTGCACTAATTACACGTCGTGATTTTCCTTTCGCAAGGGTCGCATAGTTGGGTACATTTCGAGTTGACCAATATAGACGCTAAATAGACGTACATAGATGCATTCCTTTCATTGTTACGGTAACCCATTTGAATCTATGGTTGTTAAATAAATACAATTCCTTTCCAATGGCACGCTTCAACGACTTTTCTGATATATTCATCGTGTTTAAAAACGTGTTTTGTTAAACGTATTGTCTTAAAAGATAAACTTGCGTTTACTTAATTTAAATATGAGTTTAGCTTTAGGCGGTTTTAGGCTTAAACCGCGTTTAGTACGAGAATACCGCACAAGTTCGTGCTCAATAGATATTAGGCCCTCTTACTTCTAAAAACCTCTTAAATTGACGATTTTCAAGAAAAAAGGGTACTTTTTCAAAATCCTGTCAACATTTTATCGTTTAGGGGTTCAAATTGTGGGAGAAAATACATGGAACCTTCATGTAATGGTGATAATGGTGAATTTTGGGTTTCCGCGTTGAGAGGGTGTCTGGAAAATCTGTAGTCATGCATGCTTTAACACATAATATTTGACTCCCTCCCCCAGCCCATGGGGCACAACCCTCCAAAAACATACCATACAGATGATGCCATCATATCATTATTTATCTATGATGATTAAGATCATACAACAAATATTGAGTAAGGTCTTTTAAGACCTAAATCAAAGATACAGGGTGAAAAGATAAAAAGATCGCATAATGTGCCTTTGATTCACACACCAACACCCCCACACACAAATCAGTTTGAGTACAAGTCTCTATTTTAGAGTCAATCCACCTGATCAAGAAAACGCTTAGTAACTGCCATAGCTGACTGATTCAAGAGAATGGCGTGGAAATTGCCATTTCATTATTTGTCTTTGAAATAGAGGTCGCTTCTAAAAAGGTTAAGAGCATAAGTTGTGTCCTGGAAACCTAATTTATGTGAAATGCATTATTTAAATTATGATTTTAGCATAACATCTACTTCCAAGTGATCTATATTGATGATGAAATCAATGACAAATAATGTTTACAGTAATTATCAATTTCAAGACAGACAAGTAAAGACCAATGTTTCCATTAGTAAAGAAAAAAGGACGCATTTTTTTGTCTAAATATGCTATTTTCGATATTTTCCCCCTGGATCTTAAATAAAGAACAAATTGCAGTAAAAAATGCTACTAATAAATGTACGTGGCCTACAGAAAATAATCTTGTCTTTTATAATTTATGAATACTATAAGCCATACTTTGTACTTTTATAATCTATGAAATAAGACAATTGGTCATATTTTGGTGCATAAAGTTTATTCAAACAATACCCATAAAATGTGCAAACCTAGCATAACAAAATGTACAGAAAATGAAATTAAAAAAAAGACATAAAACTAAAAAAGACACAAGAGATATAAGAATATACAGGGTGGGTTAGGATGATTCGGACCCAAGTTAGCAGATATTTTTTCTGGCAATAAGAGTATGCTGGAAATACTTTAATTTCATATGAAGGGTTGAAGCCTTCTCTTTCACAGACGTTTTGAATCTTACAAATTAATGTTATGTTACTTTCATTAAAATGTCTCATTTTCCAGTCTGCACATGAAATTAGCCCACACAATATTGTTTTGAAAGAGAAAGTTTAAATCTAAATGAAAACTGAACCAAACGATTGTATTAATGTCAAGTATTCCTAGCCAACTTTGGGATTTAGAGTAATTTCTATGTGTATTCATTGCAAACGCATTTCTTCACAATGGTATATACGATGGATTTAATTGGATTTATCAGCTATTAGGCCTACATATTTGTATTTAAATTTTTCTACACGTGTATATATAGGACTATTGCCAAAAGACTGCTAAAGACAATAAATATGTTAGCATTAGTTTTAAAATCTTTGATAAACTCAACTAAACTGAGCTTCAAAGAAACTTTAACATGAAACGCCCTCTATCCTGGATTTCATCCTGTGAATTGAGTTTTTTCCCCAATCACTTGTATGAACATAAGACTAAAATATCTTCTATGTTAACAGAGCGATACGATTTTCATAACTGACGGATCATTCTAAAACAACCCCGGGACTGTCCAGCCCTAACCCTAACCCTAACCCTAACCCTAACCCTAACCCTAACCCTAACTCTAACCCTAACCCTAACCCTAACCCTAACCCTTACCCTAACCCTAACCCTAACCCTAACCCTAAACCTAACCCTAAACCTAACCCTAGTCCACCTAGGGTTGGTCGACTTAGGGTTGGTCGACTTAGGGTTGGTCTACCCCGGGTCGCTCTACCCCGGGTGGAAAGTCATGTGGGTATTTCCATTGCTGCATATTTATATAGTACTTTCTGTCATATGAATGCGTTAAAGATATTAACACCAACTATAGTATTCCAAACTCTGACTCTCTATAATAAAGGATAATTATAATTCTTTAATTGTAATATCGTCACTTTAGAATTTCAAAGTTTTAACTGGCATTTCAGACTTGGTGAGATAATGTTATTTCAAAAGCCATTATATTTGGTAAGCTTTAAAATGATATGTTAACAAGGTTAAGTTTTCTTTAAATACCGCACTTTTTGTTGCTGTGATTTTAAATCGGCTGTATCCCAGAATTATCAAAATGTCAGTTATAAACTTGTAATTCGTAGTTGACCATAACTTAATGTTTATCCAGAACTTATCAATCCAGGATTTATCAATGGCTGATAATCTGCTGAATGCTCCAGTTTATCAACACTTGCGCCAAATATCCAATCCAAACTCTTGCCGAATTCTTCGTCATGGGACATTTGCTAAAATAAATACACAAGTATAAATACACTAAGTAATTAATTCAAATGATGTCAAGAAAATCAAATCAAAATGTTTTGACATTAACAAGCCAAATCAACCAAAACTAAGTTGATTATAAAACAGAACGATGTAATTTGAATGAATTCATATAAAAAGTGGCATTTTACCATCAGACTATCAATCCAACAAACAAACACCCATCCCAACAAACAAACACACACAAAAACAACCCCCAAAACAAACAAACATACAAACACCCCAACAAAAAACAAAAACAAAAAACAAACACCACCCCAACATACAAACATACACCCCAACAAACAAACTCGCTCGTCGTGCTGTCTAAATTGTGTATGAAATACCATGTCAAAGTTGTAAAGTCTTATATTGGGGAAAGTGGCATATTGTTTGGGACAAGTCTATTATTAAGGAACACAAAACTAAAGTGGACAAAATCAGTGCAAAATCTAATCTATAGAAGAACAGTACAATTTTGCTATAACAGAACATGTCGCAGCTACAAACCACGTCATCAGGTGGGAGGAGCCCAAGGTCATTGACAAGAAGGTACGCAAAACAAGTCATGCCATCTGGATTCGTAAGAGAGGACAATCCACTGTTAACAAAGACGAGAGGAGAGGGCTTATCAACTAAACAACATATATGACCAACTGATCTCTTTACCACCCTATACATCCGGCGGTAACCGCTATTAAAAAGCCAGTGAAGAGAAAATATGTCAATTTGTTTGATGAAGCGCTCAGTTGAGCATGAAACGTTACTTGTAAATGCAAGTATAAGCTTATTAAACTTTCCACCGTGGATTTGTCATAAGAAAATCACCCTTCCTACTATCTGTTCTATAGATATTCGACAAGAACCACATGGTGCACTGTTAAAAACGTGACGTGTACCCCGCTCCCTTTACCAAACAGGGCGTTCGTTCGATTAGCTTTAAATTCTTTTATGTGACATTAGTGGTTTATGTTTATGCAACGAATATTAATAGATGATTCTCGTAAAATAGACACTTTATAGACGCCTCCCGCTAAGGGGGTGGGGCGGGGGTCCACAACTTTTGGTGTAGGGGTGCGCCACGGAGGCAGAACATGGGGGGCTTTTGGGCTTGGGGACTGAAGAAATGCCAACGTAACTTGTGAACTGAATTTTAGATTTTAGGCTATGGAGGTGAATATTTTCACACTTGTGCTTTTGTAATTGAAATGGCGACTTTAGAGAACTGATACATGATTATAACAATAAACGAACCAAAAGTCCAAGTAACTTGACTGTCTATACTATAATTTTAATTCTTAAATTGTACATGCTGTCTCGAAATGATTAGTACCCGTAGATGCACACATTTTATTTATGTTTCTCATAATAAAAATCAATGGTTTTGACATTTCAGGTCTTTTTTTTGGATAATGTCAAGATAATCATGAATGTCAAAAATAAACATGAAATAAACATAGGCCTACCTGTGTTTACCCAGTGATGATGTAAATGGCAAAAATATCTGCTTTTCCAACATCTGAAATAAAGACATTCACATAATGTTTTGCGACATCTGACAGGTATCTATTTAGAAATTACCATTAAATATCATTTATATATCAACGATCTGTCGGATCATAACCCTCTAGTGGGAAAAAGAAAATGGAGGTTCCTAAAATACTTGTTCAAAACAGGTTTGAGTTCTTTTGTTTTAGGTTTTCACACTTTTAGCAGTAACGTGAAACAAATGGGAAACAGTAAAGCTTTGTCCTGGACTAAAAGTAAGACCAGAACTAAAGTAGGCCTATCAGAAGTTGGTTTGTATGGATATTTTCACCGGGGGATAGGGGGAATCCATTTCTGAGGGGACATGTATGTAAGAATGTTATAACACTTTCCACGCGGATATTAGTATATTAAGCTACCATATACAAAACAGATTTTACAGAAATCTTTTCCAATTTTCAGAGTCTATCTCAAGGATTACTGAACCAATACTAGTTATGTTTGTACTTATTTCAATGCATTTCTCACTGTGATTTTAAATATGATAATGAAATTCAATAATGTTGACATTTTTTAAACATTTTGTGAAATTTTGGAATGTCATCTGCAGACGCCTGCCGCGTGGAAAGTGTTAAGACAACCCTACCTTTCAGGGTTTATCCGTGGTGTAAGACAGCACAGAACTAACCTATAGCAAAAAGGCCTCTATTGACGGATTAAAGGAATATACAGCTTTATTCCGTATGGGTCTTTTCACTAGTCTAACTTATGAATGTTTTACTCCAAGAATATACCCCTTTCAGTCTTGCTTTCACCCGATGAACAAATTGTTTCTTCAAATGCATTATAGACGTTATTCACAATTGGCGCATTTACGTCAAAAGAGGGCCGCGCTATCCAACTGAGCATGCTCAGAGCAATTAGTGCTCCAAAAACGAGGCTAACGATGTAGCCGAGACGAGAGTGATGTAGTTTTCAATGTGGTGAACTTTGCACTAATCATAAAGAGTGCTTCATACTTCTGAGCTGTTCAATATTTGACCTTATTACATTCGTGAAATAAACTTGAACGTATAAACTATCTATTCCACTAGTTTGAAATGAAATGTTAATGATGTAACCGACACTATCTAGGAAAATGAAGAAGTTCACAGTTCATTACATTGCAGTAAAGGTACGAGATCGTATGTTTATCGAGTATGTCTCCCTCTTTAGACATGAAATCGCCAATTATGAATAACGTCTAGTCTATTAGTGTTAGTGTCATTTGTCAAGAATATTTATTTATTTATTTAAATTATTTTATTTTAACTCTTTTTCTTCTTTTCTCTTTTACCTTGATAGTTGACCCAAGTAACCGCGGTGTCCAATTTACTGTATAGAAACGCCGGATGGTAACCTGGTTGTTGCTCCCAATTACAAACGGTGCCTAGGGCCATAATATGCCAACCAATATCAAAACTACATCCATTTTGGCTTTTTTGCATGAAAAAATGCCGATTTTGGGACCCTGCTATTGTAAAAACGAGGGCAGATTGGAGATCAGTGTATGAGGTGTACAGGAGACGATCTAATGATATCCAATTTGCTTTGGTGGAGTCAGTCCCGTTAAATGTCATTCGAAAAAGCTCGCCACCCATGTCATTGTACAAAACCAACTGCACCTATTATATACAGTTAACGCAAAAAAAAAGTATATTAAAATGTATTGTCCTTAGAAGGTCAGCTACGTACTGCAGCCAAAGTACAAACTACAAGTACACAGCCAGTTTGAAAAACCCAAGCTTAAAACTGTATTCATGTGGAATGAGCTGGAGTAGTCAATGCATCACACAGTGATGCACACATACAGTTAAGCCCACAATTATTATTATTATTATTCATACCCTTTTTTTTCTTCTCATATCTATACCTGCTGGAGTGGTGGAACTTTACACAATAGACTTTAGTTTGCAAGTACAAATCAATATATTTGGGCTCAACATTTTTTGCATAACAATGGAATTTAACAAGAATTGTGTTTTTATGCCTGTCCAAAATTATTCATACCCCATTCCAAGTCTCAGGATTGATGCCATTTTTGTGTGATAATACACATGTTTTAGGCTTTTGTGCCTTTTATGTTGTTATGCAATAATTCCATGATGTATGCATACAATGTGGATGCATTACAAATGTGTACTATTGAATGTACAGTGAAGGATGTTATAGGACAACACTCTTTGTCAGCATGACGAAGAAGATCAAATAACTCAGTGAGGACCAACTAGCTAAATGAGATTGTGAGATAGGCTTTTACGACGTTATTCATAATATAAGTACAAAGTTTTAACGGGTTCGCCGTCGGACAAGTTTTAATCTGTCAAGCTTTCGTCAGGATTAGCTCTGACTTCTTCAGGACCAAATTGTTATAATATTAAACAAAACATAGAGATTGCCACTTCTCTTGTTATCATCATTTGGGCTGCCCCTTGCCCGATGATTTGAGAGGAGGTGCCCTTTCCTACTTGTGAAAGAATTGGTGGCTCTGAAAAGAGCCGTTCAGATGGATTGCCGCTTCCACTGAACACGTAGGTTGCCACTGGCCTACTATATATAAATTTGATTCTAATAGAACCTCCAATGGAAATAAAGTAGAGACTAAATGAGGACCTTTTTGAGCTAAATGACGACCTTTTTGAGCATATTGTGAATGCTACAGGGGAAAGGCTACAGAGCTATTTCGAAACAATTCAAAGTGCCAGATGCCTCCAGACAAAGCATAATTAGGAAGAACAAGAAGTTCCATTCAGTAAAAAATATTGAAGGACGCAGTCGGAAGGCAACGGTGTCCCCTTGTTTGGCAAGAAAGGTATTGCGAAAGGCCAACCATCAATGCTCTCCTGAACAACCTTGACAATTCTTGGACCAAGATATCATGGTAGACACTCCAGCAGACATTGTACATGAGAGGTCTCCATGGAGGCCGACCAAGAAAGACACTACTCCTGAAAAGAGACACAGAGAAACTCGTCTTGCATCTTAGCAAACCCCAACCTGCCAACACTGAGGACCAAAAGCTTTAATCTTTGTCCAGAAGTTCTCTTGCAAATGCTAGATGCGTTTCTCTTTGTCTCTTTTCAGGAGTAGAGTCTTTCTTGGTCGGAGTCCATGGCGAACTCTCGCGTGCAATGTCTGCTGGAGAATCTGCCTTAATATTTTGGTCCAAGACTCACCAAGGTTGTTCAGGAGAGCACTGATGGTGATTTGTGGATTGTTGTTGGCCTTTCATCATCCTTTTCTTGTCAAACAAGGAGACACCATTGGTTTCCGACTGCGTCTCTTTTCAGGAGTAGAGTCTTTCTTGGTCGGAGTCCATGGAGAACTCTCGCGTGCAATGTCTGCTGGAGTGTCTGCCTTAATATTTTGGTCCAAGACTCACCAAGGTTGTTCAGGAGAGCACTGACGGTGATCTGTGGATTGTTGTTGGCCTTTCATCATACTTTTCTTGTCAAACAAGGGGACACCATTGGATTCCGACTGCGTCCTTCAAGATTTAAAGTGAGTTGAACGTCTTGTTCTTCCTAATTATGCTTTGTATGGTGGAATCTGGCACTTGGAGTTGCTTCGAAATAGCTATGTAGCCTTTCCTCTATTTGTGAGCATTCACAATATGCACTCACAAAGGTCCTCACTGAGTTCTTTGGTCTTCTTCGCCATGCTGACACAGAGCTAGAGTGTTGTCCTATAATTTCCCTCACAGTACATTCCAATAGGACACATTTGTAATGCATCCATATTGTATGCACACATCATGGAATAATTGCATAACAATATAAAAGCCTGCCACACAATATAATAAAGTTTTCCGACGGATTACTAGGAGAACTAATTTGGTGACCGGAAGTTGAATTTCACCCTTGCTCCCTGGTCATGTCAGAGGGCAGCGTTTCCCGTCAAATAATTGGGTAAGCCACATTGCTCATTCTTTCATTTGACTACAACCAGAACGGTCACCCTTTCAGTTGGAGGAAAAAACAAAACATCTTTATTTATCAGCTTGGTTTCACCTTCGCTGTGGTTTGAACTATAATTTCTCCATGTTTGTCTGGGTTTGCTAGCTACTAGCTACGCCGTGTTTGGTTTATAAATTATCGTCTCGTCATCACCGAACGTTTTTATCAAAAGAAGTACTGTTTAATATTTGCTTTTGCTGGTGGTTTCGTTGGATTTTGGTAAGCTAAGAAAGTCTACGTTATTTACGGTGTGCTCCCTCTCATAAACGATTTAACTGGAACTATCATTAATATGGCAAGGGGCCGTGGTACGAAGCGGAAAGCACCGGGAAACCCGCCAGCCGCATCCGCCGCTCGCCAAACGCGGGCACAGGCCCGTCATCTAACTGCCGCCCTGTCGCAGACGGACAACAACAAGGCCAGCATCAGGTAGTCGAAAGGTCTCGTAACCAGCCCAGTACCAGCTCACAAAATCGCCCCGGAGCGAGCGGTATGTCGTCAAATGCTTCAGCGGGTCGGCCAGCGAACGCCTCACAAGACGGTATTCAGAGTACCGGGCCACTTATCCCATGTGTCGGGCCACTTCCGGTACCTCTTGTGTTGGATGGAGGAGGTCAACAAGAAGGCGGCTCGAGTGGTGTGTTTGCAGAATTTGCAGCTCCGATACCGCCGGTTTCTCCGCAAGTTGTTGGTGTATCCGAAGCTAATGGAGCAGTATGCAGCAATCCGGTGAGCTAGATATGAATTATAATCAGGCCTCCTTGGGCTTCAACAGCCCTGTCGTTGGGGATGTTGTGAATAGAAATTCACAATAACTTCAAAAGCAACAGTTAGGCCTACACGTAAACCCTAGATGGGTTCCTTGTTTGGCGGTTTTGCTCATGTCGGTTGTTTAGGCCTCAAGATGTCAACATTTCAGAATAAAATTGTGAACATTAATGAGTAATTGTCAGGAAAGATGAAAGGATAATATTATTGTACGGTTATGTGATTATTGTTTGGGAAAAATTGTCCGAAGTAGAAATGTCATTATAGTGGAAAAAATTGGCCGAAGGACAAACTAAAGTCGTAATGGCGTAAACTTCAACAGCAGATTTCGCGGGATATTTAACATATGACACCGTACACGTCAAGTCCATCGTCATTTACATGGCGAGGCACAAATAACTTTTACAGGTAAAATATTTCAATTCATTGCTACTTTGTTAAAGCATCATGATAGCATCATGATATGTATAATTGCTGTTGATATAACTATTGCCAATGTGGGTGATCAAACAAAGGTCACGAAATAAATAATCAGGTTGTAGTCAAATGATACCACTACCTTAACTCTTATGCGTCCGTCTATTCAATTATCTGGCAACAATGAACGTTTTGAATGTCAAAACCATGTGTATTATCACAAAAAATGACCTCAATCCTGAGACTTGGTATGGGGTATGAATAATTTTGGACAGGCATAAAAACACAATTCTTGTTAAATTCTATTGTTATGCAAAACATGTTGAGCCCAAATGTATTGTTTTGTACTTGCAAACTAACTGTCTTTTGTGTAAAGCAAAAGTGCCACCACTCCAGCTGGTATAGATATAAGAAAAATGCAAAAAACGCATATTTTTCAAAGGGTATGAATAATTGTTGGCTTAACTGTATGTACGAAGTATGTATCCTAGTGCCAGTACGCCGGTATTACATTGTGATTTACTTAGTTAACAATAAATGAAAGCCAATCATATATAGGTATGCCCAGGATCTGAACCACCGCTTTGAAAGAGAATTCCCCAGAAGGGGCAACTCCAGACTTCTACAGAACCATTGAGACAAAAATACGATCCAGACCCTTACCCACGACCATCCAAGGGATCCATATTGAACCATGGAGCCCTTTTCTCCGCCATCCCTCTTTTCTTAACACCACAGCGAGGTGGAGAAAACACAACATTGGCATACAAGGGTTTATGTTGGGTCTTTTGCTGAAGAAAATATCAGAAATAAAACATGCGATAGTGCAACGTGTAATGTCAACAATTATACCGTCTACCCAAATAACCACAAAACCTGACCTGTTAATTAAACCTATGGTTTTGGTAGAATAACATGCGCGTACCATGGTCTAGAGGCATATTAGACGTCAATGAATGAGGCTTTAACGGAAATGAATGACAAAATACACACACCGTTATCATCCAAATAGACACTTACTTGTTGAACGTTTAACTTTGGCCAATTGTCAATATCTGCGCTCTTGTAATGACCGACGTAGCTAACGTTCAGTTGTTTAGCCTCAGCAATACCTTCATTTACACCACCTGAACTGGTGTATATTTCGTAAGGAGACGGATTGTTTAAATTGTTACCATGTTCCCCAGAAATCGCTTTGAAAACAAGACGCCTGTCATCTGAAATACAATAATCCAGATATAACTCGACCGTAGAACCGGGGCATTTAGCTAAAGCTTGAACATTGACGTTGACTTGACGGAGATCTCGTTACTTCCATGAAGATCAACGTACGATTTATATTTCACAAGTTTATCAGTTCATTGAGTGAACTGCGATTGGACGAGCATGAGTTGCCGTGTGGTGGAAGGGTGGAATAGTGACATCCGGGCCATTCCCACCTCACTTTTATTTCGTAAAACAGCCTACGGTATACAGTGTAAGGCCTCAATCGAAAGGGTAACGCAACAGCATTTCCATATTTCCCAAATGTGTTGTATTATTACAATGAGCATAAACAATGGCGTATCCAGGACTGTTTGGATGGGGGGCCAAAAAAACCTGAAGCCATCTTGTTGATCTTATTGAAACGTTGAACCTAAACGCGCGCACAAAATTGTGATTTTAACAATAAAAAGGTACAATATCACGTTTTTAACATCCCCACATACGGTAGTATTTAAAGTATTTGGTGTGGTTTGAGGGAAATTATTAATATTATTATATTGAAACCCAAAGAATTTTTTTTGCGCGGAGCGCGCAAAATTTAGAGTTTTTGAACTAAAATGGTCCTAAGATGAAAAACTGTCCTGAAGCCATCTTATCTTGTTAAGTTTAAATAATGAAATATTGAAACTAAAACGCGCGCGAATCGCGCCATTGCATTTCTAACACTAATGGTCCTATATGATAATAACGTCCCCCACATAATATTTAAAAAAATTGGTGTGGTTTGAGGGTCATTATAATGTTAAAACCTGTATTCGCGCGGAGCGCACATTTTTTTTGAGTTTTTGAACTAAAATTGGTCATGGAAAACTGTCCTGAAGCCACCTTGTTAAGATTAAATAATGAAATATTGAAATTAATACGCGCGAAGCGCGCAAAAACTTGGCATTTCTACCACTGAAATGGTCCAGTAGTATGTTTTTATCGTCCCCCACATAATATTTAGAATATTTGGTATGGATTGAGGGCCATTATATTGTTAAAATCTGTAGATAATATGCGTGCGGAGCGCGCAAATTTTTTGATTTTTAACTAAAATGGTCATGAAAAACTGTCCTGAAGCAACCTTGTTAAGCTTAAATAATGAAATATTATTGTTAATAAACACTAATGGTCCAGTATGATAATAACGTCCCCCACCTAATATTTAGAATTGTTGGTGCATTAAATCTTTGGTCCACTATGATGTTTTTATCTTCCCCCACATATTTAGAATATTTTGTGGGTCTGAAGGCCCATATAATGTTAAAACCTGCAGTAAATATTCGCGCGGAGTGCACACAATTTTAGACTTTTTTATCTAAAATGGTCATGGAAAACTGTCCTGAAGTCATCTTGTCAAGCTTGAATAATGAAACATTGAACCTAATGTTCGCAACAATTGACATTTCTAACACTTAATTGGTCCAGTATGACGTTTTTAACGTCCCCAACATAATATTTAGAATATTTGGTGTGTTTTGAGACCCATTATAATGTTGAAACCTGTTGAAAAAGTGAGCGCGAATCGAGCAAGAAAAAACCCAGTTTTTAAACAAAAATGGTCTAGAAAAAACGTTCCGGAAGCCCTCTTGTTAAGCTTGAATAATGAAACATTGAAACTAATACGTGAAAAGCGCGCAAACATTGGCATTTTTAACACTTTTAAAAAGGTCTAGTATAACGTTATCAACGTCCCTCACATTGAAATTATGGGGACGTGACCCCGTACCCCACCCCCATTTGCGCCGCGTATGTCCCTACTCTTCCTCCTCCCCTACCTCCTTCTCTTCCTCGTTCTTCTCCTCTTCCTCCTCCTTCTTCTCCTCTTCCTCCTTCTTCTCCTCTTCCTCCTTCTCCTCTTCTTTTTTCTTTTTTTTTTACACTTTTTTCAATGGGGGGGGGGGGGGCATGGCCTGCTGGGCCCCCCTGGATACGCCACTGAGCATAAAGTATATCAATTATGCGAACATTACCGTACTACGTTTTACCATCATATGGACATACAAACAAATGGCTTGTATTATAAATGTGAAACCATGTCTACAAGAATATAAACAGAATATAAACAGAAATGAAGGGTTACGTGTAATTTGGCGATCACGATCATATTCCTAGTCTTAAGTCTGATATAATAAATGATGGACATTGGACAGAAATTATGTATATGGTTATAATGGGGAAAGAGGCCCTATTTCACACAAGTAAATTGATTGAACTTTGACCTGTTGGTGCAGTGTACGAATTGGATGTTTGCAGATTTATTAGAATGTGTTAATGATTAAAAATCACATTTGAAACTGAATCACTTGTCATAAAATCTTATCGAAATCCTGTCCAATGTACTGTTTTTTCCAAAACGAGGGTATCAAAATGTAGCTGACAAAATGTGTGTCAGGCCTATTACAAAATGCATAGACTTAGAGTTAGTACTAATACCAATACTAGCACTAATAAGTGCAAACGTTCTGAGCAATATATTGATAACAACCACCAAAAGTCCCGTATATTTGTCAATTTGTCAATTTATTTATTAAAAAGACCTATTATAGAACGACATTGTTTGTAAATGGTCAACTAAAGCCCATTTAAGGTGTGGTGACACTTATGCATTTTCTCATCCATCCCTTCTTTTGTATGGTTTTCTCTCACAGAATGACTCAATGGTAACGTTACACCCATAAGCCAAGCAATACCCTCGAGAGCCGGATTTAAAATAATTGTCTTTCCATGGAGGGATAGGCCTATAATGGTTTAAGAATATGGGATCGCAATCACTCACCCGTTTCACAACTCTCGCCAGAAAAGCCAATGCGACACTGGCAGGTGTAAGAATTTGCAGTGTCCGTACACGTACCTCCATTTTGACACGGGTTAGACTCGCATTCATTTAAATCTGAAAATTATATGTATAATTTATGAGTTACTCGATGCTCTATTACATCAAGTGGTCTGGTCTGATTTCTATTGTAAACATGAGTAAAGGGCTATTCTATAGTTGTTCCCAGATTGGTCCCACTTTTATTATTCAAAAGTGAATGGTTGGTCACTTAGGCAATATAGAAACAAATAAAATCCAAACCTTCTATAGAAATAATCTATTTTTAATTATTTAATCAGTAGTTTTAAAATGGCACTCACCCGTTTCACAAACGACACCGGAGAACCCACCGAGACACTGACATGCGTAAGAATTTACATTATCCGCACATGCTCCTTCATTTTGACAGGGGTCCGAATCACATTCATTTATATCTGAAAAAAAAATCATTGGATTATTCACATCGATAAATACAACAAATAAACCTTTGTGTGATATCTTTGATCAGACACGTTTTGGGGAATAAAACTACCAGAAGAGAAAAACGGGTCAAACCGGCTTCTATCAAATTGAGCTACGGAGTCAGAAGGGCGGAAGGGCGGAAGGGCGGAAGGGCGGAAGGGCGGAAGGGAGGGATCAAAGTGGGAAGGAAGGCTAAATTAACATTTTTTATTATTTTTGATCAGAAACGATGTTCATCAACACCTGGCTTAATTGATTACGATTAACCACAATGTACCATATTCATGTTTAAGCCATTTATGACATTTAATACTCGCCTGTCTCACAATTGTCAGCAGAATAGCCATTGAGGCAGTGACAGGTATAGGAATCAACACCTTCTTCACACGTTCCTCCATTTTGACACGGGTTAGACTCGCATTCATTGATATCTGAAAATATTTATGTTTGATGAATTACTGGCTGCTCTACTAAATAACATAGGTGTGGTCGAAGATCTGATTGATATTTCAATTTTCTGTGTAATAGCTTCGTCCCAACAGGACCCGCGTTTCCTTCGGAACTACCGTTTTAAAAATAATGAAAACGAAATCAAAATCGACCAAAATCGGTAGCAAAGAAACAAACAAACATTGTAAATACACGGCCACAGAAACCAGATTTTCAAAAATGTAACTTTTTCATTGGAGTAAATTGACACTCACCCGTTTCACAAACGACACCAGTAATCCCGCCGGGACAAAGACAGGTGTAAGAATCGACACCGTCCACGCATGTTCCTTCATTCCGACAAGGATTCGAAACGCATTCATTAATATCTGAAAACGAAATGTCAGAAAAGATGCCAGAAAAGAATGACCAATTACCAATGATTAGTAAATAGCTTCAATTTCCGGAATAATTTATTAGTCCAAGTACATGACCAAAAAACTGGAAATCGGCCTTGTATTTCTTAATCTGGAAAAACGTTTCCTAAAAAGGCGAAACTGATCTTGCTCTTGCGTCATTACCGTATATAAACTTATTTATTATCCTATTAGTTCATTAAAGGTCGTAAGATATTAGGTTTTGTTATTCTATAATAATACATTTATGTCTAAGTCATATGAAATTAAAAACCCCATATCTAACGACCTTTTACGGGTTAATTAATTAGGCCCTAAATTAATTACTCACCCGTTTGACAATAATCACCAGTAAACCCATCCAGACAATGACAGATGTAAAAATTAACACTATCTAGACAAGATCCACCATTGTGACATGGGTTCGAATCACATTCGTTCAAATCTGTGTAAAAATACATGGTCACGTGGAAACATTAGAATTTGCCGTTTAAATGACAATACTACCATGACTACCGGAGGTGGTGTTCAAAAACCGATGTTGTATTAAAACACTTTTTGTACTTCTGCCACAAGATGGACTTGTAGTATTAATAATTGATAATTGCAAGACATTAGCATGTTGTTTAGAATAAAGAGACAAGAGGAAGAACTTTGAAAGTCAGAGTGTCAATTGCTTTGTAAGACGGTATATGGGCAGAGGCTTCTTTTGTTTCTTTGAGTCATGGAAATTGCGGTAATTGTTACTGTGTGTTTGTTGTTGTTAGTTTTTGTTTAGTTTCTTTTTTGTTTTTAGTGGGGTTCAGTGTAAAACTTGTTTACCGACTTATTAATACATTGTATTTGTCATATAAGTGTGTGACGAATTACAAAAGGAATTTACATTTTGAACAAAGAGACTCCATATTTGGTTTTACCTGCCCAAACCCTCCACCGGTTTTGCCTCCCGTGTTTGGTGTAAAATCAAACAAAATGAACTTACAGCATAAGCAGCTCTCTCCAGAAGCTGATCGAGAGTTGATGGAGTCCAATTACTGGGGATGGTCAAAGGATCTGAATTATCGGTAAACCATAGACGATGTAAATCGTCTGCTTCCGGCGAGCAGTGTTGGCGGGAGTTTTTGGTACTAAGGAATTTTGGCGCGACAACTCGATGACAGTAACAGCGCTCTATCCACTGGAGGGACCATCGATATCTGTCCGTGGACGGGTCTAGTCTTTCTTTAAGCAGGCACATATGTCCGTCCACTGTTGATGAGAAACAGTCTGTACAAAATGTAATAGAGGAATGATAAAGTAACTACACTGAAAAAAAATGGGGTGTACGTGACACCTTTACAGATGCTGACAAAAATGACACTCATTAAGTGTCGAAAGACATACTTTAATACAACCTGCTGACAACCCGAAAGAATTACATTTTGCACCGCGTGCAGGATATTGTCATCCGGTATGGATAGCTCGCCTTACCTTTTCAGCATCTCATGCACAACTTTAATACAACCTGCTGACAACCCGAAAGAATTACATTTTGCACCGCGTGCAGGATATTGTCATCCGGTATGGATAGCTCGCCTTACCTTTTCAGCATTCCCTTGCACAACTTTAATATAACCTGCTGATAACCCGAAAGAATTACATTTTGCACCGCGTGCAGGATATTGTCATTCGGTATGAATCATATGAATCATGAATTGGATCGAAGGATGATTATTATTGCACTATCAGCCTCATTTATTTGCCCATAGTAGTAGGCTACCTATTTTGACATGTTACGAGTACTCATAGTTAGGGAGCACATCAAAACTCGACCGCCCGGCAACCGCCGGTTCCGCCCGGTTGGACCGCATATCATTGTTTAGAACAATAGAAACCGGCTGCAACCGCACGGAACCCCACGAAACCGGCGGTTGCCGGGCGGTCGAGTTTTGACGTGCTCCCTTAATGACTATGCTTTGACTTGTAATGAAAATCGTCAATTAAATTTTACGATATGGTCGTTTTATTATTATTTTAACAGCACCACACCCACCTCCGAGTAAGTGAGTTTATCCACGACATATCTTTTCTATCAAATTGATTTTTATTAATAATGAAAAAGAGAAAAGAAAAAAATCCATATCAAGGATAACTTAACTAACATAAATGTGCACATACAATATGTTATTGCCTTTCCAATAATACATTATATTTGATAATTAATAATAAAGCGAGGGACGAAATGTCAAGGGCATGGACTCTAAATATGCATTTTATGTTGCTCGTTTTATATTAGCGTATATTAAATAGAAAAAAAGAAGAAGGGATATTTCAATGATCATTTTATGTTAAACTTTTTCATAGCACATTGAATAATTACAAACAGAAGAAGAGAAATGTCAATATCAGGGGCGGGGCACAAAATATGCATTTCATATTAATAAATATTCAATAGACCTGGACTAACTGGCGTGAATTAAATCGACAAAGATCTTAAAAATACACGGTCTTGATCCCAGCCCACATGCTATCGCGGCGAAGGAATACCCACTAACCAGCTGATTAAGCTGAACGAGTGCTAATAATGTAGTATTATTGGCCTGCGATATGAATGGACCGGTAAATAGGTGGAGATGTTGGCAATGTCTAGCTAGACGTCCCGTAACTGATATGCGCATGCTCATAACAATTGAAGTGTTTTGTAGTTTTAGTGTGTTCAATGTGTGTATTTATATTTTGTAAAACACAACACCTAAATGATATAGCACTTCTGGCATCATCCATTGCTTCAGTTGAAGAACTTTTGCAGTATAGAGGATCCCTCCAGTTGTGTCGGGCTCCATCTTAATGTCGGAAAGACCAAGACCCTCCTTGTGAATATACATATGGCTCTGAATTTGATAACATTAAGGATTTCAAGTATCTGATATAGTCACTACCAGATTCATCACATGACTTCAAGTGCCGGAAAGTTCAGGCATGGGTTGCATGCAACAAACTTGACCAAATATGTAAGTCAAAACGTGATAGAAACATCAAAATCAAGTTTTTTCTTACTAGTATGGATCAGAAACCTGGACGGTTACTCAACGGTTTGAGAAAAGAAATGATGGATGCTACATACAGCTACTCCGAAGATTACTTAACATTAGTTGGCGAGACCACCAAACAAACAGAGTGGTGTATGGTGACATCTCTCCTCTGTCAGTCACTTTGAGAAAAAGGCGTCTACAGTTTGCAGGGCACTGCGTACGCACTAAGAACCAGCCTATATAATCTCCCACTTGATGGTATGGACTCCGAAATATGGCCATTCTTACCGTGGCAGGAAAAACACCACCTATCATGACAGCATTGCTAAGGACATGGCTCTTGACCTAAGTGATATTCCACAGCTCATGATGAATAAAGCTATATGGTACCAATATGTGTCAGCTGCTTCCACTATTCCGACCGATGATGATGATGCAATACTGAAATGTTTTATTTATTACACGAGAAGAGAAGAGAGGATTTGCATAAAAACTGTTGTAATTTTGATTTTCAATCCGAGTCATTAATTATCAGACAATTTATCGCCAGATTTGCTCAATTTTGATATTGAAATAGCCAATATATATCTTTAACGTGACATTTACGGCAACTTCAAACATTTTTGGCCTCCCACCTCATTTTGCCCATCCCCCACCAAAGTCAAAGTATTTCTAAACACTCCCTAAATTTTGAAATGGAAATTTTATATTAGGGGAAAACCGTATCTAGTCATTATTCTATTATACTTATTTTGCATTATTGCTACTATTATAAGGGCATCTAGTGTTGGGAGGAGCAGCAATTTCGCCAGGTACCATATCGAAGGAGCACTTAAGGACAATAACTATAGCTATATGTAGGGGGTTCTATTCATGATTTATAAGGATAGTAATTATTATTGATTAACTTGAATAATTCATGATCAATTATTGTAATTAATTAATATATAGCTGCATGAAAACTGTATCTTTTAATTAAAGATCAGCGATGTACATATTAACTTCAGCTTATATTAAATAATTATCGTCTAAATTTGGTTGCAATAGAAATTTTATAAGGGGAAACCCTCATGGCAATATCTATTTTCATGGCAATACATTTTCTAGCATGAAGGAAATTGTTGAAGATTACGAGACGTTTGAACAATGTTACAAAAGCTTATAGCAGTAATAAAAATGAAAGGGGAAAAATATTAATTTGCCATTTGATATATTTCTGAAATAAGTCCAATCATGAGAGTGTATTTTGATAAACAATTATTTTGAGGATCTAAATTATTCTTATTTGCCTACCGCGATAAGGCCTCTGCACGTTGAGGTGCTCTTTGTGTTGTTTCAACCCATTCCTTGACCAATCAGGATTGGTGTTTGCTGGCCCGAGAATTTGGCTTTTGTTCGAAGGTCTCGTGATTCTATTGGCTGTACTTAAATGAAATAATTAAGCATGTTTCAATGACCACTATCTTAATTTTAGATGTATATATTTTACTACATGTGACATCGAATGTGGTAATTAATTTCACTAGCAGATGGCACTGTATCTATATGGACATACATACAGGCTGTCCCAAAATGATTAGTACCCATCGATGCCCAAAGTTCAATCATTTTTGTCATCATCGAAATCGATGGGATTGGGTCCGTTGTTTTTACATCATCTTTGTCATACTGTACTATTTTATTATAACTTTAGATCATGAATATTGGATTTATCAAACTCAAGATACACAACATTATGTAAAACATGGTGATTTCACCTTTTTGACAAAGTGCTAAAAATGAGTGTGAGCTTGTTTGAAAGAAACTTGTATATTCTCATAATCTCTTGTCTACTCAATATAATCTTGTGTGTCTTTCTGTTGTAACTGTTATAAGTTATGGGTGTTCAAATCATTAATAATTCTTCTCCTTAATTCAACTTAACGGGTAAAAGAAATTTGTCACACCTGAGTGACCCCATGCATTGTTTTATTTGACAAGTGTTTAGGGACTTCTAAATGAAGTGGTATTTGGTGAATCACCAGTGGCTTAGATTTCATTTTCACATTGGAGAATGGATTTCGTGAGGTTAAACACTAGGGACTATATCTTTTTTACCAAGTTTGTAGGAAATCGCATCCCTAATATGAAAAAGAAGTCTAAGCCACTGCTAATTACCCATGACCACGTCTTTACCTGCTTAAATGTCCCTCAAGTTTATCCTCAAAACTAGCTCATTATAGAAACAAAGCTTGGGGTCGCTCATGCGTGACGATCCATTTTTACTCTTCAAATTGAATCAAAATGAAGAAGTATTAATGGTTTGAACAACAATATGTTACAACAGCAGTTTAAAATAGAAAGGAACCAAAGATATTAGCAGACAAAAGATTAAGAGAATGTATTAGTTTCTTTCAAACAAGCTGTTTAAAAACACATTGTTTTTGCACTTTGCCAAAAAGGTGAAATCACCATGTCTTACACAATGGAGTGTAACTTCATTAAAATAAGTTCGATATTTATGATCTGAAATTCTAATGAAAGGGTACAGTATAGCAAATATGATAGAAAAACAACGGATCTAATCTCATTGATTTTGATGATGCAAAAATGTATTGAACTTTGGGCATCGATGGGTACTAATCATTTTGGGACAGCCTGTACATGGCTGGTACAAAAGTGTTAAAAGGGAACTATTTGAACTATATATATAATAAAGAAATAAAAGGGATGACATGCTTCACAAAAAAGCACAGAAAAATCTATTGTACCACAGAGAGTGTTCAAATTGTCAAAATATCTGTAATGTATTTAAATGATTTCCAGCGACTCTTCATTAAAATGTCTTTAAAAACATGAAATTCTAATTGTTCAAACCACTTAAATGCATGATTTTTAAAAGCTGTAATTGCCGACTGATTTTAAGCTTACAGAAAATGTCATCGTCTCCAGTCGGAAATGCATGTTTTACTACTGTGCTTTCATAGATGTGTTATCGTCTATTACAGCACATCCTCTGAATATAAAAATATGCTTTGTGATTTGTTTATGAAATTCTGCGAAATCCTGACTTTGTGACTTACCTTAACTGGACTAAAGTATTACATTATGCAGCATAGTGTTCACAGATTTATACATTAACAATGTAAGTGTGCAGGTTAAGCATACTTACAATAACAAATTATGTTACCGGGTACTAACATTTGTGTCATGTACGTATTCTGTAATTTGTATCCTTGCATGGGTCACTTAAAATAATAGTTTAATGCAAGATCATGCAAATTAAGGTTTTTAAAATTTATATCGAGAGAATTGTGAGTATTAGTAATGGTTTTCTTTTTCATTTCTCGTATAATTTGGAGATTGTTTGTATACAGTCATCATTGGCAAAGAAGTCCGATACCAGAATACTTTGGAAATATGCTGACGTGAAAACCATTCCTAAAGAGGCTGGCGCAATATTATTTTAATTCTGTTGAACCCTAACTATTATAAACATGATGAGGAGCGGTTAGTAAATGCAAACTACTGCTCGAAATTTCAATAAATTTGCCAAAATGGGAAGTATTTCTCCGCGCATCATATTCCATGTTCTATTACATTGTAAGTGTTCGACCAATATCTGTATGTAATATTGTGATGTAAAAAGGCAAGTAATCTCTAAGGAATACCCCAAAAGAGTGCTGAATTATGCTTTTTCATTATATTCACGATAATTAGGATTATAATTATGCCCATAATTTATTTACATTGCATGATTTACGAAAATGAAGGTTTATTATTAACATAATATTTATGTATACAAATTGTCATCATTTTGTATAAAAGCATGGTGAAGACTCAAAATGTATTTAGGGGATTATTTTAAAAATAAATACAATCAATATCGAAATGAATATTGAAAGATTCGCGCTTGTGAACGAGACATAAAATAAATGGTGCCACCAGATGCGTCCAAAATTGTCAAGAAAACCAAAGCAGGAGTTTTGTATTCCTTTTAATGTTGATGTAGTTAGGCACTATTCTTCCGTTACTGAACGATATGTGATACAACAAGCAAGATGTTATGTATATATAAGAACAACAGTGCACACGAAATATTGACTACATATTTATTTCAGCAAACTATCAGGCATTCATTTGGACGCATGCAATCAAGCAGTATATGGATATATCTCCTGTTATCTATTTCCTGAATGTTAAGCAACAAATGACATATCGTTCTACAAATGATGCTATTACAATCCGCACCTGAAGCTGTACTAACATTTGGAAACTATTGATGCAAGACGCACGAACGGATATGTAAGAACAAAGAGCTATCGCCGAATGTGACGAGGAGAGTGTGACAACCGAGTATATATCGACACACCAAGTTATTCCTAGAAACGAGACGAGGAGTGATAGCGATTAAGCACTATAACCTTTCGTCGAGCATTATGGAATACCTTTGTCAGCCATCTCATCCTTCATTTTGCTGGAATCTAAAATGCACCACATGTTGCAGTTCATCTCATTCCACATGAAATCCAGCTTTTTCGTGTTTGACAAGGATCTACGTTTTCCCTGAAAATACCTTTAAAATATCATTTTTTTCTCATCCCATATTTCAGGAATCACAAACTCTGGTAATCTCTATCGTTCGCATAGCATTCCCTTACATCTTAATTAATTTACTCATTTATTCGCACGCTATGTTAGCTTTCCAGATGTTTAACGTGTGTCTTTGACACGAGCTGATCTCCACGGTTTAGTCAATTTTGGTAATGACTTTAATAGATCAGTTACATTCTATATCCTTTCTTAACCGAATAAACTAACAATTCAGAAAACCCTTAATTTTCGTGGTCATGATCCATCCATTGACACGAAGTTGTCGTGTTAAAATGGTTCATCGAGATTCATGTTTACAATAATGCCAATTCTCTACTCTCATTATTATCATTAATCAAATAAGAGCATTCATATATATTATATATCAGGTTTAGATACATCTTAAAGCAATACATTTCTAATGAGATAAATATATGAGTAATGAGCAAGCAGCTGAAAATTGCTGTCAAAAGGCGTTAACTTTTTTAGCTATCCTGTAATTCAACTTCACAACCAATAGGCTACTGGTACAAAACTGTGGTCAGTCTTAGGCCGGGGGAGGGGGAATTGACAGATATAAGTTCTAAAAACCCCATTCAATTCAAGTCCACATTCAATTTACGTTTCAACACCTTCATGGTTATTCTTACACAGCGTTGGAAAACAATGAAAAGATACCCCCAAACAAGAAATAACTTCTGGAGCTCCCACTTTTGCGATGGCAAACCCAAGAAGAAAAAACCAGCCAATCAAAATTGAGTATATTCGAAAAGTTTTGAAATATATATTTTTTAAATGACCATTTGAAAAAATTCTATTTTGAAAATATATATTTATTTTGAAAATCATTTTAGTGTTAGTTAAAGTACTCACCTAAAACCACTTTCAACAGTAATAAAATCACAACATCAGATCGGCTTGCTCCAAGGAACAGCATTATTTGTGTTGTTTTTTCCTCAAGGATTGTAGAGAAAGAAAGATTGGTATGATCAGTATGAATAAATATATAATGCTATATCTCAATAATATGACGAATATCCTCAAAATGCTTAAAAATCACACAGACCATTGTTCCAAGTAGGTCGTTAGGACATGAATTACATTCTTTTCCACACGATCAGGCAAAACCACGAAGATGTAGTGCATATGCTACGTTGACTGGCACAAGACAAAACTGATTTTTCTCTCATATTCGCCGCTATACAATTGAAGTGGATATAATAACAAGTGCGTAGTTTAGGTCATTGCCTTGGAAACGAATACATCGCAAAAAACCTAATAAATTATTTATAAGGCGGGGCTATTATCTTAGAGGAGCTCGTATATCTAATGGGTAAATTTTGATCAAAATCCCTGAACATAGGTGTGATTTTGAACTAGAAAACATGCTCAATGATATTGTTAATCATAAACAATTAACAATGACCAAGTTCGGCGCACCAATCATAAACAATTAACAATGACCTAGGTCGACGCACCTCAAGTAGGGTTCACTCAAATTGTCACCAAATAATATACAACAACAAATGTTTGTAGTAGGTTCTTATAATTATATCAAAACACGGTTAAGGTTTATTCGCTAATAAAGATATAAATAAAGAATCAATCATATTTGTGTCCGGACATGAGCTTTGCATGTATGTTTGAGTGCTCCATGTTGAGCTTAATCTTTCTATATACGTTGCAGGCCTGTTATATTCTTCGATGTGCCATTTATTAAGAGTTTGAGGAAATAAAGAGTTCAAGGAAAGATACACGCCGTTTAAAAGACGGAGAGAGTTGGTATGTTTTTGTTACCGACGCCATGTGCTTGTCATCATGGAGGCAGCCATATTCGTCCCTGCTAATCACAACATATCTCCCGTATAGCCACATCCTGTTATGCTGAACTATCCAGAACTATACAGGGCTCCTTTTCTTTATCACAGTCATGTATCATAATATAGGATTCATCACAGAAGGGGAAACAGTTCCCATACAAATAGTACGAGGAGGTAAATGAGAGAAATAGTACCTTTTTATGGGAACTTTCCCCCTGCTCGCGATCTCAGCAATTAATTTGACACGTATGTGTCAATCGACAATATTTCGCGCCGTCTGCATTTGTTTATTTCTATTATTTAAATTCGCTGCCGTACTAATTTCCCCTCGGTTTATCACCAAAATGGAACATTTTGTGTTTCAGCTCATTGGTGAAGATGCATTGGAGCAATTACTCGGCGATGTAGGCCGTGCTAATACAAAAAATCACAGCAAATTAAATGTGCCGTCAATTGTCCACAAGTAGGCGCGCGTTATGTGCTGCAATTAGTAGCATACGCAGTTCAACACTGTATCGTGATGGCCAAATAGATTATAGCTTAACCTTATTCCATTAATCATTTCAATTACAATGCAAGTAAACAGACACAAGACGGGTTGCCTCCAATATACAAGTTTTGTCTTCGTCAGTGATCACTTTACTGTGAACACTTTTGTTGTTTCAAACGCAAAAACACATGATGCAAAAGGTTGCTGAAATCGTCCATAATTTTCGCCATTTCCAGATACATACAAAAAGCCATGACATTTCCCCCATTTATTGCTTACATTTATTACGTAACTCAAGGGAAGGAGGGGTACCAAGTTACGACCTGTACGTATGTGAAAAAGGCAATAATTTTTGACGGCCCCTTACTGATAACATTTCTGTACACCAGTTAAATGGCTGTGCTACGCTCAATATTACAGTGACCCCACTAAACTATACATTTGTATTCATCAGCCACAGGATTATCCAAGATGATTGACATAATCATATATAAACAGAGAACATGTGACTTGCATTTGTCCTGTTTATGCGCGTGAAACCTCCGATTACTGCCATCCTTTTACCAATAACCCCCTCTCTCAACTACTGGGCAGTTCCGTAATTAGATAACCCAAATTGAAAAAATTGAAAATCGTCGAAATAACCTAATTTATGTCTCATATCAAAGGTTATAGGTTGTAGTTACATGATATAATTTGGAATTTTACCTAACATTCTCGGTTTGGCTGATTTTGAGGTTGTTGTGGACGTACAGGGCGTTTTTGAGTAGAAATCGCACCATTGAAGTGCAATTATTTCCATGAATGAACTAAGGCAAGTATTACAAATTGATACAATCAATACAACAATGAACATGTGTTATGTATCATATAAAATAGTTACTTAAAATGACCAAAATATACAGGAATTACACTTTTTGGATTAAATTTGGTACCTTCTGTGTCGGACGTACACTTCCCAAAAGCTGCTACTTTTAACCACTCCGTTCAATACTTTGGCAATGTTGGAAACCAATGAGGTAAGTATTTTTCTAAAGCTGATGATTTATATTTAATGTTTAAAACTTATTTTGTTCTGTACCTGTTTTACATGTTTAATACATGGGCTCGGACGTACATCTGTGAATTATTTCAGAGATGTACGTCCGCAACACTAATATGTACGTCCGCAACGGTTAAACATCAGTCAATTTTAACTTCAAGATAAAGGTTCTGATAATTTTCTCTGATGGTTTTGTTTAGGTTTGTCCCTCTTACAAACAAAACAATATTAGTTTTCATTACAGACCTGAACTCTTCAGAGATTTTTTGATTGGAATACAGGTGTACTGAAAAAATCACTTTCTCTGCGTACGTCCGCAACGGAGGGTTTTCACACTATATCTCATAAACCGAACATGGTACAGCAAAGGAATTTTCAGGTTTTGTACTCCTACTAGAGGTACTTGAAACCCAGGTGTTAAAAATCAAGCAACTGGTATAGTTAAGATTTTGCCAGCCCTCAAAGTGTCTGAAATGTACGTCCGCAACTACGGAATTGCCCTACTACAGATACAGATAATATCCAACTAAAACAATATTAGCTACCTGCTACTGCACCAATTACATTTGTCACCACAACAATAAAAACCTCTTTTTAGTAAACATGTGTACAAACTATCAAACTATCTATTATAACAACACATCGCTAACAATGTAACAGTCATCGAATCTGGTTCCCTTGGGATCCTAAAGTACCAACCACAAACCATGTCTACTGAAACCGCTCAACCAAAAACCATGCAACCCGATAACCACAAAACCCGCGAACCGCGAATCCCGAGAGCCGCTCTAGTTCTCTTTGCAAATAATCGAGTGAAAGACACATCCTGTTTGGTAAAGTTCGGAGATTAAGAAACTGAATGTTGTCAAAAATCTATAGAACAGAGTGTGTTTAAACACAAAAGATGGTAGAAGTCCTGGGAGGGGAAGTCAACGTAGTTTTAGTTAGTTGACACTATCAAAACATTTTGATTTGATTTTCTTGACATCTTTTCATTTGAATTAATTACTAAGTGTATTTATACTTGTGTATTTATCTTAGAAAATGACCAATTTCGACGAATTCTGCAAGAATTTGGATGGATATTTGGCACAAGTGTTGATCATGCACTCCTTATTGATTGAAAATTAGTACAGACTCCTGATGACAATACCACGACTTACGACTCCTGACAACAACAGAGAAGATGTTTGTTTTAATCTCTATTGATACTTGTACAATCTTTTTAGAAAAGCCATGATCACTCAGGTTCCCCGATTACTTTTTCAATCGGACCAACATTTGGCTCGCTACTCCACATTGCACCGATGAAGCGAGATTGATCTCATTATAAAATTGGAAAATTCTTCATAACTTATCCTACCAAAGTACTTTTATGTAAGATGGGTAAAGTAGATAATAACATTTGTCACACATGCAAGGTGTATTATATCGACCATTTCTTTTTCAAACGTAATAGAATTAATCAGCTATGGTCTTACGCTAGTGAAGTCATTTCGCGTAAACTGTCTACGCGTTTTATACTAACCATTGAAATTGTTATATTCAACTATAATAGCACATACACAGCCAATCCAGAATTCCACAAATTTCACTTATCGTACAGCTTCAGAATGCTGTAAATTTGACATCGTAAATAACCTGATTAATTACAGCACTGTAATTATTACCCAACTTGGTGTGTGTGTGTTTAATAGTAGATGATTGTCTAAGTCTGGGTGAGTGAGAGGTGTCCTACTATGAAAGTGGTGTGTATCTGGTGTGTAGGGTAGAGCTCTGCCATATAAATCATCACTAAAATGGTCACTGTCGATGAGTGCTATTAATTCCTTATAGCACTCGGCAGCTACGCTGCCTCGTGCTATAAGTCATACTTATAACAATAATTGTAATGTCAATTATAATAACATTATAATCATAATGATTAAAATGTATTAACTACATCATTGCCGTTGGCAAACTGTGCATAATCAAGTATAGATATGGTAATCACCCACATCTTTTATTCATATTTGAGAAAGAACTCCGTGTTCGTAGAATGATTTCACTGTAATAATTATGTAATAATGTCATCATCATCCTTCGGCTGCGGAGCAGGCGACCACAAGTTTTCTCCAAGCACGGCGATCTGTAGCAAGAGTGGCTATCTGACGTTCTTGAAACATGCCTTCATTGTCACCAAGTAAGCGTTGTATGATGTGCTTGGACGACCAGGTCTCCTTCGGCCATGTGTTGGTATGTAAGTGGCATACATTCTAGCAGGCTCTTCATCAGGGAGACGGAGAATATGTCCAAGAAATCTCAGCTGGCGACTTTTTACTCGGTTGATAAGAGGCTCGGTCTTGGTCATGTCATACATGGTGGTGTTCGGGACATGATCCATGCGTTTGATGTTAAGCATTATCCTGTAGCAAGAGGTAGCATAGGCATTTATTTTACACTCCATATCTTGAGATATCACCCAGGATTCACAGCCATACAGCAAAATCGTCACACAGGTGGTGCTAAATAATTTCACTTTTGTCGCGATAGCTACTTGAGGACTCCTCCACAGGTGTTCCAACTTCCAGAATGCGCACCATGCCAATGTAATAATGTAATAATTAATAATTAACGCAATAATTAATCTTAAATAGTGTCAGTGTTGTTTAATCGATTATCACATTGTACATACTCGTTATTAATATTATTATTACCTACATTTTGTAATTATTGTAAAAACAAGTGTCGATAGACTGGAACATTCAGTAAAGTTAGTCAAGTCAAGTCAAGTCAAGTTAAGTCAAGTTAAGTTAAGTCAAGTTATATAAATATATTCAGCATTTGAAGGTTTATGATCAAATGAGACCTTACACTGTATTATATGTACTGAGCTACACAAAAACATGGACATAAATTAAAATTCTAAGCGTGTGTCAGTAATCAACAATTTGAAGAAAGGGGGATGAAGAATACCAGTGTACAGATATATTGTTCATTTTAAGCAGAGAAGTGTAAAGAAAAAATTATGCCATCTTTTTTATTTTTTCACCTGAATGTTTTTAATTGAAGTTTAACTCCCTGTGAGCCCATCTTGAGTGCATCTCTGTAAACAAATTCTCAGAAATGTACTAAAATTTAAATAAAATCTGCTTCAAATTTCGAGAATTTAGTAACGTATTGTTTCCTACATTTTCATGTTATAGCATCCCCATAAATGTGTTCGTGTGTAAAGGTTTTTTGATCTTAATCGTAAACACTGTAAACTGCAACCAAGGAAAATAATAATTGGCACATTTGACGCAACTTATTACAACTATCCCTGTGCTCGCAATCTTGGGACATCAAGACTTGGGACATAGCACTGTTTAATAAAAAGTCTCCCCTTTTCTTATATCCTTCCCCATCAATCAATGTTGGGGGAAATGCCAAGGCTTCTGATAACATGACTCGGATCAACATTGCCTCGGGGGCGAGGGGGACATTCGGACAAAGTGCGCCTACCTCTTTTTCCTTGATCGTGATTGTGGGTTAACACAGTTTCAAACTCTGTGATATTATTTACGAACGAGATAACAGGCCAGTAAAATAAGTAGTTTGGGCGAAATACTTATTTTCAAACCTCGATTTTGAAGTTATTAAAATTATATCGCTCTGTAAATTAGAAGATATTATTTTAGTTTTAGGTTCATAAATGCAATTGAGCAAACAAACTTGCATTCACAGGACGAAATCATATTCTCGTACTAAACGCGGTAAAAACCGCCTAAAAACTAAACTCATGTTTAAGTTGCGTTAAGTTTATCTTTTAAGACAGGATGTTTAACAAAATACGTTTTAAACACGATAAATATCGTCTAAGAAAAGTCGTTGAAGCTTGCCATTGTATGGAATAGTTTTTATTCAATAACTATAGATTCAAGGGGGTTACCGTAAACATGAAAGGAATGCATCAATGTACGTACTCGGAATAGACGTACGTTTGATGCATCCCTTTCATCTTTATATACGATAACTCATTTGAATTGATAATTATTGGAAAAATACTTTTCCATACAATTGCACACTTCAAAGACTTTTCTGGATGATTTATCGTGTTTAAAAACACGTTTCGTTAAACGTTATGACTAAAAGATAAGCTTGTGTATAATTTACACATGGGTTTTAGCCGCTAAACCTGCTATTAGTAAGAGAATAGGACTTTTGCTTTTTAACCCTTATGTTTTAGCTTCTCCAAAACCTCAATAGTAAGTTGTAGTTCAACATTTCTGTTTGCCGCAAAACCTTTATATGTGCGAACGCTGGTCTGGCAAAAAGTGAATCAAGATATTATTTGCTTGTCATCGATGTCTTGATCGGCGGAGTGAACTGATTTCACAGTTGTTATATTATATCTCCACCCCAGTTTGTCGTCAAAAGTCTGCCTATGATCAAACAATAACTTGTCATGAAGTATGAACAGGTAAAAACACATTTAAAATGCGAGAAAATGCGAAAGTATTTCATGATTTTTTTCGCTGGGCGCAAACATGTTATTTAGGGGATTCCCAAATATACCGAATGACGATGACGTTTACCGAAAATCAAGATCGGACCTGGGATTTTACCCGCTCTATCGCAATTTTGTGGTTAACGATTATTATGAGCAATCCAATATGATCTACACGCTATGTGTAGTTTGAGACAGGTTTTATTTGTTTGGTTTCCGGCAAGTTTAGACACAATTTCAGTCCAATTTGTTCTTTTTTTCAATTTTTTTTCATATGGTCGGTCAGACGTGGACAATCAAATGTTTTGGGCTATATTACAAATGAGCACTTGTATACTACAAAGATGCTCAGCCCAGCAATATTAGTTGTTCCTGTTACAGCGCTCTCGTTAGATAAGACTTGATGTAGACTAATCGTTATTGTAAGTTTCCTATTTACGGCGGTCCCTTTTATGATTAGGGGACACTGGAACGGACGGGTACGTTAAAGATCACTCAATGTGCGTTTCCCTGTTCCAGCGGTCCCTTTAAAGATCACTCAATTGCATACGTTTCCTTGATCTAAGAGGTGGATATTTCGGAAGCGCCTGAATGTTAATGCTAATTTCGAAACTTTTGTAGGCTTCCCATCGACCTTATTTTTGCACAGGCCTTTAAAATTAATTTGATAAGATTTCACTTTTACTAATATGAGGAGCGCGCCCCGGCAAGGGGGAGGTTGCTGAGTCACGAACATTGGCCAAATTTTACACACTGGCAAAAGTGAGATAATAAAGCGATTAGAATCTGTGGCATTTACTCTTTTAGAAGGTGTTTGTTTGATCGCAATCGGGTATGTAATTCTCGAGATGTGACCGACTGTACTTAGGAAGACAATTCAAAATGTGTTAAAAATATTGCATTACCTCTACAAAAAACGCTCACCTAGTGATATATAAGGCATTTATAAACAATTATAAATAAATAGTTTAAAACAAATATATTGCATAAACCTTGGTCTAACAGGATTTGTGTAAAAAAGCAATGGGGTTACAAATGCTGTAACGCTGAATTTCTTATGTATTTTATTGTTTATCACCCTCCTGAGTGATTTTCGACTTCTCCTGAGCCATGCTACCTACTACCTGGCCCAATACGTGCAACAAATCGATTTTGTTTACCATTTGAAAAATGATGTCGAATCACAAGTGTCTGACTTATGTGTAAAAGCGCCCTCATGTGTTTCATAATTCTGACTCAACCCCCTCATCTGATCTGTGGGCTTATGTTTAGCGAAAAAATCCCTGAAACAAAGCTCATTTTGGATAAAAATCCATTATAAGGTTTTCATCCAACAAAATCTCCAAAAGAGACCCATGTTCTAGCGATTTGTCACTCAACATAAAAACATAGACTCAAGGGGTGCCGGCTACGAATCCGAGCCAGAATGAGCGAAATAATTCGAGTCTCTCGTCGAGCCAACTTGCTTATTACTGCCCTCTATATTATCACTAAATTTCCAAAGACCATGCTTATTCTTTACTCCGTGGTATACTGTCCTCTATATTAGCACTCAAAGATTTCTAGACTAGACAGACTCAAAAGTGAAAAACGTAATGCTATGAACGTTTATGGGAGCACTGTACCAAATCAATGCGCAATTCGTGTAATCCTGTAGTAGTTCCGGAAAAGCACGAAGACTAGGCTTGTAAATGTGAGGTTTTTGGGCAATTTGTTTCTCTGGGGATGGTATGTTTGTATTTAAATGAACGAATGGGACTATCCGTTGCACCTACCATGATCAAGTACGATATTTGTATAGACCTAATTAGTGCCCAGGGCGTAAGCATCTGCCTAAATGGTGAACAGGCATGCCAGAAAACGTAAAAAGGGAGGGCTGTGTGCAGGTCCGTAGCGGAAAATTTAGGTTGATAACCCCTCATGAAACAGGGCTTGAATTAAAGTTGAGATGTTACTGAAAATGGTCATAGGTGACAAGTATGCCATTAATGTAAGCGGAGGGTAGAAAATTTGTCTTGACATATGGCACTTTTACACGTACTTCAATGAGAAAGATATTTGGTGTGGTGCGCCCTTATGCCTATACAGCTGTATGCCTATACAGCTGTATGCCTATACAGCTGTATGCCTATACAGCTGTATGCCTATACAGCTGTATGCCTATATGTGCCTAATACAGCTGTATGCCTATACAGCTGTATGCCTATACAGCTGTATGCCTATACGGCTAGTACATATATTTCCGGACCAGTTGAGTTACACACGACAACGAATACAATCTCAAAGGAAGATCGCAGACCTGTTTATCCCCACGTAAAACAACACTAACAAACATGCATCATACATGTAAGCCTACAAAATAAAATAATTGGGAATAAAAATTCCTGATACGATGATTTCCATGCAAGGTATATATCTATTCAATCACTCAAGACCCTGCCTATTACTAGTTATTGAATGCTGGCCATGCCAAATTTAGCCCAATTTGCAATGTGGCAACGCTTTTGATGACATTTTTCAAAGCAAAGTTTTCTAAACCGTAAAGGAGCCTAATTGGGCTACTAAATGTAGTTAATTTAGAACTTCTTTTTCGTTGCAAACTACTTTCCTGGCTTCCTTGACGACTTGTTTGATTAATAATTGACGATTACACAGAGAAAGAGAAATCAATCTCCCACTCCCTTCGGGCCTGTCGGCTTCGTGGTAAAAAATACAATAAATCAAATTAAAAATAAAACCGAGTCTTTGACAAGGACTAGATAATTGTGGACGGGAATTTATATTAAAGAGCGAAATTATATTTTCCTCTCCAATTTGCACGTTAGCGGGAATAGGGGCGAGGGTTAACTATCACTTGGTCTAATGTCATTTGGTCTTATTGCCATTTGGTCTAAATAAACTATAAGAACTAGGTCACGATCTTGGGTGTTTTTCCGGGGTACTTTATGACAACTTGAAAACAAATAAATAAACAAATAAACAAAGTAAACAAATAAACAAATGAGTAAAATAAATGAATGAAATAAATGATTAAATAAATGCATGCAATTATGTAAATAAAAAAATTTATATAATAGATAACAAATAAATAAATGAATATACATGTGAATATATGAACACATTAATAAATGAATAGGTAAGTAGGTGAATAGGTGAATAGGTGAATAAATGAATAGGTGAATAAATAAATAAATAATTTAAATAATATAAATAAATAAATAATATAGCCTACATTAATTAATTAATAAATATACCCTATTATTCTTACTACATTTATTGCCGTTTTATATTTTCATAACACCCCAAAAATGCATGTGTACAGTTTTAAATCTAAAATCCAATGTTTAATTAATTAAACAACTACGTTTATGACAAATGCCAAGGGTTAAAAAAAACCACCAAAACAATGGCCGGCGTGAGGTTTGAACTCAGGTATAAATATTACAAGTCCGATGCTCTAACCGTTAGGCCTTCATATAACCTACTCGATGCACAGAATTTCAAAATACCTACTAGGACAAAGTAATTACGAAATTATAACGATCTTGCACAACTCTACCAGTTTTTTAAATATTACGAGGGTCATTCAATAAGTTCTACCTCCTACCTCATAACTTTATTATTATATGAGCCAGTCTTATCAAATATCACACGATTGTAGCTTGGAACCCCAGCTACAAATCCAATGTAAATTAATCTGAGTACTGGTTGTACTTTTCCGGACATGCAGTGAGCACCAAACCTCGATTTAGTGTGACGGAAACGGATGAAAAACAGCAAAATATCGCCGAAGTGCTTTTCAATTGGCCTATTGTAAGAGGCAAAAGATGCCTATTAGTCAATTATAACCGTCCTAAATGTCAGATATCTCTTTAACAGAATGTAAACAATAAAGTTGACAGATTGGTTTGGAAGAAATATGCCCTCTGATTAGCCAAATCCAGGTCAGGACAACCATTCAGCTTACCCCTCCCCTAAAGAACCCTGTAAAAGTCATATTTGACTTTCATGATAACTAAGCAATCTTCAATATATCGAACTAAATAGAGGGATGTAAAGTCTGCCAAAGCGATAATTTTCTATCATTGACTACCTGATTGACTATTCTGAAGGTTGCTCATAAGTAAAACTCATAAAGTGACTATTTAATATGGTAAAGATTTAACATTCGAGGCATCATTGTGGCTTAAGTGGTAACAACGAAAATTTGACTGATGGCAGTATTCTGGTATGCCAAAGGCATAGCAATACATTTGAGTTGATAGTACACTATTTGCAAGCCTACAAGAGTTACTATTGTTTGCAATCTTATCTATACACGATAATACTGTAATATATTCATATATCATTCATTCATTGCCATTTTAAGTATTTAAATCATGCTCTTATATCTAACCATACAATACGAAAAAACACCCGAAAACATGTGTATATTTTTAAAGTAAATTTCTGTGTCCGTTGTCCAAAATCTCTCTCTGGCTTTGACTGCGTCATAACAAAAGTAAAACAGATATCAATTATCATTTACTACACATTTGTAGTTATGATTCGGAGCTATAATCATGACAAATATCATGAGGTTGACATTAATATTTGCGATGTTATGAGGGAGGAGGTAGAACTTATTGAATGACCCTCGTATTTTAATAATTTCTCCACAATATGTAATCAATTGATGAAGCTTAAGAAAGTATGATATAAAAAGCTCAGAGCAGAACAATTCCTTCAACCCAATCAAGTATTGCTTCATAAAACATCACCAACAGTTGATATATTAATTTTGTAGTGGAATTCTAAAGAGGACAAATAACCTGTATATCATTTAAATTGAGCTTTTTGCCGAAGATGGTCAATCATGTCAATTATGTTATGAGTTTCAAAAAGACAAATTTTGAAAAACTTGGAATTTACCATTTTTACAAAAGAGTCCATATTTTCTGTCAGAAAAGTCTCAATTTTAAAATTCAAAATTCCTCACATAAGCACTTTGACCGATATAACAATGGTATTCATGGCTTAATAAATGCACCTTTCCCGGTAAAATCATTCTGGGACAGGCGCGTAGCATGAATGAATGAATGAATAACGGTCCCTATTTCAAAGAAACCAGGTCAAAAAACGGCTGATTTAACATGATTTTCCGCCTTTTTCGTCCCCATTTTGCCAATTTCCCCCCGCCCTCCCCCACACTCGCTACGCTACTGTTCTAGGACACCATGTACACATGTCATCACTCAATTCTAAAACCTATACGGGAATATTGTCCTCTTTTAGGACTGTTATTGTTACTATTAAGTTCAGAGTAAATTATAAATAACAAACACAGGTCAACAAGAGAACAGTAAATCTCAGTGTATTCCATTTCATCCAACCTACATTCTATTGTTGTAAATAGGTGTCATATCAACAACTTCTTGTTCTTACTACCACTATATCCTACTACATGTGTTGCCAAAACTTCCGTTGAATACTATTATATTACTGCTCCAAATGCTCATGTGCAATTTTCAGCTATATCAATCAGGATATTTTAAAGCCTGTCTTAATATCAAAGCAAGTCTTAATCTCAAAGCATGGCTAGCACAACGGTTTATTCCACATTCCGTTAAATATGCAGACCATCATCGTTCCTAAATTCCCACTGTAAAGTGTATATCTCCTCTTTAGCTATGTTCAACGCTACAATTTCGTGAGAATCTGTTAGCCCACTTGAAAAATGATAATACCCATTTACAAATATTATATCATAATAAGACAATGTACATGTATATGTTAACATTTATTTGTTTAAAACTTTTATACCGTATTGTTTTTTTGTACTCAACACCAGCAACTAAGAACCAATAAATTATATATACTAACAAACAATGCTTATAGACTTATTCTTCAGATTTCAACTTATTTATTCTGTTCACTTTTCCCAGGAATTGCAGCCAAAGCCTTTAACGTGGGTGACCCACTCAAATTCATATACTCCCATAAACTTATACCTTGGGTGCCAGATACATTATTTCTCAAATGGTAGGATTAAAGTTGTTCCATAAACAAGCTGCTAATGTAGTAATCTTTTCCCTTTTTTTGTTTCCATCACACAAACCATTGAAGCAATACACAAATAATTATCCTATGTGACAAAGACATACTGACATCTCATCATCCACCTCTGAATGCACTTTTGTCACAAATATTGTGTACATACCTCCAATCTACTGCAAATATTAAAACCTCAATATGACAGTTGCAACAACATTTCAATCAAACTTTATAACATTTCAAAGACAATACATCACCTGAAGTCTCAAGTTTCAGAGTGTGACTGATAACACCTTTCGCCACTCTTACATTACATTTTCCTCTTCAATCAAATTTAGCGCTTCTCAGCGCTGTTTGTCTTTTTTAAGACTCTTCTTGTTACGACAGTTTCCAAGGCAATGGAGTAAACTACGCACTAGTCTGCTAGTCATCATAAGCCAATTCAATTGTTAGCCGCGAATATGAGAGAACGACCAGTTTGTCTTGTGCAAGTCAACGTAGCCTTTGCACTACATTTTCGTGGTTTTGCCCGATCATGTGAAAAAGAATGTAATTCATTCATCAACCTACTTGGAACACAATCCAACGGTCTGCGTGATTTTTAATAATTTTGAGGAAATTTGTCATATTGTTGAGATGTAGCATATATTTATTCATATCGATCGATCATAGCAATCTTTCTGGACAATCCTAGGAAAAGCCAACAAAAAACATGCTGTTCCTTGGAGCAGGCCGATCTGATGCAGTCATTTTACTCATGTTGCTGAATGTGTTATGGGGTGAGTATTTTAATGAATACCAAATGAATTAAAATATATATATATATATCAGCAAGCTTATATCGTAAATCATCCAAACCTTCTTCTAACCTTCTTTTCCATTTTTTTAAAAATGTCCTTGAAAATGTCGGTTAGTTTAAGTTTAAGTTGATAATAAGAAAAGAAATTGGTACAACAATTATAGTCAACTGTCAACATTTTCATTTTTTGTCTTCAAAAAATATCTTAAAATGCCCCTAAATTGTTACCAAAAAGATAAAGTACAGCTTTATGGGAGCTCCAGAATTTTGTTTGGTGGTGGTCGGGGAGGGGGTGTGGGTTGCCATATGATCAATCTAATAATTCTCCCGAAACCAGGGTCTTATGGTAAGAACAATGTTGAAAAGTAAATTTAATGGACTTTGTGAATTATGCACAATTAGGGATTTAAGAACTTTATATGATGGCTGAAAAAAGAAAAAGGTATCTTAAGAAATCTGAGGTAAAGAGGTTCTATACAAATACTAATATACAATTTGCCAAATGTCAGCCCCCTCCCTCCCCACTAAAACAAAACTAAGCCAATTATGGACCACTATCTGGTTTAAGTTGATTTACAGGATTGTTCAGCCATTTTAATTGACTTGCTAATAAACCTTCGTTATTTCTCTGCGTTTCATAAAAGTATTCGGGATTAAACATTACTGGGCCAAAAGCTAAGAAGTAGTATATTTCGGTCATGATAATATGGACGCTTAAAGACAACATGGGCAAAAACGATTTGTCCACAGAAGGCCATCTCATCATGGTCCATTTGACTTCTGAACATTTTGTCCCAACAAGCTATCTGATATCCATATTTATTACCAAGCTTTTCAAACGTGCGAGCAAGGCACACATAATAACAGTGTGTACAACATTTCAATATAGACAATTATTTCATAATCCCTGATCTGAATAATTTCAAAATTGGAGCTGCTGATGCGTCGTATCAAAGACCGGAATGACTAACTTAGTTATACATTAATCAGGGCCAAATTACTTATTCAGAAACCCTCTCTTTTAGGAAGTATTACAAATAATGCTACGAGGAAATTTAGGCTAGCACTAAAATGTATGTGTAAATTCCATTTCATGCTTGAGCGATTTCAAGCTTTGTTTCGTTTGTATCTTTCTAACATACATTATACATATGGCCATGTGTTTTGAACTCGCCACCCTTCCCGTTGCATGTCCAGATTTTTACATTTTGGTCACAGGTCACTAATAGGTATATCAAATAAGGTGCGGCCGTTTTAAAAAATCCTTAAAATCGTGATACGTGTCTCTATTTTAAATAGAAGTTGTCAAAAAAACATAACATTTTTGGTATCATATTAAAGACAATTTATCCAGCTACCGAATAAAAAAAGGATTAAAGCCACATGTTTAGCAACAATGAAGTTATTAATCTAAACGTCGAGTGA
Organism: Ophiura sarsii; assembly: GCA_035610835.1. Classification (NCBI taxonomy): domain Eukaryota; kingdom Metazoa; phylum Echinodermata; class Ophiuroidea; order Amphilepidida; family Ophiuridae; genus Ophiura; species Ophiura sarsii. The sequence continues at coordinate 39,509,803 of CM069443.1, read as the reverse complement.
GTCAAGGGTGGAGCCGGTGGATGAGGCGCCCATAGGTTTCTACACAAAATAGCGGAAAACTAGAACTTTTGAAATTGATGCCATTTTAAAAGTATACATAGGAAAGTTTTCAAACTTCTCATATGTGTTAATAACATGTGACTGCTACTATGAATAATAATATTGAATTGTTATCTAGACATTCTCTACTAGAATATGATGTTCAATTCAGGGAGTGTTTTAATGTAAAAAATACACAGTTTTGTTCATTTTATTGATTAAACAATGGCCAAATCGCAGTCTCTCTATTTCATTTGTGTGACTCTTCGGTCATTTTCTACCCTGGGTAGTAAAACATTTAACTAAAAAAGCCAGAAGTGTTTCTTCACAGGATTGTTCATAGATTTATGAAAATTGGACCACCATGTATTCAAAATAAAAGGAACTTTAATGATATTCATGTAGTTCATTTTGATAACCATTTTCCTTTAAATTAAATAGTCCATGCTAACTAAATTTCATAGAATATTATATACAAACCTTCATTTTATGCATTATTTCATCATAATTTTAGACACCCTGTACTTTTCCTGTGTACATTTTGGGCAGGTGATTCTTAGCAAATTTGGTAGCACCTTCTGCGGTTGTTCTGATTTTGGTGACTATCTTCAGCTAAACCCTAATTGTACAAACTATCAAAATATTTTGTGAGGAGCAAAAACGATCAACTTTTTTATGTTCCACCCTGTAACAATTTTACACACCCTGTATAATTTGATTCTTTTGCAAAAATGAAAAACCTTGAATCATAAGCTTTCCAACAACATATAGTTTGTGGGTCATTAAGTATGTAAAACTTAAGTTGTGACCCGTTTAATCAGAATTGGTGCATTTCTCAACATTATTAGAAGTGAAACATTTTTTTGGACCAATTTGTGACTTCTGACCTTTTACACCATCTGAGATTCGAATAAGCATATCGCAATAACTACTTGCTCTACCCCATAAAAATAATATATTTTCTGAAAGGAAATCACACACAAAAATCTAAATATTATATTGGAATTAAGATAGGACCTAATGCTAACATGTTATGATAAAGAATCTTCAAAAAATATTGATTTTTATTCATATTTTGATTAAAGCTCAATAATATTTTAATACCTACCTCAATCATAATTTTCCTGTGCGCGCATATTAGTTCCTCATGCAAATACCCATCAGAACATCATGGTTGTCAAGGGTAACTTGTTGAAATATACTACCGTACATGCCGTATATCGGGAAGTGAATGAGCACAAACGTTTAAATTTCATATTAATTAGATTTTCCAAATATATTTTTTGGGTATGTACCCTATCCTGATTTAAACGCCATTTTTGAATTCCCCTATTTGAGAGCTTTCCAAAAAAATGTATAATTTTGCTATTATCGGTTGAATACATTTTTGGTTATAGTCATGTATGTAAAACCGATGAATTAGGGCAAGTTCATTGTGTTGCAAATAGGGAGAAAGCCAAGGACAATGCAATCTATTCATGATTACAATTGTTTTTGTTGAAACAGAAACTTATAGAATATAAAACAATCTATAAAATGATAGCAAAATCATGTTTGTACCATCTGGTACCATACAAGGATGAGGAGTTATTGTAAATTGAACGTAGAATTGGGAACATTTTCTATATTCCCGATAGAGATGGTACACAGCGCCACCGTCATCGCCACCACCACCCTGACTTTCGAAATATAATCAATCATATCTCAACCAAACAGTTATAGTAGTATTCACACAATCTAGCTAGATAAATAGGCTTTTGAATGACGCCTAAACCATATACGCATAGTGTAACAATTTTTACCAATAGTACACAAGTGCCAATACAATATAACACAGGTAGATGTTCCGATTTTCAACTTGACCTTTTCTATTCTACATGAAAGGTCATCCTTAAAAGAGTTGTATTCCAAAGTTTGAGTTGCATAACTCTAATGGTTCTTAATTTAGACGCACAAGATGCCGTGAAATGTGCCCATTGAGTTGTACACAAACTAATTCGTCGCTGTTCTGACATACCGGCACATGTGCCATTTTGTGCAAAATGAGTTAAGTTGCATTTTATGATCTACAAGTGAAACTCTTTATTCTCCAAAAAAATTGAGACAAAAAGGTAATTAATTAATGAGATACCACACTAATTAGTGTCATATGCCAGGGTTTTAACATGATTGGGAATCAATTTGCTGTTTCCCCGAATGAGTGAATTATATAACGGGTCAAGGTTGATTTCACACAGGCTTGTCTGTGAAAACCAAACATTAGTAGAGTCAGACATTTCATTACAGGGCACGCTTGATAAACATAGGTATTTCACTTAAGTCTGGGAAAATTAACCTTGCCCCAATACCACAGCAGCTCGCGGTATTCCGATGTGAAGAAGAGATCCCAAGCCTAACATCGAAATGGGATGGTCACGCGACTCTTCATCAAAAGGACAGCAGTGGCGACGGACGTGTCTACCGCTGCTCTCGACCTGGTTGATCTATCTAACTTTTTAAGTAAATGGTGAACTTTTGCACCCAGCACACCGACTGCACATTCTTTGTATTTCCCGGGGCAGCGCTGCTGGCGTTGACCGAAATGACGCCATTTTTGTGTTCGAAAATGTCAAAGTTTTTTACCGTTCTTTCAAAAATCTGGAACCCAAGGTATAAGTTTATGGGAGCATATGAATTTGAGTGGGTCACCCACGTTAAAGGCTTTGGCTGCAATTCCTGGGAAAAGTGAACAGAATCAATAAGTTGAAATCTGAAGAATAAGTCTATAAGCATTGTTTGTTAGTAAAGCATGATAGGACAAACGAAGATTTAATATGAACTCAATCAGTATTTTTTGTTGAAGTATTATTCGTTCATATGCGACGAAAAAAAGCAGGGCGGACGGACCTGTCAAAACTCAACAACATTTAGTTGTTGAGTTAACAGAGAGAGATGGATGATTCGTCACCAAAAATGCAACGCCACCACCCTTTTTGGGTGGTGAGTTCAAAACACATAGCCATATAGACATTTATGTTGCACTTTGCTTAAAATCAAACGTATACACACTTGTATGTAGTTAAAAAGTATAGGAGTAGGAGCCCCAGGCCTCAAATTTAGGAGTTGACCTCTGACCTCCGAACATACTCTTAAATTTACGTTTTTATGACAGATACATATCTTATCGACAAGAATAAAGAGACCTGCTCTAAAGATTCTCTTGCGAAAATATGCTATGGCAATAATCATATTCCCCATGTTTTCACATAGCTGAAATGAAGTAATAGAATCTCTCGTAAGGGTTTGGGTAGTTTATTGACCATAACACTGAAAGGAAATCTAAAAACTACATAAATTCATGTTTATGAATTTAAAGAAGAACTACGTGACACAATATATTAGCTTTTTCCATTTTTATGTCATTGCTATCGGTCCAAAATGTTATGGAACGATTGAAAAAGTTAGAAAAATAAGCATTTAATACCCTTTTCTGACTTTATCCAATGTTCTATTTAGCTATGTTACCTGTAATATTAACATTATAGCTATAAATAACTATCTCAACTTGTGGAGCAGTTCTTCCCCATAGATATGATGTATAGTTATACATACTTTAACATTTGTTTCAACTTTTTATGGCGATAATACTACACCTACCCCTAACACGAGTTGTTTTATGTCAGTTTGTCTATGTGAATATATAGGGGAATACAGGTATTGCCAATAACATGAATTCGCAAGAGAATCATAAGAGCAGGACAATTTATTCTTGTAGACAAGGTATGAATCTATCGTAAAAGTATTCCTTTTGGAGTATGTTCGGAGGTCAGGGGTCAAACCATTAAAAAGCCGAATTTGGAGCTCTGGGGCTCCTACTATAGGGTTAACCTAACTTTACCGATTTTGTCAGAATCTCAACCCCAATACCGGTATGTGAGAGAGAAGTCCGAGCCACTGATAATCACCAAATGACCACTTCTTTTCCTCCTAAATGTCCCTTAAAACTAAACTAAAAATAGCCAAATACGTCGTAGGAACCTAGCATGGAATCACTCAAGAGTGACAAACGTGTTTAACCTTCAAATTGAATTAAAATAAAGAATCAATAATAATGTGATCATCATCATCATCATCATCATCATCATTGGTCGTCCGTGGACGAAATGGAGGAAGCAGTCGCAACATACTGGGCCCAGACTTTCCTGTCATTCATGAGTTGGCGGATCTCTGGAGGATCTAAACCCATATCATTCTTGACGGTATCAGGATACTGAAGGTGTCTTCTGCCTCTGTTAGCTTTCCCACCAGGAGGGGTCCAGAAAATTAGACGGGAGATAGGCTGGTTGGTTGTTCGCATGCAGTGGCCAGCGAAACATAAACGGCGCTGCCTGATTATTGATGTTATAGGGGGGATATCGCCATATACCACGCTGTTTGGGATGTGATCTCTCCAACTGATGTCAAATATTCTACGTAACAGTTGAGTATAACATCCGTTGATTCTGTCTTCAATTTTCCTGCTGATGGTCCATGTTTCAGAGCCGTACAACAAAATGCTTTCTACGCAGGCTTTGAACAATCTGATTTTTTTACTTCTTTCGAGATCAGACTTCCAGATCTTCTGCAGTTTGTTGCAGGCAACCCATGCTTGTGCTTTCCTGCATTTGAAATCCTGGGATGTGTCTAGAACGTAGGCCCCCAAGTATTTGAAATTGGAGACGTTTTCCAGCTCTACTCCTTTGATGGTCTTTACACTGGCTGAGGTGGCAATATTTATAAGAAGGCTTTTTGTTTTTCCTTCATTTAAATGCAGGCCATAGTTGAGACCAACTGCATTTGATGCTGCCTCAACAGTCAACACTCTGTAACAGTAATTCTGCTTTACTGATTGATGTTGCTAGGAGAGCTATATCATCTGCGAAATCAAGATCGTGAAGACGAATTTCAGGATAGCGTCTACTCCTCCTAGGTTCCAGCAGTATACCTGTTTCATCATGGATATCTGTCAGGGCACAGCGCATTACGTAGTCAAGAATTGTGATGAAGATGAAGGGTGCCAAGGTGTCACCTTGAAGAACGCCAGCTAAAATCTTAAAAGGTTCCGTCTCCCCATCGGGCGATGTGACAATAGCCGAAGAGTTGTCATACATTAACTTTATTGCCTTGACAATGGGTCCAGGGATATCATAGGCACTGAGGATGTCAAACATGCGATCGCGGTTAACTGAGTCAAAAGCCTTAGAGAAGTCTATGAACACGGCGGCCAGTGGAAGGTTTCTTTCTTTCATTCCTTCAATTATTCTTCTCAGTGCTAGAATCTGGGAGATTGTGGATCGTTTCTCTCTAAAGCCATTTTGATTCCATCGAAGAAGAGGGTCGACAAATGGGCGTATTTGGTTCAGTAACATACGATTGTAGACCTTAGCCCCAATACAGGAGAGTAATAATGTGATCAACCATAACTAATAACAGTTACAAAGAGAAGGGGCCACAAGTTAGTAGACGAGAGAATAGGTCTCATTATTTCAAACAATTTTAACACACACTTTAGGTGAAATCACCATCCCTCTTGCACAAGTTAATTTTCTGATCTAAAATTCCAATCAAAGTTGATTTAAAACAACAAACCTAATAGCATCAATTTTCATGGTGAAAATTTATGCAATTTGGGGTTCGATGGGTGCTAATCTTTTTGGGACAGCCTGTATGGCCAGGTTGCGAAATAGGTCACTAGCCAACCACTTACGGCTAGTTACATGAAATAAGTGAATAAATGTCATGCGTAGCTCCTAAGAAAACCACTTTTCCTTAGGAAGTTTCAAATGAAATTTACCACACATTTGAGGCTTGAGGGGATTAATGAAAAAAGAACTTGCTAAATTGTGTTTGCACCCAAATCGTTGGGTCATAAACCGATTTTCGAAAAGCGAAAATGGTGCAACGTAAACCTCCAAATATATTCTAATTGTTTTATGTATAGGTGTAAAATATGTATCTATCAAAACTGGACACTTAGTCATCATAGGCGTGCGCATAACGGTGAAGACCCGGGGTTTGAATATTCAGGATTGATAAGGGCTCTTGTTGAGTAAGGGGGGGGGGGGGGGGAAGCACTTATTTATTCTCAGATGTTGTCGCAGGGCCTTGCAGTGTAGGGTTTAGGGTCCCGTTAACCTTTGAATTTAAATGCTATTTGAGGGAGGTCTCTTCCCCTGTCCCACAGTGGCGTGTGGATATGAGATATGCCAAGTGCTACAAAATCGTGGGGGATGGGGATGTCACAGAGGCATATCCAGTGTCGGAAAATGAGGGCCACTTGGAGACTCACTTGTATACCATCAGGTATGCATCGGTGCCTTGTGACGTGAGATCGGGGCCCGCTTAGGGGAGGATGGGGCAACTGGTCCGGTTAAAGCATATTTCATTATATAAAAGATTAAAGCTCGTGTCAATATTTATGGAATTGCTACGAAAATATCACCCATGTAACTGTTTACATATAACATATAATCAATGTTAAAAAAAGAAAAGGCCAATTACCACTAACGGAAAACTTTACTTGGCACGGACCAGTTACCCCATCATTGGGGCAACTGGACCTATATGTTCCAACGGTTAGAATACATAGAAATCAGTGAATGCAACACGGAAACTAGGCAGTATTTTCTTTACAAACACATTTCCATATTATTTAACATGTAAAAAGGATACATGTCTTATGAAACCCATGTTTTATACAGTTTTCGTGGTTAACGTGTAAATAGCAGTATACTAATGGTGTACAAAGCAAGCGAAATTTTCGACTGCACATTTATTAGATAAAACGGTATGAACCTAGTTAACCGGTTTCAACCACCATATTTAATTATACATTTCGTGCAGTCATTTCCCTGTCACTTTTGTTTGTCTTTTTTGTTTGTTTTTGATTATCCACTATTAATGTTATAACTCACCGTATGTAGTAATATTATAATAATATTTTTATTCTGCAATGTGTACATCATCAGTATACAGTAATGTCCATGCCTCTGACAACATGTATCCGAATTTGTTACGTTTATGATTTATTAAGGGTGGCCAAATATATTTGCGAGCTCTGCTCTGATTTTGGTCAGCCCACCAATGTATTTACTTAAAATTATTGTATATGTATTATTGGTAAATAAAACTGAAACTGAAACTGAAAACTGGTTACATGGTTGTGATATTCAGACGCCCCATAAATTTATCTATGTATACCCATTTCTTTAATGATTTTATTTACTTCATATAATCCTACAATAAACCATCAGCCATCTTGATATTTAGCCAGCTTTTCATGTTACAGGGGAAGTTAGTCAATATGACAATGATAACCCAACGGTTAATATACACAAAAAGCAGTGGATGAAATACATAAATCATGATGATATTTTGTCATTGCAAATACCTTTACAGACACCATTCAAAATATAATAAAGATGTCATTCATAATACCGAGGTTTTAAACCATTCTAAAGCAATTGTATGTCATATTGTAATCCTTCAATAGCAGAAATAGTCGTATTAGACCCAAAATGCCCCAAAATGTCTTAGAACTAGAAAGAATGTGAATTATTTCATATTCTATTCACATTTCAATACCGAGTCATGTTTTATTGACACTATCAACTAATGAATTTTACCATTTTGATTAAGTTTTTGCAGGCGGACCAGTTGCCCCATACCCCTTCGGACCACTTGCCCCGACAAATGACTTAGCACTTTGTCGAGATGAAACATTATTCAAACACGCCTGTGACGTAATACATTTTATGCTGAAATGTTTTAAAACATACCACCATTTGTCATAACTAGCGGGCACCCGCGCTTCGCGCGGGACCCACTAGATGAGTAAACCAGGGCGGTTAATATTTTGGGTTCGATGAGTGAACCTGCATGGGCGGTTAATTTTGTTTTGTTTTTTAGAAGTACCGCATTTTTTGGAGGGTGGAGATGGGACACTAATTAATGTCCCTTAATTGTGTTGTTTTAACTTCGTTAACTCAGTACGACGGTAAAAGTGCACGGGGAAGACTTTCCCACTCCTGGATGTTATGCCACTGATTTACATCTTTTATTCTATAACTTAATATAATTTGGGGTATAATGTGTCGTCATGTCAATTGGTAGGCTATAATCATGTATATACATCAATGGCAACATGCGATTTGTTTTTTTCGCAGGTTTGCTATATGGGACATGCAGACTTGTAAGCCTGGCACGTTTTGAACAAATATGGGACGTGGGGTGATTATACACAACGATAACCGTAATCAAGCGATAAAGGACGTAACAACTATACAATAGAATAAAGGCCAATTCATTGCACCATAGACTTGGTGCAGGATTGGGACCTAAGTACACTAATTACATTTGTACACGTTTGTATTGTAGTGCTAAAGTAGCATTACAGGTATAACAAAAGATGTTTTTCAAATGTAATCAGAATGTATTTTTAAATGATAGTTTGTGTGCCGAACAACCCACATGTAATGTGTGCGTAAGCAAAAGCAATGAAAATGAGCTGGAAATTGATAACAAAGCACTACATCATACAGAAACGGCAAAATATACACCAATCGTTTGATATCGAGTATGGGGTAATTACTGCTAGTAAAGCTCAACTTGGCTGGTATTCCCGTTTTATTGGCATAAATAGAACTGTAAAATGATATGCTCTAGGGGGTTAAAAATGACGGCAGAGGACGCCATGTTGAAAAGATCTATTATTACTATACCTGAACATGGACACCAGTATTTATATATTAAAAATAGTAATAACAAAAATCATTGATTGAAAGAGATGAATAAATTAAGATTTTTTTTTTGTCGCCGCGCCGTGCTTCTTGTGAAAAGCCGTACATTTCTCTAATATTAAATTGCAATTAATTCAAATATCATATTTCAGAGGGGAAAAAGCATCTGCACAGTATCATTAGATTTATTGAATATTGTAATTTGTAAGAGATGAATAAATTATGATAATTTTTTTGTAATGATTATAAATTGGTAATATGAATATGCCCCCACCCCCGCTTGCCCCCCCCCCCCCCCCCCCGCTTGCCCCCCCCCAAATGAATCATGGAATAATGATGGGACAAAGTAACAGATGAAACTTTTTCCTGTCTTCCCAAAATGCAATATTCTATGGTACAAGCTTGTTTAAAAATATGTGCATATGTGATTTTTCCTTATTTTAAGCCCTAACCAAATGGGACATGGTGCAAGGACATTGGCACAAGTTGAAGTTATGTATATCCAGAATTATTTAACCAACTAGTTTTTCTTGAATTCCGAAGTAACAGGAAAGCTGCAACTCTTTATCGCATTTACTACTAAAGTTTAGTTTGTGAAATTTATTAATATTGTGACTAATGACAGTTTATAGTTTCGCTGACATATTAAATAGGGTGTTAGACTGTGGGAAGTGTTTAGGTATACGAATTAAAAAAAGTAGGAGTAGGCCTTATACATCGAACAATTTATGGTAACGTTGGTATACAGGGTGAGTAAAAAAAAGTGTACTCAACTTTGAGATTTTATTTATTAGAATCTGTGCATAAATTTCACAGATTTTTTATTGGGGCAGACGGGTTATCTCATTAGCTTTCTAAAGAATGTTAGGTTGAAATTGGTTGTGGTATACATATTTTATGCTCATTTACGTAAAAGTGAACATTTTATAAACCGAACAAGATTTGCGATATTTTCTCTTACAACATCTGTTGAATTCCACTATTGAAAACGGTCCACACTCTAGTCCTAGCTGAGTCCTAATATCATAAAAGCCACATTTGTTGTTCTTGTTGCTAAATTCGTGTAAAAATGACATTGGTTTGTCATTATTTCGCATTTAATGTTTGTAAAATAACTGAGAATGTTTGATTTGTCTTTATTAGTTAGATATTGTGTACCATACATGAATCCACGTGTTACTTTAATATCAAGCATTATTGAGTACAATATTCCAAATTGTGTTCGGGTTCTAAATGCAGTAACTTTACCAAAATGGTCATTTCTGGAAAACGGTACCATGAAATGTCATGATTCTTTTTGCTGATGATATAGTGAATAAATGCATCTATTGCCGCATTCATTGACTGCCTTGATATTCTATCTTCAGCTTACACCTCAACCAATAAAAACACAATAATTAAAAACCTGCTCAATGGACCGTGAATCCGTGATCCTGTGTTTGTTATGATTGTTTGGAGCTACAAACCCGTATCGATAGCCAGTTACAAGAGTGCCAGTTACCTTAGTAATTTTGCACATGTATCGTTTGCCATGGTTACGAGGGACGCCAGTTTTCAGCAAGAGCCATGGATAACTCGTCCAATGTAATATAATTTTAATTGCAAGACAAAATTTGGAGAAATTGTTGTTATCATTTTATTACATAGGCTATTCATCCATGTCTCTTGCTCATATTTCTAATATTGTTCGTTCTGCTTCATTTCATATCAGAAACATTAGTAGAATAAGAAAGTACTTATATCCAAGAATTGTTCACAGTTTTATAACCTCCAGGCTTGGTATGGGAAACTCTCTCTTATTTGGCCTCCCTCAAGATCAGATTGCACGAATTCAGTGTATTCAGAACAACGCTGCGCGCTTAGTCCTCTAACTAGGAATAGATCTTACATCACTCCCGTTTAAAGAAGTTATATTACATTGGCTGCCGGTTGGTTACAGAATAGTATACAAACGGTTGCTCATTGTTTTTAAGGCTTAAAAATGATATGGCACCACAGTATATCACATGTCTTCTTGAACCATACATACCTCTTCGTACACTCCGTTCCATCGACAAGTCACTTCTGCGTGAACCTCGTTCTAAACACTCTTGGGGGGGGGGGGGGGGGGGGGGGGTGCAGAGCATTTTCAATTGCAACGCCACGTCTTTGGAACGCCTTACCCATTCATGTTAGTCTGTTAGATCAAGCACATCCCTGGCACAGTTCAAGAGTCAAACTCATTTGACACAGGATGCTTTTTACTAAATGTGTTTTTTGCCATTACATGTATAATACGTATTTCTTTTTTCAATTTGGTATATATTTGTAGGTTAATATTTTGTGTAAGTTTAAATCATGATATTATTATCTGACAAAAAGTTGGCAGACCTCAAAAAATGGATTTTGGCAATACTTCATGCATGAGTCGGTATGGGTACATATAATACAAACATAGATATCACACGTCGGTTGCCATGGTAACGGCAAAAATAAGATTTCCAACCAATTTTGCAAGTTTTTACACTATTTAAGTAATGAAACATAGGTAAATTGGAAGCACTGGTACATCTAAATGGGAAAGAGTAGAAGTTTTTCTTTTACACATATTGCACAACCATGTTTACTCTTTCAGAAAATGATTTCAAAATGTAAGTCTGTGTTCCACTTTGGATCAAACCATTATTTCAAATAGGGGTGTTTTCATCATATTTTCTCATAGCGAAAAATGGGGTATTGAGGCTATAAAGCCGAAAGTGGCACTTTGTGGATAATGCCACTTTCATAATTGGTAGATAAGATACCAGCCTACATAAACATGGAATAAAATGTTTTGGTATTTCAAGTACACGGAAACAGTGTTGCCGGAAAGTTAGCTTTTGGCTGAAAAAACCCGCAATGAATGGCCAAATATTATATATTAAAGGAAGTCTTAATTGACAAATTATATAACAAATTGGTCATATTTATGATAGGATACATAAAATGAATGTTGAAATGAAGAAGAAAAAACCCTTAAATGGCATTAAAGGCAGTCAGTGTTGCCAGAGACATGATTTTTCAATGTATTTAAACATATAACAGTATAAATGGATACAAAATAAAACAATGTTGCAACTGTTGCCTGTAACCCGTCTTTAAGCCTAGTTTAATGGTAACATCTAGTGTGATCCACATTATAGCCCTACCAGTCGGGGGGTATGTACAGGGGTTCATGTGCACCACCCCATTTTGATTGATTCGTAGAACCGGGTCTAGGTGAGGGCGAATTATGTTAAGGAGCAGCCTGTTGTAAGCCAAAGGGGGGGGGGGGGGCAAGATTTTTACGCTAAAATTGTTAAATTTGAATTCGAAAAGAGCACCTACCCAAATCAAATTATAATGTACATGCAGCCCAGTACAGTGTATGTATTAACAATATTAAAATTAACTAGAACGGTTCTCAGGTTTCGCGGTTTTTCGCGTGACGGCGCCACGTGGGGGGGGGGGGGGGGGCGGTATCCAGATTTTGAACAAACCCGACTAGGTCCTGTAGTGTTATGGTGTCCGAGTTGCAATCATGATTATTTAGGGTTCATAGATACTTTTTAATGCATTAAGCATTAATTGTTGACCCGCCTCTAGATATACCTCAAACTTTCCCCCTCCCGCTTGAACATTTCACTGACCAGTGGTCATGAAACATAATTATCATCAACAAATATTACTTTACATTAGAATAGTAAATATATGCCTCGTGTTATTTTCTAAACCTCGTTGATTAATTACGCTTAATTTTACCTAAAATATACCACTGCATAATGGATCTAGTCAATCATAGAAAAATTGGTGTGATGACAGCTGTAGATCATCCCGAGAATCATGAAGAGTTTCATTGGATTTACTCATATAATAAAAATGTTTTCGAACACTGACCCTAATTGCCATGCTGTTTGTACCATAACACGCACGATATTTGTGTCACGTGAAAATCGAAACTGAAGTATCCCCTTCCTCATACCCCTCCCCCTTCCCCACCGATCGATGTTGCGAGGCCCTGTTATGGTGGGCAAATTGTGGGATTCAACATTGATCAGGGGAGAGGGGGAACACTTTACATTACACCTACAAAGTGTTCGAACAATATTTTCAAACATTTTGCAATAATTGCAATAATATTAGCCAAATATAACATGCATTTTAAAATTTGAAACACGATTTATACCTGTTGTCTGTGTCCGAAAATTGAATTTTAATATTTTAATATATTATTGGGTATATCATTGAGATGGTACGATGTTCATTATAATATGCCTAAACAATCAAGCTGGAGTTATTCATATTCATCTATCACGCATTCAGGGCTATACGACATGCATTATGTGACCGTGGCCTAAGGGACCGTTCATAAATACTTTGGTGGGGGGGGGGGGGGCTGGATAATTTCATTTTTGGTATATCAACACTTTTTTGACCCCTCCCCCTCTCGCCATGCCACAAACTTGTTGACCCCCTATCGCCATGCCACAAACTTTGTTGACCCCCCCCACCCTGTATTACTGCCTGCACCTGACACTTCTTGTCCCCCCCCCCCGTTCATTGTTATCAAGTTCAGAGAACATAGATATGATATATTTTATGGGATTTTTTACAGAATTTGACCATGTATCATATTCTATTTTGATAGACGCATCACATCTAGGAGGGCAGGTTGTAGAATCTAGAGTGAATCAGAATTCCCGCTTTTGAAAGATGTTTGGTTATTTATTGTTATGAACAAAATATATAAATGTTTGATATAGTTTATGTGATAGAGTATTGAATGTTGTCCGTAGGGAAATGAGCTACTGCTGTACCAACAAGGCTACGGCTCTAGGAATCTCAAAATAATAATAATAGATAACTTGATTGGAATGTTCTTGTTGATAATTAAGATACAGGTTAAAGCGATATCGACAATAAATTCGCTGAGATATGACGGATACAAGTAGACGACCTTTATTTTATACATCGTCCATCCTGCAAATGTGATTTTCTCGTCAGGTCAATAATTAATTGTCCTTGTTTTGTTTTCATTTGTTACAATAGCACAAATATTGACGAAGCAGTCTTCATTTGAATACAAAATGATGCAGTTTCCATTGTTGCACTTAACCCTATAATACCCATTGAATATGATAAGGATGGAAACTGCATCATTTTGTATTCAAATGGAGACTGCTTCATCCATAATTGTGCTATTGTAACAAATGAGGTGTCAAAATGTGCGGGAGAATATTCCGGTTCTTTTGATTAAACAAAGCTTACGTGCAAAACAAACCTTGCTTAGGGTTAAGTGCAACAATGGAAACTGCATCATTTTGTATTCAAATGGAGACTGTTTCATTAATATTGGTGCTATTGTAAAAAATGAGGTTTAAAAATGTGCGGAAGAAAATTCCGGTTCTTTTCCATATTTTGGATTTATTTAGGTTCCTAGAAATAAAACACAGGGTGTCTCGAAAAAAGCGGTTAGTTTCTTTTTGTGATGTGTTTATATTGGCTATTTCATTATCAAATTGAGCAAATCTGGCAATATATTGTCTGATAATTAATGACTCGGATTGAAAATCAAAATTATAACAGTTTGTTTGCAATTCCTCTCTTCTCTTCTTTAGGGTAATAAATAAAACATATCGGTATTGCATCATCATCATCATCATCGGTCAGAATAGTGGAAGCAGCTGACACATATTGGTACTATGTAGCTTTATTCATCATGAGCAGTGAAATATCATTTAGGTCAAGACCCATGTCCTAAGCAATACTGTCAGGATATGTGATGTTTTTCATAACATCAAATGGGAGATAGGCTGGTCTTTAGTACGTACGCAGTGCCCTGCAAACTGTAGACGCCTCTTTCTCAAAGTGACTGACAGAGGAGGGATGTCCCCATACACCACTCTGTTTGTTTGGTGGTCTCGACAGCTGATGTTAAGTACTCTTCGGAGTAGCTGTGTGTAGCATCCATCAATTCTATCCTCAAACCTTTGAGTTACCGTCCAGGTTTCTGAGCCATATAATAGGATACTTTCTACACATGCCCTGAAAAACTTGATTTTGATGTTTCTATCAAGTTTTAACTTTCAGATGTTGTCAAGTTTGTTGCATGCAACCCATGCCTGATCTTTCCGGCACTTGATGTCATGCAATGAATCTGGTAGTGACGATCCTAGATACTTGAAATCCTTAATATTATCAAGTTCAGAGCCATTCAGAGTTTGGACATTGGATGTAGTATAGTAAGTATATTCGCAAGGAGGGTCTTGGTCTTTCCGACACATAGATGGAGCCCGACACAACTGGAGGCATCCTCTATACTCTGCAAAAGTTCTTCAGCTGAAGCAATGGATGATGCCAGAGGTGCTATATCATCAGCAAAATCCAGGTCATGTAGGCGCATTTCGGGATATCTCCTGCTTTTTCTTTCCTCAATAATGATGCCAGTAGAGTGTTGGATTTCCTTCAAAGTATGTCGCATGACATATAGTCAAGCACGATTATAAAAAGGAAGGGGGCTAAGGTGTTTCCTTTCAGTACACCTGCCATAATCTGGAAATGATCAGTGTCACCATCTGGAGTAATCACCAAAGCATTAGAGTTGTTATATTATTGCCTTGATTGCATCAATAATGATTCCTGGAATTCCATATGCTTGTAGGATTTCAAACATGCGGTCTCGGTGTATACGTCAAATGCTTTGAGTAGTCAATAAACACTACGGTCAAAGGAAGATTCTTAGCTTTCATGCCTTCAATGATACGTCTGAGGGCCAGAATCTGAGAGATGGTTGATCTCTGCTGCCTAAAACCATTCTGGGTCCAACGCAGTAAAGGATCAATGAAGGGTCTGATTATATTCAAAAACATTCGGTTGAAGAGCTTAGCTCCGATGCTAGATAGGGTGATGCCTCTGTAGTTTGATGGTTTTGTTAAGTCCCTTTTCTTTGGGATGGGTATTATACCATCCTTTGACCACTGGTCCACTGCGTAGGCTTCTCATGATGAATAAACAAATGTAGTAGTCCAATTGTCCTGCATCAGTCAGTCATTGTTCTGAAGGTTCTCAAGGTGACATTATCATGATTATGGTGCTACTCGACCCTCACAAATGCTGTCCTTGTTTCAAGATGTGAACTGCACGAGGTGTCATTCGTGTGCGCCTTATTCCCTAAACAGCGTTGACGATGCGGTTTCACAAATCTATGAGAATAGTTGGTGGTTTCTTGAAGACTTCAGACTTAATATAAACCCAATAGATATTGGTGTATGTTCCGATCACTTTTTGGGGGCTATGATTTTTTTTTCACATCAATTGTTTTGCTTCTTTTTTCTATTGAATATACGCTAATATAAAACGAGCAACATAAAATGCACATGACATTTCGTTTTACCCTACGTATCAAATAAAATGCGCTTTATAATGTAATATATTATTTATTATTTTCATTAAATATAATGTATTATTGGAAAGGCAATAACATATTGTATGTGCACATTTATGTTAGTTATATTATTTTCTCTCTTTTTCATTATTAAAAAAAATGCTAGAAAAGGTATGTCGTGGATGAACACACTTAATCGGAGGTGGGTCTCGTGTGGCGCTGTTAAAACGATCATATCGTAAGATTTAATTGACGATTTTCATTACAAGTCAAAGCATAGTCATTAACTATGAGTACTCCTAAGATGTCAAAATAGGTAGCCTACTACTAAGGACAAATAAATGAGGCAGATAGTGCAATAGTAAGCATCTTTCGATCCAATTCATGATTCATATGATTCATACCGGATGACAATATCCTGCACGCGGTGCAAAATGTAATCCTTTCGGGTTGTCAGCAGGTTGTATTAAAGTTGTGCATGGGATGCTGAAAACCATTTTCAAGTTAAACCCGATTCAACTGTTATAAAGGCTAACTACTTGACATATCTTCGCCTCTAGATATACCTCAAACTTTCCCCCTCCCACTTGAACATTTCACTGACCAGTGGTCATGAAACATAATTATCATCAACAAATATTACTTTACATTAGAATAGTAAATATATGCCTCGTGTTATTTTCTACACCTCGTTGATTAATTACGCTTAATTTTACCTAAAATATACCACTGCATAATGGATCTAGTCAATCATAGAAAAATTGGTGTGATGACAGCTGTAGATCATCCCGAGAATCATGAAGAGTTTCATTGGATTTACTCATATAATAAAAATGTTTTCGAACACTGACCCTAATTGCCATGCTGTTTGTACCATAACACGCACGATATTTGTGTCACGTGAAAATCGAAACTGAAGTATCCCCTTCCTCATACCCCTCCCCCTTCCCCACCGATCGATGTTGCGAGGCCCTGTGATGGTGGGCAAATTGTGGGATTCAACATTGATCAGGGGAGAGGGGGAACACTTTACATTACACCTACAAAGTGTTCGAACAATATTTTCAAACATTTTGCAATAATTGCAATAATATTAGCCAAATATAACATGCATTTTAAAATTTGAAACACGATTTATACCTGTTGTCTGTGTCCGAAAATTGAATTTTAATATTTTAATATATTATTGGGTATATCATTGAGATGGTACGATGTTCATTATAATATGCCTAAACAATCAAGCTGGAGTTATTCATATTCATCTATCACGCATTCAGGGCTATACGACATGCATTATGTGACCGTGGCCTAAGGGACCGTTCATAAATACTTTGGTGGGGGGGGGGGGGGGCTGGATAATTTCATTTTTGGTATATCAACACTTTTTTGACCCCTCCCCCTCTCGCCATGCCACAAACTTGTTGACCCCCTATCGCCATGCCACAAACTTTGTTGACCCCCCCCCCCCCACCCTGTATTACTGCCTGCACCTGACACTTCTTGTCCCCCCCCCCCCCGTTCATTGTTATCAAGTTCAGAGAACATAGATATGATATATTTTATGGGATTTTTTACAGAATTTGACCATGTATCATATTCTATTTTGATAGACGCATCACATCTAGGAGGGCAGGTTGTAGAATCTAGAGTGAATCAGAATTCCCGCTTTTGAAAGATGTTTGGTTATTTATTGTTATGAACAAAATATATAAATGTTTGATATAGTTTATGTGATAGAGTATTGAATGTTGTCCGTAGGGAAATGAGCTACTGCTGTACCAACAAGGCTACGGCTCTAGGAATCTCAAAATAATAATAATAGATAACTTGATTGGAATGTTCTTGTTGATAATTAAGATACAGGTTAAAGCGATATCGACAATAAATTCGCTGAGATATGACGGATACAAGTAGACGACCTTTATTTTATACATCGTCCATCCTGCAAATGTGATTTTCTCGTCAGGTCAATAATTAATTGTCCTTGTTTTGTTTTCATTTGTTACAATAGCACAAATATTGACGAAGCAGTCTTCATTTGAATACAAAATGATGCAGTTTCCATTGTTGCACTTAACCCTATAATACCCATTGAATATGATAAGGATGGAAACTGCATCATTTTGTATTCAAATGGAGACTGCTTCATCCATAATTGTGCTATTGTAACAAATGAGGTGTCAAAATGTGCGGGAGAATATTCCGGTTCTTTTGATTAAACAAAGCTTACGAGCAAAACAAACCTTGCTTAGGGTTAAGTGCAACAATGGAAACTGCATCATTTTGTATTCAAATGGAGACTGTTTCATTAATATTGGTGCTATTGTAAAAAATGAGGTTTAAAAATGTGCGGAAGAAAATTCCGGTTCTTTTCCATATTTTGGATTTATTTAGGTTCCTAGAAATAAAACACAGGGTGTCTCGAAAAAAGCGGTTAGTTTCTTTTTGTGATGTGTTTATATTGGCTATTTCATTATCAAATTGAGCAAATCTGGCAATATATTGTCTGATAATTAATGACTCGGATTGAAAATCAAAATTATAACAGTTTGTTTGCAATTCCTCTCTTCTCTTCTTTAGGGTAATAAATAAAACATATCGGTATTGCATCATCATCATCATCATCGGTCAGAATAGTGGAAGCAGCTGACACATATTGGTACTATGTAGCTTTATTCATCATGAGCAGTGAAATATCATTTAGGTCAAGACCCATGTCCTAAGCAATACTGTCAGGATATGTGATGTTTTTCATAACATCAAATGGGAGATAGGCTGGTCTTTAGTACGTACCCAGTGCCCTGCAAACTGTAGACGCCTCTTTCTCAAAGTGACTGACAGAGGAGGGATGTCCCCATACACCACTCTGTTTGTTTGGTGGTCTCGACAGCTGATGTTAAGTACTCTTCGGAGTAGCTGTGTGTAGCATCCATCAATTCTATCCTCAAACCTTTGAGTTACCGTCCAGGTTTCTGAGCCATATAATAGGATACTTTCTACACATGCCCTGAAAAACTTGATTTTGATGTTTCTATCAAGTTTTAACTTTCAGATGTTGTCAAGTTTGTTGCATGCAACCCATGCCTGATCTTTCCGGCACTTGATGTCATGCAATGAATCTGGTAGTGACGATCCTAGATACTTGAAATCCTTAATATTATCAAGTTCAGAGCCATTCAGAGTTTGGACATTGGATGTAGTATAGTAAGTATATTCGCAAGGAGGGTCTTGGTCTTTCCGACACATAGATGGAGCCCGACACAACTGGAGGCATCCTCTATACTCTGCAAAAGTTCTTCAGCTGAAGCAATGGATGATGCCAGAGGTGCTATATCATCCGCAAAATCCAGGTCATGTAGGCGCATTTCGGGATATCTCCTGCTTTTTCTTTCCTCAATAATGATGCCAGTAGAGTGTTGGATTTCCTTCAAAGTATGTCGCATGACATATAGTCAAGCACGATTATAAAAAGGAAGGGGGGTAAGGTGTTTCCTTTCAGTACACCTGCCATAATCTGGAAATGATCAGTGTCACCATCTGGAGTAATCACCAAAGCATTAGAGTTGTTATATTATTGCCTTGATTGCATCAATAATGATTCCTGGAATTCCATATGCTTGTAGGATTTCAAACATGCGGTCTCGGTGTATACGTCAAATGCTTTGAGTAGTCAATAAACACTACGGTCAAAGGAAGATTCTTAGCTTTCATGCCTTCAATGATACGTCTGAGGGCCAGAATCTGAGAGATGGTTGATCTCTGCTGCCTAAAACCATTCTGGGTCCAACGCAGTAAAGGATCAATGAAGGGTCTGATTATATTCAAAAACATTCGGTTGAAGAGCTTAGCTCCGATGCTAGATAGGGTGATGCCTCTGTAGTTTGATGGTTTTGTTAAGTCCCTTTTCTTTGGGATGGGTATTATACCATCCTTTGACCACTGGTCCACTGCGTAGGCTTCTCATGATGAATAAACAAATGTAGTAGTCCAATTGTCCTGCATCAGTCAGTCATTGTTCTGAAGGTTCTCAAGGTGACATTATCATGATTATGGTGCTACTCGACCCTCACAAATGCTGTCCTTGTTTCAAGATGTGAACTGCACGAGGTGTCATTCGTGTGCGCCTTATTCCCTAAACAGCGTTGACGATGCGGTTTCACAAATCTATGAGAATAGTTGGTGGTTTCTTGAAGACTTCAGACTTAATATAAACCCAATAGATATTGGTGTATGTTCCGATCACTTTTTGGGGGCTATGATTTTTTTTTCACATCAATTGTTTTGCTTCTTTTTTCTATTGAATATACGCTAATATAAAACGAGCAACATAAAATGCACATGACATTTCGTTTTACCCTACGTATCAAATAAAATGCGCTTTATAATGTAATATATTATTTATTATTTTCATTAAATATAATGTATTATTGGAAAGGCAATAACATATTGTATGTGCACATTTATGTTAGTTATATTATTTTCTCTCTTTTTCATTATTAAAAAAAATGCTAGAAAAGGTATGTCGTGGATGAACACACTTAATCGGAGGTGGGTCTCGTGTGGCGCTGTTAAAACGATCATATCGTAAGATTTAATTGACGATTTTCATTACAAGTCAAAGCATAGTCATTAACTATGAGTACTCCTAAGATGTCAAAATAGGTAGCCTACTACTAAGGACAAATAAATGAGGCAGATAGTGCAATAGTAAGCATCTTTCGATCCAATTCATGATTCATATGATTCATACCGGATGACAATATCCTGCACGCGGTGCAAAATGTAATCCTTTCGGGTTGTCAGCAGGTTGTATTAAAGTTGTGCATGGGATGCTGAAAACCATTTTCAAGTTAAACCCGATTCAACTGTTATAAAGGCTAACTACTTGACATATCTTTTAGTAAGCACTTGTTCAAATATTCACCGAACTCAAGCAGTTAAATGTCAAGAATTCAGATATTAATAGCGCGCGATCAATACTTTAAATGGGATGCTGAAAGGTAAGGCGAGCTATCCATACCGGATGACAATACCCTGCACGCGGTGCAAAATGTAATCCTTATGTATTAACACATTTTCGCTGATAACGAAATGTTCCCCAACATAGCCTAAAAGAAAAACAACAAATCTCGACTCATATTCAGACAAAAAGCAAACATGCTAGCCTTTTCTTGATTCGAATCCGTAACTTTCAGGACACTCTAACTTTACAATGTTTGAACTTCACACTTTGTACTCTTGTCTCCTTCCAAACAGCATGGGGTGATAATATAGGACTACATGCTATTTTCTTTAGCAAATATCAATTGATAATACAAGTCTATCTGGTGTCACAAGAAGTGCTTTAATTTGCAAAGTCAAATTCAACATCGGGTTTGGAACACTAATCCGATAGTATTGTCATTTAAACAGCAAATTGTAATGTTTTCACATGACTATGTATTTTATACAGATTTGAACGAATGTGATTCGAACCCATGTCACAATGGTGGATCGTGTGTTGATAGTGTTAGTTTTTACATCTGTCATTGTCTTGATGGGTTTGCTGGTGAATATTGTGAAACGGGTGAGTAATTAATTTAGGGCCTAATTAATTAGTCCATAAAGGTCGTTGGGGTTGCCATTTTTACTCGATTTTTATTTCTGGTTTTAACTGATGTTGTATATTTTTCGTGCTCATGTTTTATAGTATACTTTTTATTGTACAGCGCTTAGAAACAGTGTTGATAGCGCTTTATAAATGTAATTATGTTATGTTATGTTATGTTAGATATTTGTTTTGTTTTTTGATTTCATAATGACTTATACATCAATGTATTATTACAGAATACAACATTTGAATATCTTACGACCTTTTATGAATAGGTTATAGACTAACTTATTACAGTAATTACGCAAGGGCAAACAGTTTCGCTTTATTAGGAAATTATTTTTCAGATTGAGAAATACATAACAAGGCCGATTGCCAAATCTTGGTCTTTACTTAGACATATAAATAATTCCGGAAAATTGAAGCTATTTACTAATCCTTGGTAATTGGTCATACTTTTCTTTTTATTACAACAAATTCCTGAATATCGGTTGTTTTTGCGAATAAATTAACAACTTGAATTATTTTTTTCTTCAGATATTAATGAATGTATTTCGAATCCTTGTCAGAATGAAGGAATATGCGTGGACGGTGTCGATTCTTACACC
This sequence comes from Ophiura sarsii, assembly GCA_035610835.1. NCBI lineage: Eukaryota > Metazoa > Echinodermata > Ophiuroidea > Amphilepidida > Ophiuridae > Ophiura > Ophiura sarsii. Next base: position 39,487,429 of record CM069443.1, on the reverse strand, counting down.
TGTCGTTGTCCCGGCGGGCTTGCTGGTGTCGTTTGTGAAACGGGTGAGTTTCAATTTACTCCAATAAAAAAGTTGCATTTGTAAAATTCTGGTTTATGTGACCATGTGTTTACAATGTTTGTTTGTTTATTTTTGTGCGACTTTGTTTATTTTGTTTGCCTGTTTCTAGTTTTTTTTTTAATTTCATCTTCTCTATTTACAAACGGTCGTTCCGAAGCTTGGTACGAAGCTATTACACAGAAAATAAAAATACCAATTATCACCACAAATTTTAATGCTCGTATCTCAATGCTATCTTGACAGAGAATGAAATTTACGCCAAACCAAAACATGGCGGCCTAACCCATAAAGCCTCTGATTGGTCTACCATCTATCTAACCACCCAATTTCATTGGTCCTTACCGTAATGCCCCCAACGACACAATAACATTAGCAACGGAACCTACCATTTTTCCAGAGGTGATAATGTTTGGTTTCAATGGAAGGGGCCATGGAAACTGAATCAATAAAGAGTAGTCAGTAATTTATCAATGAATGCGAGTCTGACACGTGTCAAAATGGAGGAACGTGTGAAGACAGTGTAGATTCCTATACATGCCTCAGTGGTTATGCTGGTGAAATTGTGAGACGGATGTGTGTTACTTCAGATCAAATATACAAATCTTAAAAAAATTACAACAATTATCACAATATATTAATAAAAGAAAACATATAATGCCAAGGATAGCCCAAGAAAGCTCTAAAAAGGGCTTATTCCCATTGGGATCCTTCAAATATTAAAACAGCACATTATAAAAACATGAATATGGTACATTCTGGTTATTAAAAAATAATTTAGATGAGTTTTGATGAACACCGTTTCTGATCAAAAATATCATAACAAGGTTTATTTGATGTATTTATCGATGTGAATAATCCAATGAATTCTTTTTTCAGCTATAAATGAATGTGAATCTGACCCCTGTCAAAATGGAGGAGCATGTGCGGATAATATAGATTTTTACGCATGTCAGTGTCTCAGTGGGTTTTCCGGTGTCGTTTGTGAAACGGGTGAGTGCCAATTTAAATCTACGGATTATGGTACATTGTGGTTATTCATAAATAATTAAGACGAGTTTTGATGAACACCGTTTCTGAGCAAAAATATCATACAAAGGTTTATTTGTTGTATCTAATGTGAATAATCCAATGATCTTTTCAGATATAAATGAATGTGAATCTGACCCCTGTCAAAATGGAGGAGCATGTGCGGATAATATAGATTTTTACGCATGTCAGTGTCTCAGTGGGTTTTCCGGTGTCGTTTGTGAAACGGGTGAGTGCCAATTTAAATCTACGGATTATGGTACATTGTGGTTATTCATAAATAATTAAGACGAGTTTTGATGAACACCGTTTCTGAGCAAAAATATCGTACAAAGGTTTATTTGTTGTATCTAATGTGAATAATCCAATGATCTTTTCAGATATAAATGAATGTGAATCTGACCCCTGTCAAAATGGAGGAGCATGTGCGGATAATATAGATTTTTACGCATGTCAGTGTCTCAGTGGGTTTTCCGGTGTCGTTTGTGAAACGGGTGAGTGCCAATTTAAATCTACGGATTATGGTACATTGTGGTTATTCATAAATAATTAAGACGAGTTTTGATGAACACCGTTTCTGAGCAAAAATATCATACAAAGGTTTATTTGTTGTATCTAATGTGAATAATCCAATGATTTTTTTTCAGATATAAATGAATGTGAATCTGACCCCTGTCAAAATGGAGGAGCATGTGCGGATAATGTAGATTCTTACGCATGTCAGTGTCTCAATGGATTTTCCGGTGTCGTTTGTGAAACGGGTGAGTGCCAATTTCAAACTACGGATTATGGTACATTGTGGTTATTCATAAATAATTAAGACGAGTTTTGATAAACACCGTATCTGATCAAAAGTATCATACAAAGGTTTATTTGTTGTATTTATGTGTGGATAATAAAGATTTTTACGCAAGTCGGTGTCTCGTTGGGTTTTCTGGTGTCGTTTGTGAAACGGGTAAGGGCCAATTTAAAACTGCTGATTAGATAAATTAATAAATGATTAGTTTCAAGAGATAGTTATTGCTTTAAAAATAATGCATTTAAAATTTGTTTATATATTGCCTAAGTGGCCAACCATTCACTTTTAAATAATAAAAGTGGGACAATCTGGGCATTAACTATAGAATATACCCATTATAAAAATAACAACCAGACCAGACCACGTGATGTAATAGAGCATCGAGTAACTCATATTCATACATATAATGTTCAGATATAAATGAATGTGGGTCTAACCCGTGTCAAAACGGAGGAACGTGTACGGACGATGTGAATTCTAAAGGCCCTGTCACACCATAACGTATGGCCTGAACGTGGCCTGAACGTATGCCGACGTATTAAAAAAATAGCTCGAAAATTGTCAGAGTCCAAGAATGTCCAAGAACGTCCAACTTCCCAACGAATTGCGTAGGAAAAGTCGACACCGGTGATGGAATGGATGTATCCATATCGTATCCATAGCGTATTGAACGTATACAGCGTGTATCAAAAAGAACGCAACACTTTTTGTCGAGAGCTGTACGGTCACAGTAAAAGACAAATCACTCTAAAACTTATATATTCTGTTAGGTCTACTTATTGGCCATCACATAGTCAAATGACAACGATATCGAATATTTATAAGAAGTGCAAAACACGTTTTACATCGTTCGTTCTAAAAACTTGGATTTTCCTGTCCGATTAGTGGTATGGGTTAACAATTTAATAACTATGTAACCTTAATGTCTGGAATGGTTTATCTTAATTTCCTTTGTTTCAGTAAGGTGGTACATAAAATCATTGAATCGTGTAATCTGATAATCATTCGACCATTTGAATACGTCAATCACCCTTTTTAAGTTCTGAACCACCGATTGCTATGATCGCCACATGTCTATGGTACGTTCTTTCATAAATTGAAGTGCATAATCGATGCATCTTAAAACAAGGACAGCATTTTGAGGGTCGAGGAGTATCATAATGTCCCATTCCCATTCACAACAGACTAACAATGACTGATTCATACAAGACAATTACTATATACCTTCACTGGACTATTCCATTTGTTTATCTTTTGAATAATGTGCCATACTGTTTTATTTATGACATTAACGAGAGAAAAAGAGAGAGGATTTGCAAACAGACTTTGTAATCTGGATTTTCAAGTTGTGTCATTAACTATCAACTAGTTTATTGCCAGATTTAATTAATATTGATATGATACTGTAATAGCCAGAAAAAAATTGATACCTTTAACATGACATATTCTTCTCAGAATGATGAGTTTGATTCCAATTATTCAAGTACAATGAGTTATTAAAGTGTCTTGCTAATATTCACCTGACAAGAAAATCAGGCATACTGGATAAACGATGTAAAACGTGTTTTGCACTTGTCTACGTGTATCGTTGATATCTCAGCGAATCAAAAATCGATATCGCTGTAATATATGATAGCCAATAAGTACATCTAACAGAATATATAAATTTCAGAGTGATTTGTGATTTGCCGTAATCGGAGAGCTCGCGACAAAAAGTGTTGCGTTTTTTTTGATACACCCTGTACATAGCGTATGACCAACGTATTGATAGCGTATCACTAACTTATAACAAACTTATAGGCCCTGTCACACCATAGCGTATGGCCTAAACGTGGCCTGAACGTATGCCGACGCATTCAAAAAATAGCTCGAAAATTGTCAGAGTCCGAGAACGTCCAAGAACGTCCAACTTCCCAACGAATTGCGTCAACATCGGTGATGGAATGGACGTATCCATAGCGTATTAAACGCTTACATAGCGTATGACTAACGTATTGATAGCGTATCACTAACTTATAACAAACTTATGACAGCGTATCACAGCGTATGCGATCGGCGAGCGTATGACCAACGTATTCGTAGCGTATGTCTGCCGTGCTCGACGTATCCTCAGCGTATCCTCGGCGTACAACGAACACGTGACTTATGCCGTGCAGAAATTGAGTTTCGTACACGGCGGGACAAGTGTTGCCAGTTCAAGTAAACGTAGCCTAGATGATAACTATTAAAATATCTAGAAGGGTAAATCTATATGTCCAACCTATAACTTAAGACGATTAACGTACCTCTAACGTATGTCAGCGTATGTCTAACGTATGACAGCGTTTGTAAACGTATATCTAACGTACCACGAACCTATCGGGAACTTATGCAGAACGTAAGTTAAGCACACGTTGAGTACGTCGAGAAATTTTGAACATGCTCAATAATTTTTCGCGGGCTCGACGTGTTCCAAATTTTCACAACGTATCACAGCGTGCTCTTAACGTATACGACGTATCCCAAACTTACCCTTGTATCAGCGTAACTTGTATCAGCGTACACCAACGTACGCCAACGTATTTTTTCGATATTTCGCATGGCGATACGCCATGGTGTAACAGGGCTACCGTACAGCTAGCGCGCATTCAGCGTTTTGGGAACTTATGGAGGGTTTGAGTATATAAATGGGTCCCTTGAGTATCTCATCCTCACTTCTTCATGGTCTGTCGTGCTGAACACATCAACCCATCATCATATGCTACGAATACGCTACGCTACGTTAAGTATACGTTAAGCATACGTTAGTCATACGCTCGCATACGCTGTGATACGCTGTCATAAGTATGTTATAAGTTAGTGATACGCTATCAATACGCTAGTCATATGCTATGTATACGTTCAATACGCTATGGATACGCTATGGATACGTGACAGGGCCTTACACGATCGCCCGGCATAAGGTGAATACTTGAGAATACGTCGAAACTCGTTGGAAATACGTCAGGCATACGTTAGACATACGGCACATATACGTTATCAACTCGTTATCACTACGTTGGCTGTACGTTTTCCCTGGCCTACGTTCATCAACGTATACCAACTTACGAGTAACGGACGAGTAACGTACCACTAACGTATGTCAGCGTATGTCAACGTATATTTAACGTACCACAAACTTACCGGGAACTTATGCAGAACGTGTTAAGCACACGTTGAGTACGTCGAGAAATTTTGAGCATGCTCAATATTTTTTCGTGGTCCAAATTGTCACAGCGTATTACAGCGTAAACGACGTATCCCCAACGTATTTCTAACTTATATCAGCGTACAACAACGTACACCAACGTATTTTTCTATATTTCGCATACGTTGGCATACGTTGAGGCGATACGTTATGGTGTGACAGGGCCTTTAGACAGCGTATCAAAGCGTATGCGATCGGCGAGCGTATGACCAACGTATGCTTAACGTATTCGTAGAGTATGTATGCCGTGTTCGACGTATCCTCAGCGTATCCTCGGCGTACAACGAACACGTGACTTATGCCGCTGCAAACATTGAGTTTCGTACACGGCGGGACAAGTGTTGCCAGTTCAAGTAAACGCAGCCTAGATGATAACTATTAAAATATCTAGAAGGGTAAATATATACGAGTAACGTACCTCTAACGTACCTCTAACGTATGTCAGCGTATGTCTAACGTATGTCAGCGCTTGTAAACGTGATAGTGATACGCTATCAATACGTTAGTCATACGCTATGTATACGTTCAATACGCTATGGATACGCTATGGATACGTGACAGGGCCTTACACGATCGCCCGGCATAAGGTGAATACGTGAGAATACGTCGAAACTCGTTGGAAATACGTCAGGCATACTTTAGACATACGGCACATATACGTTATCAACTCGTTATAACTACGTTGGCTGTACGCTTCCCCGTCACACCATAACGTATCGTCTCAACGTATGCCAACGTATGCGAAATATCGAAAAATACGTTGGTGTACGTTGGCGTACGCTGATATAAGTTAGGGGTACGTTGGGGATACGTCGTTTACGTTAAGAGCACGCTGTGATACGCTGTGACAATTTGGACCACGAAAAGATATTGAGCATGCTCAAAATTTCTCGACGTACTCAGCGTGTACTTAATACGTTCTGCATAAGTTCCCGGTAAGTTTGTGGTACGTTAAATATACGTTGACATACGTTAGTGGTACGTTACTCGTACGTTACTCGTAAATTGGTATACGTTGATGAACGTAGGCTGGGGGAAACGTACAGCCAACGTAGTGATAACGAGTTGATAACGTATATGTGCCGTATGTCTAACGTATGCCTGACGTATTTCCAACGAGTTTCGACGTATTCTCACGTATTCACCTTATGCCGGGTGATCGTGTAAGGTCCTGTCACGTATCCACAGCGTATCCATAGCGTATTGAACGTATACATAGCGTATGACTAACGTATTGATAGCGTATCACTAACTTATAACATACTTATGACAGCGTATCACAGCGTATGCGAGCGCATGCGAGCGTATGACTAACGTAGCTTAACGTATACTTAACGTATTCGTAGCGTATGTCTGACGTGTTCGACGTATCGTCAGCGTATCCTCGACGTACAACGAACACGTGGCTTATTATGCCGCTGTAGCACGTATAAATACCGCGCCGATCTCACATTACATCATTCCCGCCGATGTCATCAAGCAGTTAACATGCCTCCCAAGAAGAAGCAAGCAACCAGGGGTCGAGGCCGAGGAGGAGTAAAAAGCAAGAAGGCCAAGACAGACCATGAAGAAGTGAGGATGAGATACTCAAGGGACCCATTTATACTCAAACCCTCCATAAGTTCCCAAAACGCCGAATGCGCGCTAGCTGTACGGTAGCACTGTCACACCATGGCGTATCGCCAGAACGTATAACAACGTATGCGAAATATCGAAAAATACGTTGGCGTACGTTGGCGTAAGTTGGTGTACGCTGATACAAGTTAGGGGTAAGTTTGGGATACGTCGTATACGTTAAGAGCACGCTGTGATACGTTGTGAAAATTTGGAACACGTCGAGCCCGCGAAAAATTATTGAGCATGTTCAAAATTTCTCGACGTACTCAACGTGTGCTTAACTTACGTTCTGCATAAGTTCCCGATAGGTTCGTGGTACGTTAGACATACGTTTACAAACGCTGACATACGTTAGACATACGCTGACATACGTTAGAGGTACGTTAATCGTCTTAAGTTGTAGGTTGGACATATAAATTTACCCTTCTAGATATTTTAATAGTTATCATCTAGGCTGCGTTTACTTGAACTGGCAACACTTGTCCCGCCGTGTACGAAATTCAATTTCTGCAACGGCATAAGTCACGTGTTATTTGTACGCCGAGGATACGCTGAGGATACGTCGAGCACGGCAGACATACGCTACGATTACGTTGGTCATACGCTCGCCGATCGCATACGCTGTGATACGCCGTCATAAGTTTGTTATAAGTTAGTGATACGCTATCAATACGTTAGTCATACACTATGTATGCGTTTAATACGCTATGGATACGTCCATTCCATCACCGATGTTGACGCAATTCGTTGGGAAGTTGGACGTTCTTGGACGTTCTCGGACTCTGACAATTTTCGAGCTTTTTTTTGAATACGTCGGCATACGTTCAGGCCATGTTCAGGCCATACGCTATGGTGTGACAGGGCCTTAACATTTGTTAGCTTTATTTTGATACCCCATTTTTGGAAAAACTGTACATTGGACAGGATTTTCAAGATTTTATGAGAAGTGATTCAGTTTCACATGTGATTTACAATCATGAATACATTCACATAAATCTGCAATTTACTTGTGAAATTGAGCCTCTTTCTCCATAGACACCTTTTCTGTACAATGTCCACCATTTTTGGCCAAATTTGAGTACAAATTCCACATGACCCGGATGACTGGTTTTGGAGATACATCAAAGTAATTTTCGCTTAATCATGTTAATGGTAATACTGTATGCTCATTGTAATAATAGCAACCTCTGGGAAATATGGAAATGATGTTGTGCCCTCCCTTACGGAATAAAAGTTAGGTGGGAAGGACCCGGGTGTCTCCCTTCTACCAAACGGCTACCCACGCTCGTCCAATCGTAGTGAAGTAGAAGCGTCTTTTTGTCTCCTGAAATCGTAAATCGATATTCATGGAAATAACGAGACCTCCGTCAACGTTCAATGTTCATACATTATTACATTTCAGGTGACAGGCGTCTTGTTTTTAAAGCGATTTCTGGGAAACATGGCAACAATTTAAACAACCCGTCTCCGTACGAAATATACACCAGTTCAGGTGGTGCAAATGAAAATATCTCTGAGGCTAAACAGCTGAATGTGAACTACGTCGGTCATTACAAGAGCGCAGATATGGACAATTGGCCAAATTTAAATGTTCAACAAGTGAGTGTGTATGGATGATAACGGTGTGCGTATTAAAGTTGGTTTTGTTTTATTTTTGTTATTTGGATGTACGAAGAAAGCCTTGGCAAGTAGTCTTGACACATGGTGTTAAATAATATCCGCCGATCGGAAGCTTCGTCCGTGTTCTTTGTTTGTTTATTTGTTGTTTGGGGGTGTTTGTTTGTCTGTTGAGGTGTTTCTTGCGGTTTGTGTTTGTTAACATGTAAGCATGCTGGCTTCAAAAAATGTTAGACAAAAAGATGTGAGGAAACTATTACTTTAAAAGCACCACTCTCTACAGATCAAGTGTTCAATTTTGCTCTTAGTCCTGTATATAGGACAAAAGAAGTCTTAATCTAATCTCAGCTGCCACAAAGGCTTGCTGCCTTAGGGATGTCATCAGGCAATGGGAAGTCATACAGTATTCATACTTTTCTAAATGTAAAATTTCGTTCTAAAACAGCCTGATATTTCAAGATAAGAGACTTATATAGCAGACAACTGACTTGTTCGTAAGGTGAATTGCTCACTAAAGTCGCCTGCTCTGAGAGTCTTGAAAAAGGAAAAGAAAATGGTGCTTCTGTTCTATCAAGTTTAATGTTAAAAGTGAACTTAGAAAGAGTCATTCTTAACTCTTCTTACACCTGGTTAGGAAGAATAGTTAAGAATTATAGATGAATCTTGCGCTTGATGCAAAAAATGACATAGGTATATTGTTACCAAGGTTATGGAATGTTCTCATTGAGTTGAGCTAAATCAGTGCTACTAATGAACCCTAGATAACCTTTGACCTGACCCATGTAAAATCGTTTTCTGGTCATGAGGTCTGTTGTAAACGAGTTTACGGCATATTGGAGCATTTTCAAAATTTAACCCGTACAAATTGATCCCTTAAAATTAGATGATTGACCTCAGTAGACAAGTTTGATAGGACTTGAATTGGCACAAACGAAGCTAACAACAAACCGCCCGCGATGTAGACTGATGTGGGTGGCTTCTTTTTTTTCAAACACTTATTATATTGGTTATTATCCTGTCCCGTAAAGATTTCGGAATCCAAAAGTTTTTCAACTTTTGTGGGTCACTTTTTAGAAATAGCCTTACTCTGTTGGAAGTCATTCCTATACCAACAATAACATTGTAATATATTCATTTGTGTTTACTGTAATAGGTACAGTTGGTTTTATACAATGACACAGGAGGCGAGCTTTTTAAAATGACATTTAACGGGACTGACTCCACCAAAGAAAACTGGATATCATTAGATCGCCTCATGTACACATCATACACGGATCTACAATCTGCACTATATTTTTCAATAGGGTCAGGAAACCGGCGTTTTAAAATGTTAAAAGGCGGAACTTCATGTAATTCTGATATTGGTTGGCATATTATGGTCCTAGGCACCTATTGTAATTGGGAGGGACAACCAGGTTACAATCCTGCGTTTCTATACAGTAAATTAGACACGGCGGTTACTTGGATCAACTATCAAGGTAAAAGAGTAAAGATGTAAAAGAGATTAGATGAAATATATAAATAATAGTGATACTATAAACGCTAAACCCTAATACTGAGAATACATTTTAAAACATGGGTTCATTTGGGTGAGAGCGAGGCTTAAAGGGTTGTCTCAAAACAATCTTACATGTCCCTCACAAATGGGATTCAAATAGGATCCCGCTTCCCCGGTGAATATAGCCATACAAACCAACGTCTGATGTAAAATCAATTAATACTCTATTTTAGTTCCGGCCTTTTCCAGGATACAGTTTGACTGTTTGAACAAGTATTTTAGGAACCTCCGTTTTCTTTTTACCCCGAAAATCTAGAAGGTCATGATCCGAAACCGAAAGATCATTGATATAAAAAAATGTATATTTAATGGTAATTTCTAAAATGGATACCTGTCAAATGTCGTAAAACATTCTATGAATGTCTTTATTTCAGATGTTGGAAAAGCAGATATTTTTGCCATTTACATCATCACTGCGTAAACACAGGTAGGCCTATTGTTTATTTCATGTTTATTTTTAATATTCATGATTACCTTGACATCGTAATGAAGTGATTACGTATCAGTTCTCTAAAGTCGCCATTTCAATTAAAAAACACCATAAGTGTAAAAATGTTCACTTCCATAGCCTATAATCTGATTTAAAATTCAGTTCATAATGTATTTGGCATTTCATCAGTCCCCAAGCACCAAAGTTCACAGGTCTTACCATGTGACGCACACCTATACCACAATTAAATTGCGGGGAAGTGTCTATTTTACGCGAATCATCTGTTATTATTCTTCACATCAACATCAAACAAGTAACAAGTAATTTATGTAATAACTAAACTCATTATATCTCCATCATGCTTGTCGCTAAGAGAGGAGGGAGAAATATGGGAAGGTGAACCCTAAGCATTTAGACGTATTGCTAGTGCTTCGATACCAATTTGTTCTCGATAGCTCAGTCTGTAGAGCACCTATCTGGAGTTCAGGATGTCCCAAGTTCAAATCCCGGTCGATAGATTAATTATTATCAATAACTAAAATCAAATGTCACATAAAAGTTTATAAAATATGCAATGATCGATTCATAGTTATTACATTTAAAAAAGGATGATAATTTAATTAATGGTTTAAACCTATTAACTATGGCATTCATTATACCCGTAGTACTATTGTTTTTCTCTTTGCAAATATTCGAGTGAAAGACACATCCTGTTTGGTAAAGTTCACAGATTAAGAAAGTGAATTTTGCCAAAAATCTATAGAATAGAGTTCGTTTAAACACAAAACACGGTAGCAGCCCGATGAGGTGGAATCAACACAGTTTTAGTTAGTGGATACTGTAAAAACATTTTGATTTCATTGTTCTTGTCATCTATTCGTTTGAATTAATTACCAAGTGTATTTATACTTGTGTATTTATCTTAGAAAATGTCCCATGACGAAGAATTCTGCAAGAGTTTTGATTGGATATTTGGCGCAAGTGTTGATAAACTGGAACATTCAGCAGATTATCAGGCAATGATAACCATCGTTACCTCCGAATCATAAGGTCCTTCTGACATTTGTTGTCGTTCACAAATACAGCCGATTCTAAATCACACAAAATAAATTTTAAAAAGGTGAGGTATTTAGAGTGTTTAAAATTAAGTAAAAAGTAAAGTAAAGTAAAGTAAAGTAAAGTAAAGTAAAGTAAAGTAAAGTAAAGTAAAGTAAAGTAAAGTAAAGTAATAAAGTAAAGTATGTGACTCATGTAATGAATAGATCATATTTAACATTTATTTTATAATTGAAGAGTTTGTTTCCAAAAGGCGCTAACTCACTAAAAGTGAAATAGGAGAAAAGCAACGTTTTTTAAAATGAGGATGTTGCACTTCTTTGATTATGCTAATTTTCTGCCATACGAAAGATACCATACGTGGAAGCTTAAAAATTGGTTTGATTTCATTTTTTGATTGTCACTGTATTTCCTATGTCATTCTTTATTTTCGGAAATCAGTGAGTTAGCGCCTTTTGGGGGAAAAAATGTTTCGACCAATTTTCAAAAACCACTTTACCAAGCAATCTTTATTTCCAAATAATATACACCTGAAAGACAATATCAAATCACATTGAAAACAGAAAACCGCGTTCAAATACCTTTTCAACTTTTTTAAATATACATTTTTGATATTTTGTGAGAAAACTGAAAATGTGGACAATTTGGCACATTTTTTTTATATTAACAACAATTTTGTTCGTGTGCAATTTTCAAAACAATAATCCCATACATTTTACGTTTTCTTCATTGCATTTCATTAAGGACATTCCTATCAATGTTTTACCACGATAAAAGAACCATGTTTCCACCATTTTAGCTAAAAAAATAGTGAATTATATTCAAATTTCCAGAAATTTCCGGAAATAACCAAGGGCCATAACTTTGGACCCGAACATGCTACAGATGTAGAACAAATCTAAAAGATGTATTTTGTAACTCTCTTTCATGTTCTGCACCTAACTCAGTTTTTTTCAAAAAGTGAGTTAGCGCCTTTTGGAACTAAGCTCTTCAAAATTGTAAAAAAATAAAGAGTGCATGGACTGAAGTCAACAATATTTTATCGCAACAACACAATAGATTGATTAAAGTATCAGTTACAGATGTATTATTTGGTTATAATCTAGAAGATGAAGACACAAACAATTCTATAAAATAAAATGATAAGTGTTGGCAAATTATAAATCAACAAGTTCCGTTACGGGAAACACCCACATTTCATCAGCTTATTATTGTTTGAGCTGCAAATCAGACATTTACAAAACGTAAATGTAATTATTGAAAATATATACCTGCATATTATGCACATGTATATTGAAATACAGAATGTCAATTCAATATTGTACACAGTTGATGATTTTATGTAAAACTTATTTTAAAATTAGATATGAATTTACACGATTAGATAATATATACAAGTATTTGTACAAAAGGATACATGACGAAATATAATGTTGAAACAATTATGAAATTATGAAATATGTGAAAATATTGAATTGTATAAAAACAATACTTATATGATCTGTATGTATGAGTGAAGAAGGAAAATAAACACAAACGATAAAGTAAAGTAAAGTAAAGTAAAATAAAGTAAAGTAAAGTAAAGTAAAGTAAAGTAAAGTAAAGTAAAGTAAAGTAAAGTAAAGTAAAGTAAGCAAAGTAAAGTAAAGTAAAGTAAAGTAAAGTAAAGTAAAGTAAAGTAAGCAAAGTAAGCAAAGCAAAGTAAAGAATAAAATAAAATAAAGAAAAGTAATAAAGCTAGAACAAAAGCAAGAACAAAAGCTAAAGCAAAAGCAAAAGTACAAGCACAAGCTCAAGCAAAAGCACAAGCACAAACATAAACATAAACACAAGCACAAACACAAACACAAGCAAAACAAAAACAAAAACAAAAACAAAAAACAAAACCAAAACCAAAACCAAAACCAAAACCAAAACCAAAACCAAAATTTCAAAATCCGTTCTTACCTCATCATATTCCATCTACAATGCCAGACATGAGCCGGAATGGAACATCCAGGAGCTCATTTAGATTTTTTGTGCCGCCATGATAGTTTTTCATTTTGTTGTTTTTGTTTATAAATTCCGTTGTTTTGCTTTCTTTCAGTACTGTATTAATTTGTTTGTTCTTGTATTATGTAACTCCCATGACTGGGGTCAGCACAGGCCATAGATGTTCTTGGGTTTGTGTGTTTGCTTCTTTATATTATTATAATAAAGATGATGAAATAAATATTGCACTCGCTATAAAATTGTGCACTCGTCTTTGACTCTTGCAATATTTTGATAGCTCGTGCAATATATGTGTGTATCACCCTCAAAGCCATTCAATATTTTGCAATATTCATCCATATTGCAAATTATCTAGATCAGATTGGTATTCCATTAATTCTGGCTCAATCATTACTGGTTAAATAATCCACAAATCAGATGCATGCATATTAAGTGCTAATTAAAATATTCATGTTAAAAGTTCACAGCGGATGTACTCTTGAGTTGTAAATTAAGAAATTCAAAATCAATATGATTTGCGCGTGTCAAAATAATATTTCATATTTATCATTGCACATTCATACACAATTCATTAATAGACAGGTGAAGTTAGACTTGAATCAACATTAACTTCTAGCATGATAAGAAGTAGAACTAGAGCTAATTGTGCTTCAAGAAGCACGGATATTGGCTTCTTAAAATTTACTTTTTGACCCCTAGTGACCCATTTGTGACCTTTGACCTGGTCATGATAATTAACTTGTTTTCTTGTTTTACTTAAACAAACAAGATGAAACAAGTCCAGTCCAAATCAGAGCATTTCTTAAAGTTTACCGCTGTAAAGTTCAATAATAATAATAATAATAATAATAACACGGTGCTTCTAAAGCGCCTCCCACCGAAGTCTCAAAGCGCTTAACAGATAACATAACAACACTGAAATTACATTACAATATAAGAATAATACAATATGTGGATGAACATGCAAAAAACATTGTAAACAGGGTAATCAATCATCAAAAGCAATTGTGAATAAGTGTGTCTTAAGAGACAATTTGAAATGGCTAAGAGTTTTACAGTTCTTGATGTGAAGCGGAAGTTGATTCCAAAGTTCAGCTGAAGCATAACGAAATGAACGATGACCATAGGTTAAAGTTGACATAGAGGCACTGATAAGTTGTTGTTTTGAAGCCGATCGTAACTTTCGAGATGGTTCGTATTCATGTATGAGTTCTTGAAGATAAACCGGTGCCAAATTATGGATGCATTTGTATGTTAAAACAACAAATCAATGACCCCTAGTGACCCCATAATATGACAAGTCACTTTTAATCGCTGAAAACCCTATATGGACATGGACCCAAGGTTCTCTGCGACAAGAAGCATTTAAAGTGAACAGATTGAAAATTAACATTTGGACCCTTAGTGACCCCTTGTTGACCTGGTAGCGACTATTTACTTTTTTCTTGTCTTATCAAACCACATACTATGAAATAAGTCCGGGCCAATTCGGAACGTGTATTAAGTTTAACCCCTGTATAGGTCAATGACCCCTAGTGACCCCATATGACATGTCACTTTTAATCGTTGAAGACTCTATATGAGCATGGACCAAAGGAATCTTTTGACCAATTGTGACGGTCATCGGCAGGGATAGCACTGGATCAGAAATGTGAGAGGTCCCATGACATTTTTCAGGACCCCGAAGGACTTCAAAAAACAAATTTAAGGTGTCCCCCAAGAAAATGAGAGGTCCTGAAGTTTGGGTATTTAAAAATAGTCGAAACTGATTTAGGCAAATTAGAGGCCACGCGATGAGTCAATGACTTATGGCTTGGTTAGGGGTCGACGTCATACTGTACCTTTGTTGTGTTAAGGTTTCCATTTCCATACATCGTCAAATGTGAGGGGTCCCTTCAATTTTGATCGGGACCCGCAAGGCTTTCCAATTTGAAATCTGACGCGTCACTATTAGAAAGTGAGAGGTCTAGGACGCGCAGACGCGTCAGAATGCGACCCCTGGTCATCGGTCAATTCCTCTGAGACAAGAAGCATTTTAAGTTATAGAAGTGAAAATTAACATTTTGCCCCCTAGTGACCCCGAATAAATTTCGATTTTGAAGACCGAACTATTATATGTGCGTACGGTTATAAGGAGTATGTTGCCCGATTCTGACGATCCTAGGTCATTTCACTAAATTGCAAGGGCGTTTTAAGTGAAAATCACGTTTTGACCCCTATTGATCCCTGTGTGACCTTTGACCCCAAACTGTGAAGACCCTTACTATTGAAATTTCTTTGTGTACAAATCCAAAAGAAGTGAAGGATGTTACTCACTGTTTAATGACGTTTCACTACCACGCTGGTAGCTTCATCAGACTGGCAACTCTGACTTCTGCTCACTGGGTTTTTATAGTGATTGATACCCGTCGTAGAGGGCGTGGGCAGAAGGAGTTGATCGTAGATGTTATGCAGCTTGTAGGCCCCCTCGTCCTTGTTTAGTGTTTTCTTTTCTCTCCTCCTGATCCAGATAGCTTCCTTAAGCCATCTGGTGGTCTTATGCGATTCGCGGTCGATTATGTGTCCCTCCTCCCAGTCTATGTTGTGGTTTGTAGCCGCTACGTGTTCAGTGATGGCTGATTTGAATTGTTCGCTGTTCGTTGACATTTTTCGTGAGGCTCTGGTGTAAGGTTTGACTTCAAATTTCTTGACCTCTTTCTGATGCTCTTGAAGCCTGACGCCAAAAGCGCGTCCAGTCTCACCGATGTAGGTTTTGGAACAGTCCGAACAGGGTATTTCATAAATCACTTCTGCTTTCTTGTGCATATCTATTTTGTCCTTCGGGTGCACAAGCATGTTCCGTAGGGTTTGGTGGGGTCTCATGGCTGTTGAGAAACCATGTTTCTTAAAAACCCGGGCTACTTTTTCAGAAACACCCTCGACGTAGGGGACTACCACTAGACCTTTAGTCTTGTCCGTGTCGCTTCTGGCTTTCTTATCTTTGGTAGTTATTGTCTTTTTGAGTTGTCTCGCTTTTTTCACTTTGTCTACCGTCCAATCTGGGTAGCCACACTTGTTGAGCGCTTTACGAATATGTTCTTCTTCTCGTATTTTGTCTGCATCCTCAGTAACAATAGAGTCATTTCTGTCCAGCAGGGTGCGGATGACTCCCAGTTTTTGGTGAAGAGGGTGGTGAGAAGAAAACTGTAGGTATTGGTCAGTGTGCGTCTTTTTGCGGTAAATACAAAGCTTGACTGACCCGTCTGGTTTTCTTATGATCAGAGTGTCAAGAAATGGTATCTGGCCCTCCTGTTCCTGTTCGTATGTGAACTTTATGCTGTTGGACGGGTCCGTTTTGTTGAGGTGATCAGTGAGGTTGTCGACTTCTCCTTTATGAATGATCTCTAATACATCATCGACGTATCTACGCCACAAACGGGGGCGGCATGTGATGGGAGCTGTAGAAATAGCTTTCTGTTCAAGCCACTCCATAAAAATATTGCAGCATAGGGGGCTAGACGGGTATCAATCACTATAAAAACCCAGTGAGCAGAAGTCAGAGTTGCCAGTCTGATGAAGCTACCAGCGTGGTAGTGAAACGTCATTAAACAGTGAGTAACATCCTTCACTTCTTTTGGATTTGTACACAAAGAAATTTCAATAGTATGCCTACAAACAATCCAGATGAACTTATTCAAAGATGTGAAGACCCTATTATGTAGGTCAGGTAGGGGATCCTACTGACCAAATCTGGTGATTGTAGCATGTAAACTGTAGGAGAAGAAGCCGGGGAAGAAGCATTTTAAGTTATAGAAGTGAAAATTGACATTTTGACCCCTAGCGACCCCAAATAACTTTTGATTTTAAAAACCTAATTATTATATATGCGTACGGTGATAATGAATATGTGAACCGATTCTGACGATACTAGGTCATTTCACTAAATTTCAACAGCGTTTTAAGTGAAAATCACGTTTTGACCCCTATTGACCCCTGTGTAGCCTTTGACCCCAAACTGTGAAGACCCTATATGAAGGTTAGGTGGGGGTTCTACTGACAAAGTTGTGTGAATGTAGCATGTGAATTGTAGGAGAATAAGCATTTTAAAGAAAATAACGTTTGGACCCCTAGTGACCCCTGTATGACCTTTGACCCAAAACTGTGAAGACCCTATATGAAGATCAGGGAGTGGGTCCTACTGACTAAGTTTGGTGAATGTAGCATGTAAATTGTAGGAGAATAAGCATTTTAAAGAAAATACCGTTTGGACCCTAGTGACCCCCGTGTAACCTTTGACCCTAAACTGTGAAGACCCTATATGAAGGTCAGGTAGGGGGTCATACTGACCGAGTTTGGGGATTGTAGCATGTAAACTGTAGGAGAAGAAGCATTTTAAGGAGCGTTTGGAAGAAACAAACAAATAAACAAACGGAAGAAATATAGTTGGCTCGCTACGCGAATCCAATATAATTGTCCTATACATCGTGCACTTTCAATGTTACTCTACTTTTACTGTGTGAATGACCATTGCATCGTGCATACTTCAAAATGGTTTGCCTTACAGCCTAATTGGTTATCATTTGTATAACTGATGGATTTATCTCACCTGATCAGGATTTTAACACTCGGGTATTAGTTTTACCATTATTATAAAAACAGATTTTTCAGAAACCTTTCCCAATTTTCAAAGTGTACCTCAAGAATTAATGAACCAATATTAGGCATGTTTGTACTTATTTTAATGAATTTCTCATGGTGTTTCCAAATATAGTGATGCCATTCAATAATTTTGACATTTTTGAAACATTTTGTGACATTTTGGTAACGTCGTCTGCAGACGAGACACCTGCCGCGTGAAAAGTGTTAACCATCGGTTGTACTTTACAATGAAATCAAATTGGTCATGGTTCAGTGAATTAACAAGTCGTATTTATTTTTAGACAACCTGTTATTTAGTGAGCTACAAAAGAAACTTATCACTTATTTGCAAGGACATAAATCAACATTCTAAGTGTGCGTCAATAATCAACAATTTGAAGCATCTGCTTCTTTCTGATTGATTGTTGATGTGTGCTTAGCATAGGGATTGAAGAATAAGTGTAAAGATATTGTTCATTTTTATGCAGAGAATTGTAAAGCAATATTATGACATCAAATTTTTTCACCCGATTTTTTCACCCAAATTAAAGTTTAACTCCCCGTCAAACCATCTTGACCATATCTCTGTAAAAAGAATCGCAGATATTTACTTAAATTTAAAAAGAAATCTGCTTCAAATTTCGGGAATCTATTAACATATTTTTTCCTCCATTTTCAATCTATAGTACCCCTACTAAATAGTTTGTGTGTAAATGGTTTTTGATCGTAGCCGTAAAAACACTGTAAACGGGGTTAGCACAGTTTCAAATCCTGTAACATTATTTATGAACGAGACAACAGGCTCGAAATAAAATTAGTTTGTGCGAACTACTTATTTTCAAACCTCGATTTTCAAGTTATTAAAAATCGTACAGCTTGTGACATTTTAGTTGTTCATAAATGCAATGTGGCAAAAAACCTGTATTCACAGTACAGAATCAATGATCATGATGATAGAGGAGTGTGTTTCATATAAAATATCGCATATTATGGCTTTTAATCTGTGTCCTTGCAAAGTTTCTTCTATAGCTCAGTGTAGTTGAGTATACATGTATTAGAGGTTTAACTATATACAATGGTACAGAATTAATGATAGAGTGTGTTTTATGTAAAATATCGCATATTATAGCTTTAATTTGTGTCCTTGCAAAGTTTCTTCTACAGCTCAGTGTAGTTGAGTATACATGTATTAGAGGTTTAAACAATTAATGCTAACATCTTTATTGTCTTTAACAGTCTTTTGGCAGTAGCCCTGTATAAAGAAATATAAATGCAATATGATTAAAAAGAGCTTAGGCAATTAAGCCAGCAGTGTATAAAACATGTTTGTCCCAAGAAATAAGGTCTGATATTATTTACCATTAAGGCAACAAAAACAAAATCCTGTTCTACGGATTTGTGTGACTTTTGGTGTCCTTTTGAAGGGGAAAAAATAGACCAACCGACCCAACCTGAGAGTTCTGTTCGCCTGTTGAACAGTGCTTTTTTGTCACCTAATTGAATAGCAATTTAAAGTGAGTCATTTTGGCTGTTTTAACTTAAAAGTTTTTCTCAAAAGCGAAAATGAATTACAACCATGGTGCTACGTCATTGACTGGGACCCAATATGGTTTTGCCCAAATCACATATTCATAATCGCGAGTCAGCGACACCCGAAAATCAAATGTTTTAAATTTCGATTTTATCCACTAACAATGTCTATGGTATTAAATTTAAGCTGCCATTCCATATAATCCTTTCACATGGGTTAATTGTTTTAACATAGCATTCTGTTTTTAGCAGAAACATTTACCATTATAAAGGGTGTCCCAAAGTGTTGATACCTTTGTAAAGCTTTATATCTCCGTTAAACTAATTCACAGTATATTTATATAGAAGATTCTGTAGAATTACTCTATTATCAAACTTACAATAACAGCTATCTGTGTTGCCAAACTACAGAAGAAAGTTCCAAACTGTAAAACTCTACTTTCATAATAAACGCGTAGAATAATAAGCATATGTAATGAATTGAAGAGAGTGATAGAGGTAGTGAAGAAAAAGGTTTTTCTTTTCAGACTGAAATAGTTCTTAAATAATATTTAGACTCGGACAAACTCTTGTGAATTAAAGTAGCAAATACATTACTAATACACGGTCTCAGGTGAAATGAACACAATTAATGTTGTGGCAAAAATTTGATAAGTGAAAGCCTGTTTGCAGAAGACTTATACATGGAATGTGAAGAACCTGCAGCATGTGATTACAGCTTTTCTCGATAAAAAATATTGTCAATTTGACAATTATAGGCTAATTGCGAATTACTTTATCGAAGATATAAAGCGTTTGAAAAGTATTGACACTTTTGGGACACCCTGTACTTCTAAATATTTTGCTTATTCTTCCAGTATAAGTCTAGATCCCAAAGCCAGTGAGTTGTTCCTAAACTAATAATTAAGATGAATGGCAATACAGGGCGAGTCAGAATGATTTGAACCAAATTTGATCAAATCAATAAATATAATTATGTAGTCATTATCAAAACAAGTGTAAAACAGATATGTAACAGCTGAAAATTCAATTTAATCCTCGGTACCATTTTGGAGAAATGCGTTTGCAATGAATATACACTGAAATAACTCTAAAAATGTTATCGAACATGTTGAAATGATGTACAGATATGAGTGCATCATAAATGTGTTATTCTTTCTTGTGACTGCAGATGTGAGTGGTAGTAATTGGCTATGGATACTTGACAATCTACACACTTTCCATGCGGTTTAGTTTTACCATTATACAAAATATATTTTGTAGAAACCTTTCCCAATTTTCAAAGTTTATCTCAAGGATTACTGAACCAATACTAGGCATGTTTGTACTTCTTCAAATTAATATCTCATGGTGATTCCAAATATGGTAATAAAATTTAACAATGTTGACATTTTTGAAACATTTTGTGAAATTTCGCCTGCCGCGTGGAAATTGTTAACACAAATTTCTGTGAAAGAGGAGGTTTCAACCCGTCATATGAAATCCATAAGTTTTTCCAGCATACTCTAATTGCCAGAAAAATATCTGCTAACTTTAGTCCAAGTTATTCTGGCTCACCCTGTATACTCTAATGTCTCTTGAGTACTTTTTAGCTTGATATCGTTGTTTTAAATTTCATATTCTGTATATTTCGTAATAATAGTTTTGCACATGTTATATGTATTGTTTTAATAAACTTAATGCACAGAAAATATGACTGATCGTCTTATTTCATGGATTATTAGAATACAAATTATGGCTATTAGTATTTATAAATCACTAACGGGAATTCGGACGAGCACCCGCTAGCAAGTAGCACCTACCAGATAGACACCTACAAAATGAAATAACACATAAGCATTCGAAATTGGTCAGATAGAATACATTTATGCATTTATGAGTTAAAATAATGCATAGGCCTATTTCCTGACCGGAAATTAAATGTTTCTCGTCACTATCCCATATCCCATACATATGAGTAAACATAACGATAATGCAGGCCTATATTGTGACCTGAAAATGAAATGCTTCCCATCGTTACCCCAAGCTGTAATATCCCATGGCTTATACCTTTTAAGAAACCACACTATTTAGCTACACCCCGCATGACCCTCCCTGTTATGCAATTTATGGACCACCCTCTATCTTTGATTTAAAACCTTACTCAATATTTGTTGTAAGCTTTTAATGAATAATTATTCGTTTGCATCATCTGTATGGTATGGGTGGGGGGGGGGGGGGGGGGCAAATATCATGTGTGTAAGCATGCATGACCAAAGATTTTCCAGACCCCCTCTCAACGCGGAAAGCCAACATTCACCATTAAATGAAGGTTTCGTGTGTTTTCTCCCAACCCCTAAACGATGAATGTTGACAGGATTTTGGACAAGGTACCCTTTTTCTTGAAAATTGTCATTTGTTTAGGTTTTTAGAAGTAAGTGGGCCTAATATCTACAGAGCATGGTTAAATAACTTTTAAGACAGGACGTTTACCAAAACACGTTTTTAAACACGTTGAATATCGTCTCAGAAAAGTCATTGAAGCGTGCCATTGTAAGGAATGGTATTTATTCAATAACCATAGATTCAAATGGGTTACCGTAAAAATGAAAGGAATGCATCAATGTACGTCTCTTTTGCGTCTATATTGCTCAACTCGAAAAGCACCCCAACTATGCGACATGCCCTTGCGAAAATAAAATCACGACGTGAACTTAATGCAAATGTTTAGTTGAGCGCTAGTTAAACTATCTACCCTTATACCCATGTTTAAATTTAGACACTTTTCAACGAGTTGGACGCGTGTTTAAGTTAAACATATTTTCGGTGAATTGCTATGTGTTTAACGTCAAAGTCAAACGAGTGTTTAGACGCAGAATAGACGTACATTTGATGCATTCCTTTCATCTTTACGGCAACTCAGTTGAATCGATTATTATCGAAATAAATACTATTCAATACAATTAAACACTTGTTCTAAACGACTTTTCTGGATGATTCATCATGTTTAAAAACACGTTTCGTTAAACGTCATGTCTAAAAGATAAACTTGCGATTAAATTAAACATGGATTTTAGCGACTGTTTTAGGCTAAAACCGCATTTAGTACGAGGATACGACCCTTGCTGCTAAACCCTTACGTTTTAGTCTCTACAAATCCTTAATAATTGCAGTTCAACATTTCTGTTTGCCGAAAAACCTTTTTATGGGCGAACGCTGGTCTAGAAAAATTGAATAAAGCTTGTTATTTGATTGTCATCGATTTGTTATTTTATATCTCCACCCCAGTTTGTCGTCAAAAGTCTACCTATGATTAAACAATAACTTGTCATGAAGAAAGAACCAGTAAAAATACATTAAAAATGCGAGAAAATACGAAAGTATTTCATGATTTTCATTCGCTGGTCGCAACTATGTTATTTAGGCGATTCCCAAATACACCGAATAACGACGACGTTTACCGAAAATCAAGATCGGACCTGGGATTTTACCCGCTCTGTCGCAATTTTTTGGTTAACGATTATTATGAGCAATCCAATGATCTACACGCTATGCGTAATTCGAGAAAGGTTTTATTTGTTTGGTTTCCATCAGATTTAGACACAATTCCCGTCCAATTTGTTCAATTTGCTTCAATTTGCTTCAACATTTTTGTATATGGTCGGTATCGGACGTGTACAATCAAACTATTGTTTTGGGCTATATTTCAAATGAGCACTTGTATATTACGAAGATGGTCAGCTCAGCAATATTAGTTTTCCTATTATAGCGCTCTCGTTAGATAACTCTTAATGTAGACTCTGCCATGTTACCGTAGGAAGCTCGCAACAGACTGTATGGTTTATTGCGTGTTTAGCCACATTCGACAGTGGCTACAGTGATGAGAATCACATGGTGGGCGAACCTGCCCCTAGAGTATACACGCCCCAGTCTCACCCACTGAACAACCTATGTTTCTCAACAATTACGTACATATCCCTGACAATTCACTCAATGAGCGCTCAGGGCCGTTAAAGATCACTGAATGTGCGTTTCCCTGTTCCAGCGGTCCCTTTAAAGACCCCTCAATTACCTACGGTTCCTTGATCTAGCAAGACCGCCTGAAAACCCTTAGTGGGGTCAAGAGGTAGATATTTCGGAAGGGCCTGAATGTTTGCTCATTTCGAGGCTTTTGTAGGCGTCCCATCGACCTTATTTTTGCACAGGCCTTTAAATTAATTTGATAAGATTTCACTTTATACCAATATGGGGAGCGCGCCCCGGGAGAGGGGTGGGGGAGGGGTTTGCTGAGTCACAAACATTTTCCATACTGGCAAAATTGAGATAATATAGCGATTAGAATCTGTGGCATTTACTCTTTTATAAGGTGTTTGTTTGATCGCAATCGGGTATGTAGTTCTCGAGATATGACCGATTGTACTTAGGAAGTCAATTCAAAATTTAGTAAAAATATTGCATTACCTCTACTTTTTCTGTACACAAAAAATCCGCTCACCTAGTGATATATAAGGCATTTATAAACAATTATAAATAAATAGTAAACTATATAAACAATATATTTGTTTTAAAAAATAAATATATTGCATAAACCTTGGTCTAACAGGATTTGTGTAAAAAAGAAATGGGGTTACAAATGCTGTAACGATGAATTTATGTATTGATGTATTTTATTGTTTATTACCCTCCTGAGTGATTTTCGACTTCTCCTGAGCCATGCTACCCACTACCTGGCCCAATACGTGCAACAAATGGATTTTGTTTACCATTTGAAAAATGATGTAGAAACACAAGTGTCTGACAGACGACGATGGCCACGCGATTTCATCGTTCCAATATGGCAACGGGAGTGCACCATTTTGAGATATTTTTAACAGTCATCGCCCGGTTAACGATGAAAATAATTTAAAAATAGCATTTACAATGGTTAGCCAACTCCAACGGTTTTGGATTGGAAAGAAAATCTTCTAATTAGGCCAACAAAAAAAAAGGTGTTTGTTTGTTTGTCCATAGAGGGTCCTCAAAAGGTAGGGTCGGTAGGTCGGATTTTTAAAAAAAATATTTTTTAATACGGATATTGTATTTGGGAATATAAATTCGGCATGAATACTGTGAATTAAAGTCCAAACACATACCAAAACACCTCACTTTTCATAAGCTTGCGACATTGTTGCTTTACTCTTCACACTGCTGATTTTAATCTCTTTCTCCTGCTGGGGATGGGGCAGATTGTCAATTTAAAGTTCCAATATTGTCGCATTGGTTGCAACACTACAAACTCGATCAAATATTATTTTTGTACTGAGTTTGCAATGCACAGATACCGTAGGACGCCGCCATTGTGATTGAATGTTGCACAAAGTGAAATAACGTTGTGTTGAAGTTTTGTTAGAAATATAAACGTGAAAGTATTGCTAAACCTATTTTCCCCGCACTAATTACCCCAAAGATTGTTTTATACTATGTTGAAATTAATATTCATGCCGTTGAGCAACATTAACAAATATTAACTGTAACTAGATTTTTCATATTTTCTCACACTGCGTTTTTAGTATAAAAATGACATCACTTGTACGTGCGATCACTGATTTTCATTTAGTCCTTTTAATAGTCCCGCGGGTGCCAAGTTCATGCATTAACATCGTGTTTACACGGGATTGCGCATTGGGGATGGTGTTGCAAATACCAAAATGACGATATCGTACGAAATAAGGAATAAAAACGGTCCGTTTGGCCATTCAAATTGCTCAAAAAGTTGTTTTAAAAAAATATCGAAAATAAAAAGTAATACGGTCGGCACCTAGGTACACGGTCGGTCGGACGTGGACAAACAAACAACTTTTTTTGTTTTGGCCTTATGATGATTTTTTTTTTAAAGGATATGATTAACATTCGCGATTACGTGTTATTCCAATACGAATTCAAAATTTAGGATTCGCGTGGCCATCGTCGTCTGTGTCTGACTTATAATGTTAAATCGCCCTCATGTGTTTCATAATTCTGAATCAACCCCCTCATCTGATCTGTGGGCTTATGTTTAGCGACAAATCCCTGAAACAAAGCTCATTTTGGATAAAAATCCATTTATAAGGTTTTCATCCAACAAAATCCTTACATACGAATTTTCATCCAAAAGAGACCCATGTTATAGTGATTTGTCACTCAACATAAAAACATAGACTCAAGGGGTGCCGGCTACGAATCCGAGCCAGAATGAGCGAAATAATTCGAGTCTCTCGTCGAACCAACTTGCTTATTACTGCCCTCTATATTAACACTAAATTTCCAAAGACCATACTTATTCTTTACTCCGTGGTATACTGTCCTCTATATTAGCACTCAAAAGCAAGATTTCTAGACTAGACAGACTCAAAAGTGAAAAACGTAATGCTATGAACGTTTATGGGAGCACTGTACCAAATCAATGCGCAATTCGTGTAATCCCTGTAGTAGTTGGGCAATTTGTTTCTCCGGGGATGGTATGTTTGTATTTAAATGAACAAATGGGACCTATCCGTTGCACCTACCATGATAAAATACGATATTTGTATAGACCTAAATAGTGCCTAAATGGTGAACAGGCATGCCAGAAAACGTAAAAAGGGAGGGCTGTGTGCAGGTCCGTAGCGGAAAATTTAGGTTGATAACTCCTCATGAAACAGGGCTTAAATTAAAGTTGAGATGTTACTAAAAATGGTCATAGGTGACAAGTATGCCATTAATGTAAGCGGAGGGTAGAAAAGTTGTCTTCAAATATGTCAATGAGAAAGATATTTGGTGTGGTGCGCCCTTATGCCTATGCATATACAGCTGTATGCCTATACGGCTAGTACATATGTTTCCGGACCAGTTGAGTTACACAAGACAACGAATACAATCTCAAAGGAAGATCGCAGACCTGTTTTTTATCCCCACGTAAAACAACACTAACAAACATGCATCATGTAAGCCTACAAAATAAAATAATTGGGAATAAAATTCCTGATACGATGATTTCCATGCAAGGTATATATCTATTCAATCACTCACGACCCTGCCTATTACTAGTTATTGAATGCTGGCCATGCCAAATTTAGCCCAATTTGCAATGTGGCAACGCTTTTTGATGACATTTTTCAAAGCAAAGTTTTCTAAACCGTAAAGGAGCCTAATTGGGCTACTAAATGTAGTTAATTTAGAACTTCTTTTTCGTTGCAAACTACTCTCCTGGCTTCCTTGACGACTTGTTTGATTAATAATTGACGATTACACAGAGAAAGAGAAATCAATCCCCCACTCCCTTCGGGCCTGTCGGCTTCGTGGTAAAAAATACAATAAATCAAATTAAAAATAAAACCGAGTCTTTGACAAGGACTAGATAATTGTGGACGGGAATTTATATTAAAGAGCGAAATGATATTTTCCTCTCCAATTTGCACATTAGCGGGAATAGGGGCGAGGGTTAACTATCACTTGGTCTAATGTCATTTGGTCTAATTGCCATTTGGTCTAAATAAACTGTAAGAACTAGGTCACGATCTTGGGTGTTTTTCCGGGGTACTTTATGACAACTTGAAAACAAATAAATAAACAAATAAACAAAGTAAACAAATAAACAAATGAGTAAAATAAATGAATGAAATAAATGATTAAATAAATGAATACAATTATGTAAATAAAAAATTATATAATAGATAGTAAATAAATAAATGAATATACATGTGAATATATGAACACATTAATAAATGAATAGGTAAGTAGGTGAATAGGTGAATAGGTGAATAAATGAATAGGTGAATAAATAAATAAATAAATAATTTAAATAATATAAATAAATAAATAATATAGCCTACATTAAATAATTAATAAATAAACCCTATTATTCTTACTACATTTATTGCCGTTTTATATTTTCATAACACCCCAAAAATGCATGTGTACAGTTTTAAATCTAAAATCCAATGTTTAATTAATTAAACAACTTCGTTTATGACAAATGCCAAGGGTTAAAAAACACACCAAAACAATGGCCGGCGTGAGGTTTGAACTCAGGTACAAATATTACAAGTCCGATGCTCTAACCGTTAGGCCTTCATATAACCTACTCGATGCACAGAATTTCAAAATACCTACTAGGACAAAGTAATTACGAAATTATAACGATCTTGCACAACTCTACCAGTTTTTCAAAATATTACGAGGGTCATTCAATAAGTTCTACCTCCTACCTCATAACTTTATTATTATATGAGCCAGTCTTATCAAATATCACACGATTGCAGCTTGGAACCCCAGCTACAAATCCAATGTAAATTAATCTGAGTACTGGTTGTACTTTTCCGGACATGCAGTGAGAACCAAACCTCGATTTAGTGTGACGGAAACGGATGAAAAACAGCAAAATATCGCCGAAGTGCTTTTCAATTGGCCTATTGTAAGAGGCAAAAGATGCCTATTAGTCAATTATAACCGTCCTAAATGTCAGATATCTCTTTAACAGAATGTAAACAATAAAGTAGACAGATTGGTTTGGAAGAAATATGCCCTCTGATTAGCCAGATTCAGGTCAGGACAACCATTCAGCTTACCCCTCCCCTAGAGAACCCTGTAAAAGTCATATTTGACTTTCATGATAACTAAGCAATCTTCAATATATCGAACTAAATGGAGGGATGTAAAGTCTGCCAAAGCGATAATTTTCTATCATTGACTACCTGATTGACTATTCTGAAGGTTGCTCATAAGTAAAACTCATAAAGTGACTATTTAATATGGTAAAGATTTAACATTCGAGGCATCATTGTGGCTTAAGTGGTAACAACGAAAATTTGACTGATGGCAGTATTCTGGTATGCCAAAGGCATAGCAATACATTTGAGTTGATAGTACACTATTTGCAAGCCTACAAGAGTTAATATTGTTTGCAATCTTATCTATACACGATAATACTGTAATATATTCATATATCATTCATTCATTTCCATTTTCAGTATTTAAATCATGCTATTATATCTAACCTTACAATACGAAAAAACACCCGAAAACATGTGTATATTTTTAAAGTAAATTTCTGTGTCCGTTGTCCAAAATCTCTCTCTGGCTTTGACTGCGTCATAACAAAAGTAAAACAGATATCAATTATCATTTACTACACATTTGTAGTTATGATTCGGAGCTATAATCATGACAAATATCATGAGGTTGACATTAATATTAGCGATGTTATGAGGGAGGAGGTAGAACTTATTGAATGACCCTCGTATTTTAATAATTTCTCCACAATATGTATCAATTGATGAAGCTTAAGAAAGTATGATATAAAAGGCTCAGAGCAGAACAATTCCTTCAACCCAATCAAGTATTGCTTAATAAAACATCACCAACAGTTGATATATTAATTTTGTAGTGGAATTCTAAAGAGGACAAAGAAAATTACCTGTATATCATTTAAATTGAGCTTTTTGCCGAAGATGGTCAATCATGTCAATCATGTTATGAGTTTCAAAAAGGCAAATTTTGAAAAACTAGGAATTTACCATTTTTACAAAAGAGTCCATATTTTCTGTCAGAAAAGTCTCAATTTTAAAATTCAAAATTCCTCACATAAGCACTTTGACCGATATAACAATGGTATTCATGGCCTAATAAATGCACCTTTCCCGATAAAATCATTCTGGGACAGGCGCGTAGCATGAATGAATGAATGAATGAATAACGGTCCCTATTTTAAAGAAACCAGGTCAAAAAACGGCTTATTTAACATGATTTTCCGCCTTTTTCGTCCCCATTTTGCCAATTTTTCCCCCGCCCTCCCCCACACTCGCTACGCTACTGTTCTAAGACACCATGTACACATGTCATCACTCAATTCTAAAACCTATACGGGAATATTGTCCTCTTTTATGACTGTTCATGTTACTAATAAGTTCAGAGTAAATCATAAATAACAAACACAGGTCAACAAGAGAACAGTAATTCTCAGTGTATTCCATTTCATCCAACCTACATTCTATTGTTGTCATACCAACAACTTCTTGTTCTTACTACCGCTACATCCTACTACATGTGTTGCCAAAACTTCCGTTGAATACTATTATATTACTGCTCCAAATGCTCATGTGCAATTTTCAGCTATATCAATCAGGATATTTTAAAGCCTGTCTTAATATCAAAGCAAGTCTTAATCTCAAAGCATGGCTAGCACAACGGTTTATTCCACATTCCGTTAAATATGCAGACCATCATCGTTCCTAAATTCCCACTGTAAAGTGTATATCTCCTCTTTAGCTATGTTCACCCCTACAATTTCGTGAGAATCTGTTAGCCCACTTGAAAAATGATAATACCCATTTACAAATATTATATCATAATAAGACAATGTATAATATGTTAACATTTATTTGTTTAAAACTTTTATACCGTATTGTTTTTTGTACTCAACACCAGCAACTAAGAACCAATAAATTATATATACTAACAAACAATGCTTATAGACTTATTCTTCAGATTTCAACTTATTTATTCTGTTCACTTTTCTCTGGAATTGCAGCCAAAGCCTTTAACGTGGGTGAACCACTCAAATTCATATGCTCCCATAAACTTATACCTTGGGTGCCAGATACATTATTTCTCAAATGGTAGGATTAAAGTTGTTCCATAAACAAGCTGCTAATGTAGTAATCTTTCCCTTTTTTTGTTTCCATCACACAAACCATTGAAGCAATACACAAATAATTATCCTATGTGACAAAGACATACTGACATCTCATCATCCACCTGTGAATGCACTTTTGTCACAAATATTGTGTACATACCTCCAATCTACTGCAAATATTAAAACCTCAATATGACAGCTGCAACAACATTTCAATCAAACTTTATAACATTTCAAAGACAATACATCACCTGAAGTCTCAAGTTTCAGAGTGTGACTGATAACACCTTTCGCCACTCTTACATTACATTTTCCTCTTCATTCAAATTTAGCACTTCTCAGCGCTGTTTGTCTTTTTTAAGACTCTTCTTGTTACGACAGTTTCCAAGGCAATTGAGTAAACTACGCACTAGTCTGCTAGTCATCATAAGCCAATTCAATTGTTAGCCGCGAATATGAGAGAACGACCAGTTTGTCTTGTGCAAGTCAACGTAGCCTTTGCACTACATTTTCGTGGTTTTGCCTGATCATGTGAAAAAGAATGTAATTCATTCATCAACCTACTTGGAACACAATCCAACGGTCTGCGTGATTTTTAATAATTTTGAGGAAATTCGTCATATTGTTGAGATGTAGCATATATTTATTCATATCGATCGATCATAGCAATCTTTCTGGACAATCCTAGGAAAAGCCAACAAAACATGCTGTTCCTTGGAGCAGGCCGATCTGATGCAGTCATTTTACTCATGTTGCTGAATGTGTTATGGGGTGAGTATTTTAATGAATACCAAATAAATAAAATAAAAATATATATATATCAGCAAGCTTATATCGTAAATCATCCAAACCTTCTTCTAACCTTCTTTTCCATCTGTTAAAAAATGTCCTTGAAAATGTCGGTTAGTTTATGTTTAAGTTGATAATAAGAAAAGAAATTGGTACAACAATTATAGTCAACTGTCACCATTTTCATTTTTTGTCTTCAAAAAATATCTAAAAATGCCCTCAAATTGTTACCAAAAATATAAAGTACAGCTTTATGGGAGCTCCAGAATTTTGTTTGGCGGGGGTCGGGGAGGATGTGGGTTGCCATATGATCTGATAATTCTCCCGAAACCAGGGTCTTATGGTAAGAACAATGTTGAAAAGTAAATTTAATGGACTTTGTGAATTATGCACAATTAGGGATTTAAGAAGGACTTTCTGAGAGAATCAGGCACTATGGGAAAATCTGTGCAGATGGGGGTCAGCCAATTTTAATCATATTTTGGTGATTTAACATGTTTGGTCAAATATTCACAAAAATCAGTATTACAAATTCTGGCATACACCCTCCCAGAAAATAGGAACCCCCCCTGGAATGGTCTCCTTGAACACTCTTCTCAGACCTGAAAAATACAGTTTTGTGTCAAATTTAGACTAGGGTTTCATACCTAAGATGAGGATCTACGAACTTCATCTTTTCTGCATAGGATGTTTTATCCTTTGTCTTTATCATGCATGCAGAAAAAAAATGTTATCATTTGGAATATTCCATTTCTGAACAGGGGGGTGAGCCTATTTTTGATAATTTTCAAAAATTCAAATAAAATGAAATTTAGGTATATTTTACTCTTGCATTGTACCAATCCCAACAAAGTTAGAATCTTGATATTTGCTGGGAACAATGCCTCATCCAAGGTGATTGATAAAATGCATTCAAAACGACGGAGACTTTTACACTCTTAATAACTCCCAACCATTTATTACCCTAACTTTCAACATTAGTCAAATTCACCTGTGTCAAACCAATGGTAAAATCGTTGTATTTTCTCTCTATTTCTCACTATTTCTTCAGTGAATTATCATGATATTGATTGCAAAATGTATGCAATACATTATAAAAGTATAATGATGTTGGATTGTTCCACTTTTGCTCTATGAAAATAATTAAAGACAGAAAGTGTTTTGTTTTTAATGAAACACCCTGTACAATCTAATATATACATTCAATGTTAATGTCAAGGTATAAATATTGTGTGAATAGAGTGATAGGTGATCAATCATATTTGATTATACATATTCAAACCCTGAATATCATTAGTCTCGCAACAATGATCAATCATATCCAATATCAAGTGTTGACCGAGTGTAAAGTGCAAATGGTTTCATGTAAAATATGCTTTGCTTTCTGATGCATATCCAGTATTGTTATACATCAAATCCTTGATCATGTGATGAGTGATAGCGCTTAATGTTGTATAACCAATTTTTCATGTATAGGGAGTCCCAATTTTTAAGCACAGGGTGTCCCAAAAGTGTTGGTACCTTTTTAAAGCTTTACATCTCCGTTAAAATAAAAGACCTTTTGTAAGAGATTTTTTTCCTTCAATTTATGTAATAAATCCCTAACTCGAGATCACCCCACGGCAACAGATTTCTTTTCTGACCCCCAAAATTCACGAGAAAGGTCACCCGACCCCCCCCCCCCACACCCCCCCCCCCCCCCACCCCCCCCCCCCCCCCACCGGATTTGAACCACGGACATCCAGTACAGGGGCCCAGATCCTAGCCACTACACCACGTCTGTCAGTTGGCACCCGGCGAGTATATTCGCCTCGTTATATAGCATGGGTCCATTTTGTAGCCCAAAAACCTGCACGCCGGGTTATATTCAAAAATCAGATGAAAATTCATGTTTTTGTAGGCATGTCAATCATTTTCAATGTGAAGGCAACACAGAGTATAGGAAGTAAAGATCCTGTTATTGCCTGTTGTTTATTGTTTCTTTTAAAATGTAAACGTTGTTGAGTGCCCTTGAATTGTTCCATTATATTCCGTAGGGGTGTGTTTTTGAATAGCAAATTGTGTTTTGCGACACTTTTAAGCAGATATCTGAGAAAGTCAGGCAATATGGGAAAATGTGTACAGATGGGGGTCAGCCAGTTTCAAACATATTTTGGTGATTTAACATGTTTGGTCCAATATTCACACAAAAAATGACTATTACAAAATCTGACATAGCCCCCTCCCAGAAAACTCGACCCCCCCCCCCCCCCCCCCTAAAATGGTCCCCAGGAACCTACTTTTCAGACCTGAAAAATACTGTTTCATACCAAATCTAGACTAGGGTTTGATACCTAAGATGAAGATCTATGAACACTATCTTTTGTACATATGGTGTTTCATCCCTTGTCTTTATCACGCACACAGAAAAAAAAGTTGTTATCATTGGAATATTCCATTATCGTACGGGGGGGGGGGTGAGCTTATTTTCGAAAGTTTTTAAAATTTCGAAAACTCTGAAATGTAGGTATATTTTACAATGCCACTGTACCTTTCCCAGTGTAGTTAGAAGATTGATCTTTACTGGAAGCAACCTCTCATCTATGGTTGTGAATAAAATGCATTCAAAACGAAGGAGACTCAACTTTTTATTACTCACAACCACTTATTACCCCCCAACTTTTATGTAACATTGGTCCAATTTCACCCGTATCATACAGGAAGTACAATCGTTGTATTTTTTTCAGTATTACTCACTATTTCTTCAGTGAAATATCATGATATTGATTGCAAAAGACTACAAAATATATAAAATACATTTTAAAAGTATAATGATGTTGGATTGTTCCATTCTTTCACAGGGGTACTATTCAAATGTTCAAAATCAGATCATGTTTTTGTAGGTGTGGCAATTCGTTCAATGAGAAGGCAACACACTGTATGTATTCAATATGTGGAAGTCTTGGTATTACTTGTTCTTTATTGTTTGTTTTAAACTGTGA
Organism: Ophiura sarsii; assembly: GCA_035610835.1. NCBI lineage: Eukaryota > Metazoa > Echinodermata > Ophiuroidea > Amphilepidida > Ophiuridae > Ophiura > Ophiura sarsii. Next base: position 39,453,522 of record CM069443.1, on the reverse strand, counting down.
ACGTCCTGTAGTTTTGACTATCAAATGGTGTTTTGCGACACTTACAGGTAGGCCTTGGTAGGCCTTCTTTAGATGATCGATATTGGCTAACATATAGCCTAAATTGAATCTCACTGAAATTAAAGTGTGAATGTCATTAAGTACTCTTGGATTATTCCATTATATTAAATAGGGGTGTAGGTTTGACTAGCAAATGGTGTTTTTCAACACTTACAAATACTTTAGATGATCGATATATTAGCTAATATTTAGCCTAAAGTGAATCTCTAACTGAAAGTATATGTTTGTTCAAACATGGATCAGAAGTTCCTTTCTCTTTATAAAAAACGAGAAATAACATATTGTGAAATAAGTTACTCAACCGGGTGTCAAAATTGTCAAACTCTAACCATAAAGTGACTGATGAAATAGTAACAACTTTTTTTTAAAGAAATCTTTGAAAATGGTATCACCCCGGGTATCATATTTGAGCAAACGTTTCGTTCCGGCATTAAATTCATGTTGGGTAGTAAAACAGACTCGCTGTGCGGGAGGAGTGGCGAACCCCCCACAGCCCATATATTACATGGGGGAGTCTGGCCCAAACGCTAATGAAAGAGAGATGCTCGGCGCGAGTCTTTACTTTTACTTTTTTTAATGGAAATACTTCATGACTGTCAACCCGGAGTTGACTCTCATGTGTGTCGCAGCTCTATTAACAATATTATGTGCAGTGATCATAACAGTAGTCAAAATATAGACAAAGTAGTTTTGAATAGGCGTTTTATGTCTTTGTAAATGAAAAACAAACAAACAAACACCCAACAAATGTATTTATAACAAAAACACAGCTATTAAACCAGCCATCAAATCAAAGTTATATTATCAATTCTAAATCTTTTGGAGTTTGCATGCACAATATATTTATAGCATTAGGCGTATGTTAATAGCTTACAGTATATTATCAACAAAATATGTATTGTATTGATATACATACTACACTATTTTGATAGTTGGGAGATTGAACCAACATGTCAGATAGTCGGATCTTACATGGAAATAACTATTTCTGTAACTATAAATTCTCCTAGAAAACTATGGCATAGCATGAACAATGCTGTCTTAAAATATAAATTGTACAATGTCATCATTAGAACTGATTGGTCAAACGTATTGCAAATTCATACTGCCCGGATATAATGAGTGGAATAGTCTCATTTTGGGCTATTCCTGATATTAATGGTACCACCCCCCCCCCCCCCACATGGAAGGTGTGTGAATTCTTCAAACTACTTTTTCGCTGGTGAGAATTCCCCAGAAAACATCCATGTCCCTTCAGAATGGTATAGAAGGCATAGGAATTCCCAGAATTGTCTGTTAACAAATGTTTGCCTTCTATAGGGGGGGGGGGGGGGGGGGGGGGAGGGGGGGGGGGGGGGTACCATTAACTTTTGGAATAGCACATTTCCATCGCACTATTGTAAGTTCATTTAAAGAATATTATTTTCATTTGCTTAATATACTAGCACAAGTTTTATGTTACGATGCATCATCACAAAACCTGACTTTTCACATATTCAGGATTTATTTTGTAGGAATTACCCATGAAAATAATGGAACAGTCCAATTTTATTTTATCTTATTAACTTTATTTGTAGAAATGAACAATATTGGTCTTGTTTGTAAGAAATAGTTATTTTAACCGCAACATTCATTCAGTTGAGAGAATTAATTTACTAAATTAACGCCAAGTATGAAAATACTAAAATCTGTATTTTCAGAAAATGGCCCGAGTATATGGTGTGAATATATTAATAATGAACAAGTCTCCGTCGATTTTATTTGTTAAATTGTTTTATCTATGTCTATTGGTGCTCTGAGGAAAACAACAATAAAAAAAAAATCACTGACAATTTTGCTATGCTATTGCAAACTTGACCTTCATTTTGCCTTTTCTCCATTTAATGAAAACCCTGAAAATGCCATTATACCCCCCTCTAAAAATGGAACAATCCAATATCTTAAAAAAGAATTTATTATTGCATTGTAAAGACAAAAGATGAATGTTTGATGGAAAGCATAACTGAAATGATATTATAATGTTGTCAGTAATTGGCACTAGTCTGAAAATTGTGAAAAATTACTTTTTTCACTTCTGAAAATGTACTATTAAGGGTCATTATTAGGGGGGGTCATATATCTCCCAGTAGGGGGTACCCAGATTTTTTTTTATTACCATCATTGTAAATCTTCATGGACATGTATCTTATCTCCAAAGTACAAAAACAAATGGCCGACCCCCATCTGCACACCTCTGCCTGACTCTCTCAGAAAGTTCTTCTTAAGAACTTTATATGATGGCTGAAAAAAGAAAAGGTATCTTAAGTAATCTGAGGTACAGAGGTTCTATACAAATACTAATATACAATTTACCAAATGTCAGCCCCCTCCCTCCCCACTAAAACAAAACTAAGCCAATTATGGACCACTATCTGGTTTAAGTTGATTTACAGGATTGTTCAGCCATTTTAATTGACTTGCTAATAAACCTTCGTTATTTCTCTGCGTTTCATAAAAGTATTCGGGATTAAACATTACTGGGCCAAAAGCTAAGAAGTAGTATATTTCGTTCATGATAATATGGACGCTTAAAGACAACATGGGCAAAAACGATTTGTCCACAGAAGCCCATCTCATCATGGTCCATTCGACTTCTGAACATTTTGTCCCAACAAGCTATCTGATAACCATATTTTTAATCAAGCTTTTCAAACATGCGAGCAAGGCACACATAATAATAGTGTGTACAACATTTCAATATAGACAATTATTTCATAATCTCTGATCTGAATAATTTCAAAATTGGAGCTGCTGATGCGTCGTATCAAAGACCGGAATGACTAACTTAGTTATTCATTAATCAGGGTCAATTTACTTGTTCAGAAACCCTCTCTTTTAGGAAGTATTACAAATAATGCTACGAGGAAATTTAGGCTAGCACTAAAATGTACGTGTAAATTCCATTTCACGCTTGAGCGATTTCAAGCTTTGTTTCGTTGCTTCTTTTTAACATACATGATACACATATGGCCATGTGTTTTGAACTCGCCATCCTTCCCGTTGCATGTCCAGATTTTTACATTTTACACCATCTGAGATTCGAATAAGCATATCGCAATAACTACTTGTTCTACCCATAAAAGTATATATTTTCTGAAAGTAAATCGCACAACAAATCAAAATATGAAATTGGAATTAAGATAGGACCTTATGCTAGCATGTTATGATTAAGAATCTTCAAACAATATCGATTTTTTTTTCTTTCTTCATATTTTGATTAAAGCTCAATAATATTTGTATACCTATCGCAATCATAATTTTCCTGTGCATATTAATTATTAGTTCCTCATGCAAATACCCATCAGAACATCAAGGTTGTCAAGGTATCTTGTTGAAATATACTATATCGGGAAGTGAATGAGCGCAAACGTTTACATTTCATATTTATTAGATTTTCCAAATATATTTTTGAGGTATGCACCCTATCCTGATTTAAACGCTATTTTTGAAATTCCCCTATTTGAGAGCTTTCCAAAAATGAATAATTTTGGTATTATCGGTTGAATGCATTTTTTGTAATAGTCATGTATGTAAAACCGATGAATTAGGGCAAGTTCACTGTGTAGCGTAGCGAATAGAAAGAAAGCCAAGGACAATGCAATCGATTCATTATTACAATTGTTACATACTAGTTGACACGTTTGTTGAAACAGAAACTTATAGAATATAAAACAATCGATAAAATGAGAGCATAATCATGTTTGTACCATCTGGTACCATACAGGGATGAGTTATTGTAAATTGAACGTAGAATTGGGAACATTTTCTATATTCCCTATAGAGATTGTACACCGCCACCGCCACCGCCACCGCCACCACCCCTGACTTTCGAAATATAATCAATCATATCTCAGCCAAACCGGTATAGAAATAATCACAAATCTAGCTAGATAAATAGGCTTTCGAATGACGCCTAAACCAAAGCTCTACCACATTTAGTTGTTGATTTAATATAGAGAGATGGATGATTCGTCGCCAAAAAATGCAACGCCACCACCCTTTTTGGTGGTGAGTTCAAAACACATAGCCATATAGACATTTTTTGCACTTTGCTTAAAAATCGAACGTATACACACTTGTATTTATAGTTAAAAAGTATAGGATAACCTAACTTTACCGATTTTGTCAGAAACTCCATTACAAGATGTGAAAGAGAAGTCCAAGCCACTGGTAATCACCAAAGGATCACTTCTTTACCTCCTAAATGTCCCTCAGAATTAAACTAAAAACTAGCCAAATAGGAACAAAGCATGGAATCAATCAAGAGTGACAAACATGTTTAACCTTCAAATTGAATTAAAATAAAGAATCAATAATAATGTGATCAACCATAACTAATAACAGTTACAAAGATAAGGGGCCAAAGGTTAGTAGACGAGAAAATAGGTCTCATTATTTCAAAACAATTTTAACACACACTTTGACTTTGCCGAAAAGGTGAAATCACCATCCCTCATGCACAAGTTAATTTTCATGATCTAAAATTCCAATCAAAGTTGATTTAAAACAACAAACCTAATATCATCAATTTTCATGGTGAAGATTTATGAAATTTGGGGTTCGATGGGTGCTTATCTTTTTGGTACAGCCTGTATGGACAGGTTGCGAAATAGGTCACTAGCCAACCACTTACGGCTAGTTACATGAAATGTATTCCACTTATAAGTGAATAAATGTCATGCGTAGCCGGCCCCTAAGAAAACCACTTTTCCGTAGGAAATTTCAAATGAAATTTACCACACATTTGAGGGGATTAATGAAAAAAGAACTTGCTAAATTGTGTTTGCACCCAAATCGTTGGGTCATAAACCGATTTTTGAAAAGCGAAAATGGTGCAACGTAAACCTCCAAATATATTCTAATTGTATTATTTATACGTGTAAAACCCCGTGTAAAACATGTTACTTTACTCGTATCTATCAAAACTGGACATTTAGTCATCATATAATAGGCGTGCGCATAACGGTGAAGACCCGGGGTTTGAATATTCTGGATTGTAGGGCTCTTGTTTAGTAAGGGGGGAGCACTTGTTTATTCTCAGATGTTGCCGTGTGGGAGGGGGATGTCACAGAGGCATATCCAGCGTCGGAAAAGGAAGGCCATTTGGGGATTCACTTGTATCAGATATGCATCAGTGCCTTGTGACGTGAGATTGGGGTCCGCTTAAAGGTAGATGTTTTGATTTTCAACTTGAAGTTTTCTATTCTACATGAAAGGTCATCCTTAAAAACGTCGTGTCCCAAAATTTGAGATGCATAGCTATTATGGTTCTTATTTTAGACGCACAAGATGCTGTGAACTGTACCCATTGAGTAGTACACAAACTATATCGGTGGTAACCACCATTCGCGGTAATTCAACGCTATTTCGACGATTTATCTGTCATTATACCGAATTAGGCCGTCAAATTTCAGTATGATGATGAGAAAAATACCAGCTTTTATATGATATGAAAATCTCCGTATGTTTGAAATAATTCTGTGTTACGAAAATGTGATCGGGTCATCTACCTTTTAAGGCATTTCTATAGACTGAGTTAAAAAAACACACACCATAATACACTCACGTGAAAATATTTTAAAAATATAACATATTGACGAATAAATTATCTACCAAATGTCGTTTACTGCATCAAAATTTATTTTCTTTCTCTATCCTCAGTTGTGTCCGCTTTTGTATGAACTATTTTAAAGCAATTATGACACCATCCAGATTCTTATCAAACAAAAGATGATGTTAGAGGATGAAAGAATCATTAAATCATTAAGCAACCAACACTGGCAACTGCTCCCATCGTGAAAAAGATAATACAGAGTGAGAAAAGATCAAAGTCCTTATGGGAGTAACCTTAAGATAATCAAGATTGTCTCTCTGATTATTTTCTATCGTTAATGTGAATTTTCATTGCTTAAAAGATACGATTTATTTGTGTCACTCTCTCAAAGTTACCCAACTCGAATTTAGGACAACATTTTTAAAAGTCTTTTGTTCCCAACATCAAAATTACACCATCTAAAATTCCTCGGAAAGCTAATGAACCATTCTCTGTTATCAACTTAAACTCATTTGTCAGAAACCATTAATTTGCCAGGAAAATTGCTGATTTCAATGTACATGTATAGTTTTTTAATGACTCAGTTTGTATATCAATTGCGTTTGTATAATTCATTATTCAATTTAACAAATTATTATGTTAAAACAGTCGAATCACTCATGGTCAATTCTTCGCAAAATTACAAAACAAGTAAGCAATTTTGTAAACAAATGAAAAGGAAATAATTTAATGTGCCCTATACTTCGTCCATAATGATTGCATATTTTCATGTTGTTTGCATACGGTGGTAAATATCTCTCACATGTCTGCCTTGTCAAATCTCGTCTCGTCTCGTCTCGTCTTGTCTCGTCTTGTCTGTATTTGTGTTATTATCCCTTGTGAACACGTCACATTGATTTGTTTTATTGTCTTTATATACATGATATAATTTTGTGTTAACATGTTAGCTTTAAAGTGTATATGGTATTTTGGTATAAAAGTATTTGTATGTTGCACACCGTAAAAATATTAATAGAAATAAAATTTAAAATAAGAATTGTTAAGAATTCAGATAATAGCGATCAATACTTTAAATATCAGCTTAATGATAAATGTGTATGTGGTTTTCATAACCCACTGTAGTGCGTGGGGTTGTCTGTAAGATAACAAATCTTGTTGTGTGGCTTTTGTATTCCTCTGAGAGCTGTAAGTTGTTATCCAATATGGAAATCTCGCCTAAATAAATGATATGATGATCACTGCATTTTTATCATTCCTCTATTAGTATTATACATTTTGCACATACTGCTTCTCATCAACAGTGGACGGACATATGTGCCTGCTTAAAGAAAAACTAGACCCGTCAACTGGCAGATATCGATGGTCTCTTCCGTGGATAGAGCGCTGTTACTGTCATCGAGTTGTCGCGCCAAAATTTATTAGTACCCAAAAGTGCTCTCAGGAAGCAGACGATTTACATCGTCTATGGTTTACCGACAATCCAGATCCTTTGACCACCCCCAGTAATTGGACTCCATCAACTCTCGATCATCTTCTGGAGAGAATTGCTTTATGCTGTAAGTTCATTTTGTGTGATCTTATTTATGTATTTCACACAAAACCGGGAAAGGGGGGGGGGGGGGGGGGGGGCAAACCCGGGGAGTAATAACGGCAGGTAAAGCCAAATACGGAGGGGGTGTGTTCAAAATGTAAATAACACTTTGTAGTTCGTCACATCTATGACAAGCGCAATGTATTAACTCATTTTCGCTGATAACGAAATGTTCCCCAACATAGCCTAAAGAAAACAACAAATCTCGACTCATATTCAGACAAAAGCAAACATGCTAGCCTTTTCTTGATTCGTATCCGTAACTTTCAGGACAATCTAACTTTCCAATGTTTGAATGAACTTCACACTTTTTACTCTTGTCTCCTTCCAAACAGCATAGGGTGATAATATAGGCCTACAAGCTATTTTCTTTTGCAAATATCAATTGATAATACAAGTCTATCTGGTGTCAAAAGAAGTGCAAACAGTGCTTTAATTTGCAAAGTCAAATTCGAAATCGGGTTTGGAACACTAATCCGATAGTATTGTCATTTAAACAGCAAATTGTAATGTTTTCACGTGACTATGTATTTTATACAGATTTGAACGAATGTGATTCGAACCCATGTCACAATGGTGGATCGTGTGTTGATAGTGTTAGTTTCTACATCTGTCATTGTCTTGATGGTTTTACTGGTGAATATTGTGAAACGGGTGAGTAATTAATTTAGGGCCTAATTAATTAGTCCATAAATGGTCGTCGGGGTTGTCATTTTTACTCGATTTTTATTTCTGGTTTTATATCAATGAGCTGTTGTATATTTGTCCTGCTCATGTTTTATAGTTTACTTTTTATTGTACAACGCTTAGAAACAGTGTTGATAGCGCTTTATAAATGTAATTATGTTATGTTATGTTATGTTAGATATTTGTTTTGTTTTTTGATTTCATAATGACTTATACATCAATGTATTATTACAGAATAAAAAAATCGAATATCTAACGACCTTTTATAAATAGGTTATAATATAACTTATTACAGTAATTACGCAAGGACAAACAGTTTTGCTTTATTAGAAAATTATTTTTCAGATTGAGAAATACAAGGCCGATTGGGAAATCTTGGTCTTTATTTGGACTGATAAATAATTCCGGAAAATTGAAGCTATTTACTAATCCTGGGTAATTGGTCATACTTTTCTTTTTATTACAACAAATTCCTGAATATCGGTTGTTTTTGCGAATAAATTAACAACTTGAATTATATTTTTTTCAGATATTAATGAATGTATTTCGCATCCTTGTCGGAATGAAGGAACATGCGTGGACGGTGTCGATTCTTACACCTGTCTTTGTCCCGGCGGGATTACTGGTGTCGTTTGTGAAACGGGTGAGTGTCAATTTACTCCAATAAAAGAGTTACATTTTAAAAATTCTGGTTTATGTGACCATGTTTTTACAATATTTGTTTGTTTCTTTTTGTGCGACTTTGTTGATTTTGTTTGCCTGTTTTTAGGTTTTTTAAATTTCATCTTCTCTATTTTCAAACGGTCGTTCCGAAGCTTAGTACGAAGCTATTTAACAGAAATAGAAATACCAATCAATAGAAATAGAGAGTATAGTCAGTAATTTATATAGCATAAATATTTTTAGATATCAATGAATGCGAGTCTGACCCGTGTCAAAATGGAGGAACATGTGAAGAAAGTGTTGATTCCTATACATGTCACTGCTTCATTGGGTTTTTGTGAGACGGATGTGTATTGAAATGCCATAAAATCAATTACGCATGAATAATATGGTACATTCTGGTTATTCAAAAATGATTAAATAACCTAATTAATTACAGCACTATTACCCAACTTGGTGTGTGTGACGTGTGTGTGTTTAGTAGATGATTGTTTATCTTTATCAGTGTTGCTTGAATCCAAACTTGAAGAGTTCTATGTATTAGGTGTCCTACTGTGCAGGGTGTGTATAGCAGAGTTCTGCCACATAAATCATCACTAATAATAGTACTGTCGATGAGTGCTATTAATTCCTTATAGCATTCGGCAGCTGCGCTGATGTAATAGAACATCGAGTAACTCATAGATCATACATATAATTTCAGATATAAATGAATGTGGGTCTAACCCGTGTCAAAATGGAGGAACGTGTACGGACAATGTGAATTCTTACACCTGCCAGTGTCGTATTGGCTTTTCTGGCGAGAGTTGTGAAATGGGTGAGTGATTGCGGTCCCATAACCATTGTGGAACATCCATGGAAAGACAATTATTTTAGATCCGGCTCAAAATTTGTTAGCTACATTTTGATACCCCATTTTGGGGGAAAACTGTACATTGGACAGGATTTTCAAGATTTTATGAGAAGTGACTCAGTTTCCAATGTGATTTACAATCATGAATGGCACTCACATAAATCTGCAATTTGAAATAGGGTCTCTTTCTCCATAGACACCATTTCTGTCCAATGTCCACCATTTTCTGGCCAAACTTGAGTGCAAATTCCACGTGACCCGGATGACTAGTTTTGGAGATATATCAAGCACAAGAAGTTCAACTTTAACTTCTTGTGCTTGATGTATCTCAATTTGCTTGAAATCCTGCAATCCTTTTTTATGGTGACTTCACTTTTATAATACAAGTCATTTGTTTCTATATCCATACGATGGTACAAAGTAATTTTCACTTAATTGTTATACTGTATGCTCATTTTAACAATAACAACCTCTGGGAAATATGGAATTGATGTTGTGCCCTTTCACTTGAGGCCTTACACTGTATACCGTAGGCTGATTTACGGAATAAAAGTTTGGTGGGAAGGGCCCGGATGTCCCTCTTCTACCAAACGGCTACCCACGCTCGTCCAATCGTATTTTACTCAACATGCTCAATGAACTTTTGAAGAAGAAGCGTCTTTTATCGGGCTCCGGAAATAGTACATCGATCTTCATGGAAGTAACGAGACCATTACATCGTCAACGTTCAATGTTCAAACTTATACCAATGCCCCGATTCCACGCTCGAGTTATATCCTGATTATTACATTTCAGATGATAGGCGTCTTGTTTTCAAAGCGATTTCTGGGGAACATGGCAACAATTTAAACAACCCGTCTCCGTACAAAATATACACCAGTTCAGGCGGTGCAAATGAAAATATCTCTGCGGCTAAACAGCTGGATGTTAGCTATGACGGTCATTATAAGAGCGCAGATATTGACAATTGGTCAAGTTTAATCGTTCAACAAGTAAGTGTGTATGGATGATAACTGTGTGCGTATTAAAGTCGTTTTTGTTTTGTTTTTTGTTCTTTGAGTGTACGAAGAAAGCCTTGGCAAGTAGTCTTGACGCATGATGTTTCCCGTGATTTTTAATAATGTCCGCTGATCGGCAGCCTCGTTCGTGTGTTGTTTGTTTGTTTGTTTAGTTGTTTGTTTGCTTGTTGGGGTGTTTGTTTGTCTGTTGGGGTAATTCCTGAGGATTGTGTTTGTTTTTTGTTTACATGTAAGCATGCTGGCTTCAAGAAATTAAATTTAGAAAAAAAAATGTGAGGAAAGTATTACTTTAAAAGGGCCCCTCTCTACACTCTCTACACATCAAGTGTACAATTTTGCTCTCAGTCCTGTACGTAGGACAAAAGAAGTCTTAATCTAATCTCAGCTGCCACAAAAGCTTGTTGCCGCGGGATGTCATCAGGCTTATAATCGGAAGTCACCCAGTATTCACTCGTTTTTTAATGTATAAAGAAATCATACTCTTCTAAAAGTACAAGTTCGTTTTTCAAGATAAGAGACCCATATAGCAGGCAACCGACTTTTCATACGGTTTTGGATCTTTCCGTAACCTGTGTCGCCTGCGTCGAGGGTCTTGAAAAAGGAAAAGGAATTGGCTCTTCTGTTCTATCAAGTTTAATTTTGATTAAATCTACTGATATTTTGGCACGTGGATGATCTTTGATCTGGGCCCTATTGCATAAATGTTAAAATTGAACTTAGGAAGAGTCATTCTTAATTCTTCTTACATCTGGTTAAGAAGAATATTTAAGAATTCTTCCTCAGTTGAGCTTTGTGAAGAAGGGCCAATTTGTAACGTTTGTAGGGTCGTTATCATGAAGATCAGATCATAAATTCTAAAACAATCCGTAACCATGGTAAGCGCAAGATTCATCTTAAGAAGAGTTAACTCTTCTTAAGATGAATCTTGCGCTTTATGGAAATAATGACCCAGGTGTTTTGTTACTATGGTTACGGAATGCTCTCATTTGAGCTTAATCAGAGTTAGTAATGAACCCTAGATGACCTTTGGCCAGACACACGTAAAATCATTTTCTGGTCCTGATGTCTGTTGTAAACGAGTTTACGGCCAATTGGAGCATTTTCAAAATTTGGCTCATGGAAAACCTTTGATTTAACCAGTACAAATTGATCCCTTGGTTGATTGACCTCAGTAGACAAGTTTGATAGAAAATCGAAATGGCACAAACGAAGCTAAGACACAAACCGCCCGCGATGTAGACTGATGTAGGTGTCTTTTTTCGGAGACACAAACACTTATTATATTGGTTATTATCCTGTGTCCCGTAAATGTTTTGGAAACCTCAAGTGTGTCAACCTTTTTGGGTCACTTTTTAGAAATAGCCTATAATCTGTTGGAAGTCATTTCTATACCAACAATAACATTGTAATATATGTGTTTGTGTTTACTGTAATAGGTACAGTTAGTTTTGTACAATGACACAGGAGGCGAGCTTTTTCAAATGACATTTAACGGGACTGACTCCACCAAAGAAAACTGGATATCATTAGATCGTCTCATGTACACATCATACACGGATCTCCAATCTGCAGATTTTTTTTCAATAGCAGGGTCTTCATGGTGGTCTGAAAACGGTCGGCATTTCTTTATGTTCAACGGAGGTGGATGTAATGGTGATAATGGTTGGCATATTATGGTCCTTGGCACCAATTGTAATTGGGAGCAACAACCAGGTTACCATCCGGCGTTTCTATACAGTAAATTGGACACCGCGGTTACTTGGATCAACTATCAAGGTAAAAGAGTAAAGAAGAAAAAGAGTTTGAATGAAATAAATATATAATAATGATATTATAACGCTAACCCTAATACTAAGAATGCATTAAAAAAACATGGGTTAATATAAGGTGAGAGCGAGGCTGAAAGGTCGGGTTTTCTTAAAACAATGTTACATGTCCTCTCATATATGTGATTCCCATGTAAAGCATGTAAAGTGGGGCTAAAAGGGGATATCCTCGGTGTAAGACATTCATGAGTTAGCTTTGTATCAAGACCAATTACGGAATAAAGCTGTATGATCCTTTGTGCTAGGTTAATTCTGTGCTGTCTTACAACACGGATAAACCCTGAAAGGTAGGGTTGTCTCAAAACAATCTTACACGCATGTCCCCCCGCCCCCAGAAATGGGATTCCCCCTATCCCCGGAGAATATAGCCATACAAACCAATCTCTGATATGTGAATATTATATTAATATTTTTTAAAGTTCTGGCCTAGTCCAGGATAAAGTTTGACTGTTTGAACAAGTATATTAGGAACCTCCATTTTCTGTTTTACCCCGAAAGTCTAGAAGATTATGATCCGAGAGATCATTATTAATATTAAAATGATAATAACGCTAAACCCTAATACTAAGAATGCATTTAAAAACATGGGTTAACAGGGTGAGAGCGAGGCCGAAAGGAAGGGTTTTCTTAAAACAATATTACATACATGTCCTCTCAGATATGTGATTCCTACTATCCCCGGTGAATATAGCAATACAAATTGTCGCGGGAGCGCGAGCTTGTAAAGTGGGCTCAAAGGGGATATCCTCGGTGTAAGACTTTCATGAGTAAGACTTGTATCAAGACCAATTACACAGGCAGTGCCTGACCAGTTTGGTTAAAGAAGTTGACGAGGATGAGATGCTGATCTACCTTTATGGATGCGCGAAACGAGGACAGTGGCTGCGATGGGACTCTGCCATGCAAGTGGACACATCATGGAAGAAACTCCTGTATGTTTGGACACCAGATCTCCTGTCATTCCAGATAAATGCCATCCATGACCAACTCCCGACACCAACTAACCTGAGACTCTGGGGCAAGACAAATTTGGGATTGTGCCAGTTATGTCACCTCCGAAATTGTACTCTGCTCCACATCCTGAACTGTTGCGGGAACTGTTGCAGCTTTTCCTTAGAAAATGGAAGGTACAATTGGCGCCATGACCAAACTTTGAGAGCAATTGTATCAGGACTGATACCATATGTCGATGAAGCAAACAACAACAGACCATCAACATCCCAGTCTCAAAGTTTCAGTCCTACCATAGCATTCCAAACAGCAGATGGCACAAAATACCGTAATCCAGTCTTGCCGTACAGAAAGCCAAAAGAGACAGTCATCCTGAAAAATGCCAGTGACTGGAAACTCCTGGTGGATGAAGAGCACTCGCAGATAGTATTTCCTCCAGAAATTGTTGAGACGGCCAAGCAACCTGACATTACTATTTTCTCAACTCAGACTAAAAATGTCATCATCATTGAATTGACAGTCCCAGCAGAGGAAAACCTTGCAAATGCTTTCGCCAGGAAGAAATGTAAATACCAAGACCTTGTAGCAGAATGTGAAAATAACGGATGGTCTGTAAACTACTTTCCCGTTGAAGTTGGAAGCACGGGGATTTATAGCACCACGACCAGCAAATGTCTGGCCTCACTTGGAATCCCCAGCGGGAAGAGAAAACCAATCTTAGACACAGCAGCCAAAACAGCCTTGCGAGCAAGCTACATTATCTGGCTTTGCAGAAGCACCAAGGCGTTCAGACAAGCGGAGTTGATTCCACCTCCAACCATATGCCATGAGGGAAGTGGGACGGTTGAGCGCTCACAAAACCGGTTTAACCCGCCAAAGTCTGGTCCGCAGCCCAGAGACCTCAGAGCATAAAATTATCTACATGTACACAGATGAAGATGATGAAGAAAAGCTATATTATGCAACACGGTGATTTTTCCCAATAGTCATTTTCAACGAGAACTACATCAGGAGTGCTCATCTTAAGGGCAGTGTCAACCCGGCACTTTTTTCAAAAATTGAATTTCATATTTTTCTATTATTTTATACTTTTATATGTATTCTATTATTACCATCATAAGTTACTAATCGGAAGCGATTATTTCCCGTTCTTTTGGGTGATTTAAATTTGTTGTTTTGGTAAGTTTGAGTCAGGAAAAGGCGCATGGTTATTTGGCGGGAAATAAAGCGGAGTTCCGCGCTTTTCAAATGCTGCGACAGCTGTGCGATCATTGCGCCGCGCGCTGAATCTTCCCGTGCGTAATACTGGACGCGCCGCTTAATATCCGCGACGAAGACGCGAAAAACAAAAAGAGCGCAAAACAATGCCTAAAAATGTAAACAAAGGCCAATCTTACGATCATTTAAATTTCAGTTTTCTTCCAATTTCTTCACATTGTGACAATATAAATTGAATCTAATAGTTTAAATTGATTGTTCATAATAGTATACTCGCCTTTTAGGTCACACGCCCGTGTATTCCGAGAACATTAGCTTTAAATGGTGGAAAATGTCAATATTTTTACTAAATCGATGTTTTGTAGAAGTTCAAATTTGAAGGAATTTTACAAATTTTCAGAACTCCTAAAAGGCGAGTATACTGTTATGAACAATCAAAATAAACTATCAGATTCAATTTATATTGTCACAATGTGAAGAAAATTGGAAGAAAACTAAAATTTAAATGATCGTAAGATTGGCCTTTGTTTACATTTTAGGCATTGTTTTGCGCTCTTTTGTTATTAAGCGGCGCGTATAGTATTGCGCACGGGAAGATTCAGCGCGCGACGCAATGATCGAACAGCTGTCGCAGCATTTGAAAAGCGCGGAACTCCGCTTAATTTCCCGCCAAATAACCATGCGCCTTTTTCTGACTCAAACTTACCAAAACAACAATTTTAAATGACCCAAAAGAACGGGAAATAATCGCTTCCGATTGGTAACTTATGATGGTAATGATAGAATACATATAAAAGTATAAAATAATAGAGAAATATGAAATTCAATTTTGGAAACAAGTGCCGGGTTGACACTGCCCTTAATAAGGGTGAAATTACGGCTCCGAACAGCCAGTAGGGAGGTCACGCTGCATGTCATATTTTGTTATACACACGAAAACAATGGAGTCATAGTGACTGCAATATTTGCTAGAAATAGCTTCGGGAAATGGTCTATTAGGCATCTCAAAAACTAAGAAACGTGTTAAAAATCATGTAGAATTTTAGAGGAGGGTCAATAACATCTGCAGAACAGTAAAATGTATAGTTTTAAACACGTTTGGTGACCAAATTTATGTCGTACAATGCCGGAAAATTCACGTTTTGAAAATCCGTGGTCTTCAAAATTACAGGAATCCTAACTCATTCTAAACCTCACCAAATCATGAAATGAACCCTCGTCTACAAAAAAGTCCGTGTACGTATTGCTCTATCTGCTTGGAGATAGCGAAGACCACGGAAACCTCATAGCTTTATACCACGGAATGAAATCTGTCATTGACATTACATGGCGAAAATCGTACAGATTTGCACTGCAGACCTCTGTGTAGGGAGTGTTGACAATAGCATGACAATAGCAAGGTCGTTTGACTATTGTGTTTGTGCATGTTTGTGACGACTGACCCCGTTTAACAATCTTCATAGCTTTCATATAGGGCTTGGGTGACCTAACTATTGACTGCGAAGGTGACTACACTGGTAATCTACCAATGAATTATTCTTCATAAAGTTGTATGATCCTTTGTGCTAGGTTAATTCTGTGCTGTCTTATAACAAGGATAAACCGGAGAATATAGCCATATACAAACCAATCTCTGATATATAAATTTATTAATTTTGTTTAAAGTTCTGCCCTAGTCCAGGATAAAGTTTGACTGTTTGAACAAGTATTTTAGGAACCTCCATTTTCTGTTTTACCCCGAAAGTCTAGACGATGATGATGATCCGAGAGATCGTTGATATTAAAAATGTGTTTAATGGTTATTTCTAAAATGTCGTAAAACATTTATGTGAATGTCTTTATTTCAGATGTTGGAAAAGCCGATATTTTTGCCATTTACATCATCACTGCGTAAACACAGGTAGGCCTATATTTATTTGATGTTTATTTTTTATATTCATGATTACCTTGATATCATAATGAACTGATAACGTATCGCCATTTCAATTTAAAAAAACACCAATGTGAACATTTTACTTTCATAGCCAAATCGGACTGATATTCAGTTTACAAGGTATGTTGACATTTTATCAGTCCCCAAGCCCCAAAGTCCCCAGGTTTAATCTTGTGACGCACACCTATACCAACATTAAAATTGAGGGGACGTGTCTGTTTAACGCGAATCGTCTATTAATATTCTGCACATCAACATAAAACCACTGAGTAACAAGTAATTTCTGTAATAACTAAACTCAGTTGTCACACAAAAGATCGGATTGTAAAATATGCTATGATCGATTCATATTATTTAAATTTAAAGAAAGGATGATAATGTAATTAATGGCTTAGACTTGCTAACTATGGCGTTCGTTATACCCGTAGTGCTAATTCTTTTATCTTGGCAAGTAATCGAGTGAACGACACATTCTGTTCGCAGATTAAGAAACTGTTTTTTGTCGAAAATCTATAGAACAGAATTTGTTTAAACAAACAAAAATATGGTAGAAGCCCGGGAAGGGGAAATCAACGTAGTTTTAATTAGTTTAAGTTGATGTTGTCAAAACATTTTGATTTGATTTTCTTGACATCTTTTCATTTGAATTAATAACTTAGTGTATTTATACTTGTGTAATTATCTTAGAAAATGACCCATTTCGACAAATTCTGCAAGAGTTTGGAATGGATATTTGGCACAAGTGTTGATCATGCATTCCTTATTGATTGGAGATTAGCAGACTCCTGATGGCAATACCACGACTCCTGACAACAACAGAGAAGATGTTTGTTTTGTACAAATAATTTCGTTAGAAAAACCATGATTTGTATGTTCCTCCTCTATGTACAAACTTCTGGTCACAGGATTCTCAATTACTTTTTCAATCGGACCAACATTTGGCTCGCCACGCCACATTGCACCAAATATCCTTCAGAACATCCAACCAAAGTATTTGTATGTAAGATGGGTAAAGTATGTATTTGTCACACATGCAATGTAATTGATTATATCGACCATTTATTTGTTAATGTAATAGAATTAAGCAGCTATGGTCTTACGCGAGTGAAGCCATTTCGCGTAAACTGTCTACGCGTTTTGTATTAACCATTGAAATTGTTATATTAAACCATTGACTTATCAGTCTGATCAATTCATGATTAAACTCTCATTATAACATTCATGATCATAATGATTTAAAATGTATGAACTACATCATCGCCGTTAGCAAACTGTGCATAAGCAAGTTATAGATATGGTAATCACCCAAATCTGTTATTCATATTTGAGAAGGAACTCCGTCTTCGTATAATTATTTCACTGTAATAATTATGTTGTGTATATTATGTGTATGACATTCAACCTATACTTAATCTTAAATATTGTCAGTGTTTTTAAATCGATTGTCACATTATACATAGGCCTACTTGTTATTAATATTAATATTACCTACACTTTGTAAATATTGTAAAAACAAGTGTTGATCGACTGGAACATTTATTAAATTAAATTAAATTAAATTAAATCAAATTAAATTAAATTAAATTAAATTAAATTAAATTAAAATTAAATTAAATTAAATTAAATTAAATTAAATTAAATTAAATTAAATTAAATTAAATTAAAGTAAAGTAAAGTAAAGTAAAGTAAAGTAAAGTAAAGTAAAGTAAAGTAAATCTTCAAAACGTATTCACCATGTAAATATACTTATATACGTCAATTGAAGGTAAACATTGGATCGAAATATTAATCTTAATTATTGTCAGTGTTTTAAATTGATTGTCACATTATACACTAAATTGTATGTAAAGTAAAGTAAAGTAAAGTAAAGTAAAGTAAAGTAAAGTAAAGTAAAGTAAAGTAAAGTAAAGCAAAGTAAAGTTAAGTAAAGTTAAAAATCTTCAAAACGTATTCATCATGTAAATATTTTTATATACGTCAAATGAAGGTAAAAATTGGATCGAAACAATCTTAATATGATTGAAAATCCTTGTTTACAATATTTTTCTGCGATAAGTAAAGTAAAGTAAAGTAAGGTAAGGTAAGGTAAGGTTAAGGTAAGGTAAGGTAAGGTAAGGTAAAGTAAAGTAAAGTAAAGTAAACTAAAATAAAGTAAACTAAAATAAAGTGTTTTATTTTTTTTAAACGTATTCACCATATAAATATTCTTACGTCAAATGAAAGAAAAAATTGGATCGAAAACATGTCAATCTGGTTGAAAAATCCTTATTTACAATATTTGTCTGCGATAACATTAAAAAACAGCTTATATCTGACCTAATTAGACTATACGGGGTCAAGGGTCAAATCTGGTCGAATTCCTTAAGGGTAGACAATACTAAATAGAGTCCCATAGGGATTCTAGTTTAGCAACACTTCTTAAGGATAGGGGATGCTCTATTTAGTGTAGTGCACTCTTAATACAATTAATATTGTGCTGAATGTACTTGAAATGTATTTGAATTGTTACCTTGAATCATTTTCAAGAAACATTTTGTGATCATTTTAATGATATTTTCATGTTGTTATAATTATTTGTGAGTGGATATTGTTATGTGTGGAAATCTACTAAAGATAGCAAAATTAACATAGCAATATTACATTTTGTGAGGACAGCTTCCATCTTTTTTTGAAAAAATACTTGTCAGGACAGTTTTCATCCTTTCTAAAGAAATTCTTATTGAATTGAATGTGAAGGTGTTTGTTTGATTGAAAAGGGGTACACACATGCACTGTGTTGTAATACAAACATCTTGAAATAGTTTTTAAAAGCTTTAGAGTACATGTAACACAACATAAGCTTGGGCCTACTAGGCTAACTCTATGCATATAGATTCAAAAATTGTTTCCATTGAATGAGTAAAATCAAGGTGGTTGGTCACTGGTCAGTCAATATTTTTAATTTTTTCATAATTTTATTAAAAATAATTACGTGTAGAGGGCATCTACAAAAATAAAAATTGCATTCTAAAAAAGGTTATAATTTCTAGGTTTTATTTTGTTTTTTAAGAAATCTCTCTTAGACCTTTTTGAAGTAAAATTTTAGACGTGAAACCATGCGCATCTTCTAGGGGGTCAAAACGGTATTCGTTGTTAAACATGGATTCTAGGGCGGACAGAGGTGACATCTCTGAAACCTTCGGAAATATTGCATATTAAAATACAATTGATATATATATGGAGGTATATGGGAGAGCTTGATTTCAAAATGCCTTACATCTAATAGCTGCCTGGTGTTATTTTCACACTCTACAGCTTTGTAGCTAAATGAGAGCTTGTTTGTAGCTAGCTGACAGTTGGTGAGCATGAAATTCCTACCAAATAGCTGTAAACAGTGCGATTCCTATTAGACAGTTAGCTATACTATCTTTAGTGAGCTGCAGGACTCTACAGATGAAACAAGACTTAGGGCAGCCATTGGATGTAAGCCATTTTCTCAATCAAGCTCAGACTAGGTTTTTCAAATGAATAAAACACGTAATATTCTATTCGTATGTTTGCTCATGCCTGGTTTGCTTAATAGCATGGCTAGCGTAGTAGAACTATCATTTAAAGTGTATTGGTTTTCATTAGTAATTCGCATAAAACTATCCAAATTTGATGACATTTATAACAATACAGTTTGATAGATTACAGGCGAGCGCAACGTTGTTATATTGACAGCTTCCACGAACTTGGTCTTGTACATTTCATTACAAATTATGAGAATCATTTGTCTCTCCATATGGTCGTTGAGTTTGCTGTGTAATGTATCTACCAATGCGTGGTATTTTGAAATTGCTTTATGTAATTCATCAACGTCTTTTCGAACAATAGAATGCATTGCATAGGAGCTGCCATAGTAGCTTGCAATACATCATGATTATTGATATATAGTTCTACAGCAACCAAAAAGACGAATGTCATAACAGAAATATCAATCACCAGAAGATAGGACTTATTTATTAATTGCAAATGTTTAGACAATAGAGCGATACTGACATATATAGGGTGAATCAAACAAATTAGGACTCTGTTTCATAGTGTGTTTTTTACTTTTTCAAAACCACTAGACCATAACCAATTCACTGTTAGTGCAAAGCCCAATTAATGATAATATTCTGAAAATGTGGGATTAATCCAAAAGAAAATAAGACTGCTAGCATAATTTGCGTAAACCATATCATTTACTAGTTTGTACAATTGGATTTACACATACAAAACAGAAAATTACATGATTTACATTTTAAATACTTGGCATTCTGAAATATTTTAAATCATCTATCAATAACAATAGTAAAGATTAGTTTGGTATTCCTCTTAATTCTGGCACACATCATTAACAGCTAGATAAACCACAAATTTGATGAATATTTCTGTGTAATGTTCAATATTGCTTACTGTTCTCATGAAAAAGCCTCAGCATGTAGAAAAGTTGTGGAATAGGAAAGCACCAATCATGTCAATAGTGTGTTTATATCAATCATTGACAGAGAAGGACAACTAGACTTAGAAATTGGACTTTAATTCAACTTTAATTTCTGCCATAAACATGATATTATGATAAGAATAATTTAGTATAATTAGAATACGAATAATTTCCTTTTTAGCCTATTTAAATATGTAACCTTCCTACCTTTACTGTGTGAATTACCATTGTACATACTACATAATGGGTTGATTTGCCTAGTTGGTCACACTTTCCTTAATTGGTGATGGATCTTTCTCATCTTTTCAGGATTTTAACCATATTAGTTGGACTTTACAATGAAATCAAATTGGTCATGGTTCAGCGGTTTTAATAAGGATTTAATCCATGCTGAAAGAACATCCTTCATATTTTTTGTATTCACCCTGTACATCTAAGTAATAGAATAGCGTCATTTTCACCTATTCAGAAACCAGCCTGACGATAATGTATAGGGTGGGTGGGAATGATCTGGACCCAAATTATTTTAAAAATGTAGACACTATCAAAACAAGTGTAAATCAGATATAGATATGTTATGTAGGTTGGTATGTTGACACATTTGATACAAAATTCAAGTACATCCATGATACCATTTTGAAGATGTGCGCTTTCTAAGAGTAAGAACGCACATGGAAAATACTCATGACGACAGTTTTATAATTCAACAGATTTTCGAAATAGTGTACAGATGTGACTGCTCTCACACTTTGTTATCCTTTCTGTAAGGGTAAAAAAACCTGAAAAAAGAATCAAAGAAAAGCATAGCAAAGCAAAGCAAAGCAAAGCAAAAATAGAATAAAATAAAGAAAAGTAGTAAAAGCAAGAGCAAAAGCAAAAGCAAAAGCAAAAGCAAAAGCAAAAGCAAAAGCAAAAGCAAAAGCAAAAGCAAAAGCAAAAGCAAAAGCAAAAGCAAGGCAAAAGCAAAAGCAAAAGTAAAAGCAAAAGCAAAAGCAAAAGCAAAAGCAAAAGCAAAAGCAAGGCAAAAGCAAAAGCAAAAGCAAAGCAAAAGCAAAGCAAAAGCAAAAGCAAAAGCAAAAGCAAAAGCAAGAGCAAGAGCAAAAGCAAAAGCAAAAGCAAAAGCAAAAGCAAAAGCAAGAGCAAGAGCAAAAGCAAAAGCAAAAGCAAAAGCATTTGAAGTTTTATGATTAATGCCACCTGAAATTGTATTATACACACATGTGACACTGTTTCATGACGGTTTAATGGACCATGACCAATCAAGTTTCAATGTAAAGCTCAATTAATAATTACGAAATTCTGAAAATAATGAGATAAATCCAATGTATAATAAGAATGTTAGCATAATTTGCGTAAACCAAGTAATTTACTGATTTGTTCAATGGGATCTACATGTACAGACCAGTAAATAACATAGTTTACTTCTCAATATTTTGCAATATTCATACACATTGTAAACTATATATCACATCAATAGCAAAGATTAGATTGGTATACCATTTATTCTGGCTCAAATCTATACTGGCTAAATAATCCACAAATCAGATGCATGCATGTTCTGAGCAAATCAAAATATTCATGTTAAAAAGTTCTCAACACACAGCGGATGTTCCATTCAGATGTACATTAAGAAATGAACCTTAATTGCTAATGTCAAAACAGGGTCATATTAATCATGTTAATAGTTTGATCGCACATTCATGCATAATTCCTTAATAGACATGTGAAGTTAGACTTGGAATCAACATTAACTTCAAGCATGATAAGAAGTAGAATTGCCCTATAAATGTGCTCTTTAATGATACTTTACTTTTACTGTGTGAATGACCATTGTACATACTTTAATTGTGTGCCTTAGCTAATTGGTTATCATTTCTATAACTGATGGATTAAGCTCTCACCTGTTCAGGATTTTAACACTTTCAACGCGAGTGTTAGTTTAAAAATATATACAAAACAAGATTTTTCAGAAACTTTTCCCAATTTTCAAAGTGTATCTCAAGAATTAATGAACCAATAATACTTGACATGTTGGTACTCATTTTTAATGTATTTTTCATGGTGTTTCCAAACATGGTGATGTAATTCAATAATTTTTACATATTTTCAACATTTTGTGACATTTTGGAAGTGTCGTCTGCAGACTTGGAAAGTGTTAAAATAACCATCGGTTGTACTTTACAATGAAATCAAATTGGTCATGGTTCAGTGATTTAACAAGTCTTATTTTTTGAGACACCATGTATTTGGTGTGCTACAAAAGAAAATTATCAATCAGTTGCAAGGACTTAAATTAACATTCTGTGTGTGTCAATATTCAACAATTTGAATCTGTCTGCTTCTTTCTGATTGATTGTTGACGTGTGCTTAGAAACGGGATTGAAGAATGTGTACATATATTGTTCATTTTTATGCAGAGAATTATAGAGCAACATTATGACATTTTTAAAAAAAAAATTCACCCGATTTGTTCCCTTAAATTGAACCCAGCAAGACCGTATCTCCGTAAAAATATTCACAGAATTGTACTTAAATTTAATTACATTTTAATGTTGAATCAAATTTCGTGAAACTATTACCATATCTTTTTCTCCATTTTCAATTTATAGCACCCCTACTAACATGACTAAAGAGTAAATAGGTTTTTTTTTATCGCAGCCGTATACACACTGTAAACGGGGCTAACACAGTTTCACATCCTGTAATATTATTTATGAACGAAACAACAGGCCAGAAATATAAGTAGTTTGTGCGAACTACTTATTTCAAGTTATTAAATATCGTATCGCTCTGATATTTTAGTTGTTCATAAATGCAATTTGGCAAAAACCCTGCAATCTAAGTACAGAATCAATGATAGAGTGTGTTTTATGTAAAATATCGCATATTATGGCTTTAATTTGTGTCCTTGCAAAGTTTATAGCTCGGTGTGATTGAGTAGACATGTATTAGGGGTTTAACTAGAGTGTGTTTTATGTAAAATATCGCATATTATGGCTTTAATTTAACTTTAACTAGATACAACGGTACAGAATCAATGATAGAGTGTGTTTTATGTAAAATATCGCATATTATGGCTTTAATTTGTATCCTTGCAAAGTTTCTTCTATAGCTCGGTGTAATTGAGTATACATGTAATAGAGGTTTAACTAGATACAACGGTACAGAATCAATGATAGAGTGTGTTTTATGTAAAATATCGCATATTATGGCTTTAATTTGTGTCCTTGCAAAGTTTCTTCTATAGCTCGGTGTGGTTGAGTAGACATGTATTAGAGGTTTAACTAGATACAATGTTACAGAATCAATGATAGAGTGTGTTTTATGTAAAATATCGTATATTATGGCTTTAATTTGTATCCTTGCAAAGTTTCTTCTATAGCTCGGTGTGGTTGAGTAGACATGTATTAGAGGTTTAACTAGATACAATGGTACAGAATCAATGATAGAGTGTGTTTTATGTAAAATATCGTATATTACGGCTTTAATTTGTGTCCTTGCAAAGTTTCTTCTACAGCTCAGTGTAGTTGAGTATACATGTATTAGAGGTTTAAACAAATAATGCTAACATATTTATTGTCTTTAACAGTCTTTTGGCAGTAGCCCTATATAGAGAAATATAAATTCAATATGATTAAAAAGAGCTTAGGCAATTAAGCCAGCAGTGTATAACACATTTTTGTTCCAAGAAATAAGGTCTGATATTATTTACCATTAAGGTAACAAAAAAAAAAATCCTGTTCTACGGATTTGTGTGACTTTTGGTGTCATTTTGACGGGAAAAAAACAGACCAACCGACCCAACCTGAGAGTTCTGTTCGCCTGTTGAACAGTGCTTTTTTGTCACCTAATTGAATAGCAATTTCAAATTAATCATTTTGGTTGTTAAGTTTGTCTCAAAAGCGAAAATGAATTACAACCATGGTGCTATGTCACTGACTGGGACCCGAAAATCAGGTGTTTTAAATTTCGATTTTGTCCACTAACAATGTCTATGGTATTAAATTTAAGCTGCCATTCCATATAATCCTTTCACATAGGTTAATCGTTTTAACATAGCCCAAATAAAGAGCATTCTGTTTTTAGCAGAAACATTTACCATTATAAAGGGTGTCCCAAAGTGTTGATACCTTTTTAAAGCTTTATATCTCCGTTAAACTAATTCGCAGTATATTTATATAGAAGATTCTGTAGAATTACTTTGATACCCAACTTACAATAACAGCTATCTGTGTTGCCAATCTACAGAAGAAAATATCCAAACTGTAAAACTGCACTTTCATAATAAACGAATAGAATAATAAGCGTATGTAATGAATTGAAGAGAGTGATAGAGGTAGTGAAGAAAAAGGTTTTCCTTTTCAGACTGAAATTATTCTTAAATAATATTTAGACTCGGACAAACTCTCGTGAATTAAAGTAGCAAATACATTACTAATACACGGTCTCAGGTGAAATGAACACAATTAATGTTGTGGCAAAAATTTGATAAGTGAAAGCCTGTTTGCAGAAGACTTATACATGGAATGTGAGGAACCTGCAGCATGTGATTACAGCTTTTCTCGATAAAAATGTTGTCAATTTGACAATTATAGGCTAATTGCGAATTACTTTATCGAAGATATAAAGCGTTTAAAAAGTATTGACACTTTTGGGACACCCTGTACTCCTAAATATTTTGCTTATTTTACCAGTATAAGTCTAGATCCCAAAGCCAGTGAGTTGTTCCTAAACTAATAATTAAGATGAATGGCAATACAGGGCAAGTCAGAATGATTTGAACCAAATTTTATAAAATATTAAATATTTGTAGTCTGTAACAGCTGAATAATTCAATTTAATCCTCGGTACCATTTTGGAGAAATGCGTTTGCAATAAATATACATTGAAATACCTCTACAAATGTTAACTTATCTACATGTTGAAATGATGTACAGATAAGATAGCATCATAAATGTGTTATTCTTTCTTGTGATTGCAGATGTGAGTGGTAGTAATTGGCTATGGATACTTGACAATCTACACACTTTCCATGCGGCTATTTAGTTTTACCATTCATTATACAAAATAGATTTTTTAGAAACCTTTCCCAATTTTCAAAGTTTATCTCAAGGAATACTGAACCAATACTAGGTATGTTTGTACTTCTTTAAATTAATATCTCATGGTGATTCCAACTATGGTAATAAAATTTAACAATGTTGACATTTTTGAAACATTTTGTGCAATTTTGCCTGCCGCGTGGAAATTGTTAACACAAATTTCTGTGTTTTTCAGCATACTCTAATTGCCAGAAAAATATCTGCTAACTTTAGTGCAAATTATTCTGGCTTACCCTGTATACTTTAATGTCTCTTGAGTACTTTTTAGCTTGATATCGTTGTTTTAAATTTCATATTCTGTATATTTCGTAAAAATAGTTTTGCACATGTTATATGTATTGTTTTAATAAACTTAATGCACGGAAAATATGACTGATCGTCTTATTTCATGGATTATTAAAATACAAATTATGGCTAATAGTATTTATAAATCACTAACGGGAATTCGGACTGGTACCCGCTAGCAAGTAGCACCTACCAGATAGACACCTACAAAATGAAATAACACATAAGCATTCGAAATTGGTCAGATGGAATACATTTATGCATTTATGAGTTAAAATATTGCATAGGCCTATTTCCTGACCGGAAATTAAATGTTTCTCGTCACTATCCCATATCCCATACATATGAGTAAACATAACGATAATGCAGGCCTATATTCTGACCTGAAAATAAATGCTTCCCGTCGTTACCCCAAGCTGTAATATCTCATGGTTTATACCTTTTAAGATCACTACACCACGCGTGACCCTCCCTGTTATGTAATTTATGGACCACCCTCTATCTTTGATTTAAAACCTTACTCAATATTTGTTGTATGCTTTTAATGAATAATGATTCGTTTGCATCATATGTATGGTATGTTTTTGGAGGGTTATGCCTCATAAGGATTGGGGGAGGGGGAGGCAAATATCATGTGTATAAGCATGCATGACCAAAGATGATCCAGACACCATCTCAACACTGAAAGCCAACATTCACCATTAAATGAAGGTTTCGTGTGTTTTCTTCCACAATTTGAACCCCTAAACGATAAAATGTTGACAGGATTTTGGACAAGGTACCCTTTTTCTTGAAAATTGTCATTTGTTTAGGTTTTTGGAAGTAAGTGGGCCTAATATCTACAGAGCATGGTTAAATAACTTTTAAGACAGGACGTGTAACAAAACACGTTTTTAAACACGATGAATATCGTCTCAGAGAAGTCATTGAAGCGTGCCATTGTAAGGAATGGTATTTATTCAATAACCATAGATTCAAATGGGTTACCGTAAAAATGAAAGGAATGCATCAAATGTACGTCTATTTTGCGTCTATATTGGTCAACTCGAAAAGCACCCCAACTATGCGACATGCCCTTGCGAAAATCACGACGTGAACTTAATGCAAATGTTTAGTTGAGCGCTAGTTACACTATCTACCCTCATACCCATGTTTAAATTTAGACACTTTTCAACGTGTTGGACGCGTGTTTAAGTTAAACATATTTTCGGTGAATTGCTATGTGTTTAACGTCAAAGTCAAACGAGTGTTTAGACGCAGAATAGACGTACATTTGATGCATTCCTTTCATCTTTACGGCAACTCAGTTGAATCGATTATTATCGAAATAAATACTATTCAATACAATTAAACACTTGTTCTAAACGACTTTTCTGGATGATTCATCATGTTTAAAAACACGTTTTGTTAAACGTCATGTCTAAATTATAAACTTGCGTTTAAATTAAACATGGATTTTAGCGACTGTTTTAGGCTAAAACCGCATTTAGTACGAGGATACGACCCTTGCTGCTAAACCCTTACGTTTTAGTCTCTACAAATCCTTAATAATTGCAGTTCAACATTTCTGTTTGCCGCAAAATATTTTTATGGGCGAACGCTGGTCTGGCAAAAAATGAATAAAGCTTGCTATTTGATTGTCATCGATTTGTTATTTTATATCTCCACCCCAGTCTATGATTAAACAATTACTTGTCATGAAGTATGAACAGGTATAAACACATTTAAAATGCGAGAAAATACGAAAGTATTTCATGATTTTCATTCGCTGGGCGCAACCATGTTATTTAGCGGATTCCCTAATATACCGAATAACGACGACGTTTACTGAGAATCAAGATCGGACCTGGGATTTTACCCGCTCTGTCGCAATTTTGTGGTTAACGATTATTATGAGCAATCATGATCTACACGCAATGCGTAATTCGAGAAGGTTTTATTTGTTTGGTTTCCATCAGATTTAGACACAATTCCTGTTCCATTTGTTCAATTTGCTTCAATTTGCTTCAACATCTTTTTACATGGTCGGTATCGGACGTGTACAATCAAACTATTGTTTTGGGCTATATTACAAATGAGCACTTGTATATTACGAAGATGGTCAGCTCAGCAATATTAGTTTTCCTATAGCGCTCTCGTTAGATAACTCTTAATGTAGACTCTGCCATGTTACCGTAGGAAGCTCGCAACAGACTGTATGGTTTATTGCGTGTTTAGCCACATTCGACAGTGGCTACAGTGATGAGAATCACATGGTGGGCGAACCTGCCCTTAGAGTATACACGCCCCGGTCTCACCCACTGAACAACCTATGTTTCTCAACAATTACGTACATATCCCTGACAATTCACTCAATGAGCGCCCAGGTCCGTTAAAGATCACTGAATGTGCGTTTCCCTGTTCCAGTGGTCCCTTTAAAGACCCCTCAATTACCTACGGTTCCTTGATCTAGCAAGACCGCCTGAAAAACCCTTAGTGGGGTCAAGAGGTGGATATTTCGGAAGCGCCTGAATGTTTGCTAATTTCGAGACTTTTGTAGGCGTCCCATCGACCTTATTTTTGCACAGGCCTTTAATTAATTTAATAAGATTTCACTTTATACCAATATGGGGAGCGCGCCCCGGGAGAGGGGTGGGGGAGGGGTTTGCTGAGTCACAAACATTTTCCATACTGGCAAAATTGAGATAATATAGCGATTAGAATCTGTGGCATTTACTCTTTTATAAGGTGTTTGTTTGATCGCAATCGGGTATGTAGTTCTCGAGATATGACCGATTGTACTTAGGAAGTCAATTCAAAATTTAGTAAAAATATTGCATTACCTCTACTTTTCCTATACACAAAAAACCCCGCTCACCTAGTGATATATAAGGCATTTATAAACAATTATAAATAAATAGTAAACTATATAAACAATATATTTGGTTTAAACAAATATATTGTATAAACCTTGGTCTAACAGGATTTGTGTAAAAAAGAAATGGGGTTACAAATGCTGTAACGATGAATTTCTTATGTATTTTATTGTTTATTACCCTCCTGAGTGATTTTCGACTTTTCCTGAGCCATGCTACCCACTACCTGGCCCAATACGGGCAACAAATGGATTTTGTTTACCATTTGAAAAATGATGTAGAAACACAAGTGTCATCGTTCCAATATGGCAACGGGAGTGCACCATTTTGAGATATTTTTAACAGTCATCGCCCGGTTAACGATGAAAATAATTTAAAAATAGCATTTACAATGGTTAGCCAACTCTAACGGTTTTGGATTGGAAAAAAAATCTTCTAATTATGATGATTTTTTCAAAATGATATGATTAACATTCGCGATTACGTGTTATTCCAATACGAATTCAAAATTTAGGATTCGCGTGGTCCATCGTCGTCTGTGTCTGACTTATAATGTTAAAATCGCCCTCATGTGTTTCATAATTCTGACTCAACCCCCTCATCTGATCTGTGGGCTTATGTTTAGCGACAAATCCCTGAAACAAAGCTCATTTTGGATAAAAATCCATATATAAGGTTTTCATCCAACAAAATCCTTACATACGAATTTTCATCCATGTTCTAGCGATTAGTCACTCAACATAAAAACATAGACTCAAGGGGTGCCGGCAACGAATCCGAGCCAGAATGAGCGAAATAATTCGAGTCTCTCGTCGAGCCAACTTGCTTATTACTGCCCTCTATATTATCACTAAATTTCCAAAGACCATGCTTATTCTTTACTCCGTGGTATACTGCCCTCTATATTAGCACTCAAAAGCACGATCTCTAGACTAGACAGAATGAAAAGCGTTGCCTAGATGAGGTGACCGTTGTTTACATCAGTAGTGTTTACAAATTGATTAGCGCCTGGTCTAAAGACATGCTAGAGGTACTAGTCCATGACTACTGCATACATTACTATATGAAAGCAAAACACACATCAGAGCGCCAATTTTAAAAGCACATGCCCTTATGGTGCGCACGCAAACCGCCGGGCAACCAGATTTAGTACCTGGTCTCTCATTGTGCTTAGGGATGCATACCATGACTACTGCACTGTTACACCGTAAGCATGGTAAGTAATGATCAATCAAGTGTGAATTAAAGCACCGTTCCCTTTAGGTGCGCACGCAAACCGCCGGGCACTACGTCACCGGTCACACCATCTATACAGCTAGTACATACATGTATTTCCGGGGTAGTTACAAAGGACAACGAAAATAATCTCAAAGGAAGATCGCAGACTTGTTTTTTATCCCCACGTAAAACAACACTAACAAACATGCATAATACATTTAAGCCTACAAAATAAAATGATTGGGATTAAAATTCCTGATACGATGATTTCCATGCAAGGTATTTGAACATATATCTATCCAATCACGCACGACCCTGCCTATTACTAGTTATTGAATGCTGGCCATGCCAAATTTAGCCCAATTTGCAATGTGGCAACGCTTTTCGATGACATTTTTCAAAGCAAAGTTTTCTAAACCCCCAAAAGGAGCCTAATTGGGATACTAAATGTAGTTAATTAAGAACTTCTTTTTCGTTGCAAACTACTCTCATGGTTTCCTTGACGACTTGTTTGATTAGTAATTGACGATTACACAGAGAAAGAGAAATCTCTCCCCACTCACTTCGCGCCTGTCAGCTTCGTGGGTAAAAATACAATAAATCAAACTAAAACTAAAACTGAGTCTTTGACAAGGACTTGATAGTTGTGACGGGAATTTATATTAAAGAGAGAAATTATATTTTCCTCTCCAAATTGCACATTAGCGGAAATAGAGACGAGGGTTTACTATCACTTGGTCTAATGTCATTTTATCTCATTGTCATTTGGTCTAAATCAACTGTTAGCACTTAGGTCACGAGCTTAGGCGTTTTCCGGGGTACTTTATGACAACGACAACTTGAAAACAAATGAATAAATAAATAAATAAACAAAGTAAACAAATAATCAAATTAGTAAAGTAAATAAATACAAATTATGTAAATAAAAATAGATAGTAAATAAATAAATGAATATACTAATGAATAGATGAACAGGTGAATAGGTGAATAAATGAAAAATGAATAAATGAATAAAGACATAAAGACATAATACATAAATGCGCCATCTATCTTCAAGCTGATGACAATAGACTCTATTCACGCGGCAGCCATTTTCCAAAATATGCCACCCAAGCCTCGTTCTCGTTTGGTCTATCTGCGCCTCACGCTGCACAATAGAACTGCGCGAGAAGCGTGGTACCAAATCGCGCGGCGCACGCATCCTCACGCAAGTCACACAGGCGCAGGTATACGTAACGAGAACGAGGCTTGGGTGGCACATTTTAGAAAATGGCTGCCGCGTGAATATGGTCTATTGGTGGTACATGCTATTCGCTGTTAGAGTCATGTTTTGTTCATTTGTAACTTATTGATGCTCGTATGTTAATATATTGTTACTATGTTATAATATAACTATGTGTAGATGAATGAAAAAAATGAAGAAACAAAATGAATGAATAAATAAATATACTAATAAATAAATAAATAAATAAATAAATAAATAAATAAATAAATAAATAAATAAATAAATAAATAAATAAATAAATAAATAAATATACTAATAAATAAATAAATAAATAAATAAATAAATAAAGAATTTAAATAATATAAATAAATGATATAGATTAATTGATTAATAAATAAACCCTATTATTCTTACTATGTCCGTTTTATTTGTTCTCCCCCAAAAGCATTTGTACAGTTTTAAATCCAAAACAATGGCCGGCGTGAGGTTTGAACTCAGGTATAAATATTACAAGTCCGATGCTCTAACCGTTAGGCCTTCATATAACCTACTCGATGCATAGAATTTCAAAATACTTACTAGGACAAAGTAATAACGAAATGATAACGATTTTGCACAACTCTACCATTTTTTTAAATATTGTTTTAATAATTTATTCACAATATGTATTTCAATTGATAAATCTAAAGAAAGTATGATATAAAAGGCTCAGAGCAGAACAATTCCTTCAACCCATTCAAGTATTGCTTCATAAAACTTCACCAACAGTTGATATATTAATTTTGTAGTGGAATTCAAAAGAGGACAAAGAAAATTACCTGTATATCAGGCCTAAAAAAGGTTTGTTTGTGGCCAAACAAGAGTTGAAAAAAGTGGGTCGGTAGGTCGATTACCTTTTTTTGTTTTTTTGTGGCTATAGACACATTTAGTGAAGAAAAATACTATACAATTTGATTTTAATACACTTTTATGTTCTTTAAAACCCTAACCTTCCTATATACACTACGATTCACTACGGCAAAAAACAATGTTCATGCGCATGCTATAGCATTCGATTCGATGACGTCATCAACCAAGCTGATATGTGTGTATAAAATCGCTGCCCGGGTGAGTGTTGGCAGGTTAGCCGAGTGGCTAGGGACGCGGCGCAGTGATCAGAGGCTCCGGGGGTCGAATCCCAGGGGTTTCGCGGCGATTATTTGGTTTAAAGATTCATACTTTGTCCCCCTCCCCCGGTTTCCACACCGTAAAAACATAGAATGGCTAACGTATATTTTGTTTTAATAGTGCAGCTGGCAGCCTGTAGTACAAACCTTCAGAACATGCTGGATGGTCTGCAACATGTTCTGTTTTTCATTAGATAGTGGTAGGATCTTGGATTTGCATCTCCTTGGTGTTTTAAAGGGCAGTTTTGTTGATTAGTTTGGCAAATTAAGATGAAAATATCATTTAATACATATATTTTTCAACCTAAAAACATTATTTAAAAAAAAAAATCTAAAAAAAAAGGCATGGGGTTTTGAGATATTATGGGTTGGTCGTGTTTGGGCAAACAAACCTTTTTTAGGCCTCATTTAAATTAAGCTTTTTGCCGAAGATGGTCAATCATGTCAATTATGTTATGAGTTTCAAAAAGGCAAATTTGGTCAAATTTACCATTTTTACAAAAGAGTCCATATTTTTTGTCAGAAAAGTCTTAATTTTAGAAAAGTCTTAATTTTAAAATTCAAAATTCTTCACATAAGCACTTTGACCGATAACAATGGTTTTCATGGCTTAATAAATGCACCTTTCCCGGTATAAATCATTCTGGGACACCATGTACACATGTCATCACTCAATTCTAAAACCTATACGGGAATATTGTCCTCTTTTAGGACTGTTCTTGTTACTAATAAGTTCAGAGTAAATCATAAATAACAAACACAGGTCAACAAGAGAACAGTAATTCTCAGTGTATTCCATTTCATCCAACCTACATTCTATTATTGTAAATACGTAGGTGTCATACCAACAACTTCTTGTTCCTACTACAACAACATCCTACTACATGTGTTGCCAAAACTTCCGTTCAATACTATTATATTGCCGCTCCAAATAATCATGTGCAATTTTCAGCTATATCAATCTGGATATTTTAAAGCCTGTCTTAATTTCAAAGCCTGTCTTAATCTCAAAGCATGTCTTAATCTCAAAGCATGTCTTAATCTCAAAGCATGTCTTAATCTCAAAGCATGTCTTAATCTCAAAGCATGTCTTAATCTCAAAGTATGTCTTAATCTCAAAGCATGTCTTAATCTCAAAGCATGTCTTAATCTCAAAGCATGTCTTAATCTCAAAGCATGTCTTAATCTCAAAGCATGTCTTAATCTCAAAGCATGTCTTAATCTCAAAGCATGTCTTAATCTCAAAGCATGTCTTAATCTCAAAGCATGTCTTAATCTCAAAGCATGTCTTAATCTCAAAGCATGTCTTAATCTCAAAGCATGTCTTAATCTCAAAGCATGTCTTAATCTCAAAGCATGTCTTAATCTCAAAGCATGTCTTAATCTCAAAGCATGTCTTAATCTCAAAGCATGTCTTAATCTCATAGCATAGCTAGCACCAACGGGTTATTCCACATTCCGTTAAATATGCAGACCATCATCGTTCCTAAATTCCAACTGTAAAGTGTATATCTCCTTTTTAGCTATGTTCAACGCTACAATTTCTTGACAACCTGTTAGCCCACTTGTAAAATAATAATACTCATTTAACAAATATTATATCATAATAAGACAATGTACATGTTAACATTTATTTGTTTACAACTTTTATACCGTAGTGTTTTTGTACTCAACACCAGCAACTAAGAAGCAATAAAGTATACTAACAAAACAATGCTTATAGACTTATTCTTCAGATTTCAACTAATTTATTCTGTTCACATTTCCCAGGAATTGCAGCCAAAGCCTTTAACGTGGGTGACCCACTCAAATTCACATGCTCCCATAAACTAATGCCTTGGGTGCCAGATACAATATTTCCCAAATGGTAGGATGAAAAGTTGTTCAATAAACAAGCTGCTAATGCAGTAATTGTTTTCCTTTAGCTAGAAAAAAAATCCATTATTATGTCAACTTTATCTACAATTTTAATTGATTTTTTGTTTCCATCACACAAGCCATTGAAGCAATACAAAAATAATTATCATATGTGACAAAGAAATACGGACATCTGATCATCCACCTGTGAATGCACTTTTGTCACAAATATTGTGTACCTACCTCCAATCTACTGCAAATATTAATACCTCAATATGACAGCTGCAACAACATTTCAATCAAACTTTATAACATTTCAAAGACAATACATCACCTTAAATCTCATGTTTCAGGGTGTGACTGATAATACCTTTCACCACTCTTACATCACATTTTCCTCTTCATTCAAATTTACCGCTTCTGAGCGCTGTTTGTCTTTTTTAAGACTCTTCTTGTTACGACAGTTTCCAAGGCAATGGAGTAAACTACGCCATAGACGGTGAACGCACTAGTCTGCTAGTCATCATAAGCCAATTCAATTGTTAACCGCGAATATGAGAGAACGACCAGTTTGTCTTGTGCAAGTCAACGTAGCCTTTGCACTACATTTTCGTGGTTTTGCCTGATCATGTGAAAAATAATGTAATTCATGTCCTAACAACCTACTTGGAACACAATCTAACGGTCTGCGTGATTTTTAATCATTTTGAGGAAATTCGTCATATTGTTGAGATGTAGCATATATTTATTCATATCGATCGATCATAGCAATCTTTCTGGACAATCCTAGGAAAAGCCAACAAAAAAATATGCTGTTCCTTGGAGCAGGCCGATCTGATGCAGTCATTTTACTCACGTTGCTGAATGTGTTATGGGGTGAGTATTTTAATGAATACCAAATAAATAATATATATATATATATCAGCAAGCTTATATCGTAAATCATCCAAACCTCCTTCTAACCTTCTTTTCCATCTGTTAAAAAATGTCCTTGAAAATGTCCGTTAGTTTAAGTTTAAGTTGATAATAGGTATGCATCGGTGCCTTGTGACGTGAGGTTAGGGCCCGCTTGAGGCATATTTCTCCCGATATTTCTATAGACTGAGTAAAAAAAACACCATTATACACTCACGTGAAAATATTTTTAAAATAATAACATATTGACGAATAAATTATCTACCAAATGCCGTTTACTACATCACAATTGATTTTCTTTCTCTATCCTTAGTTGTGTCAACTTTTGAATGAGCTATTTTTAAGCAATTATGACTCCATCCAGATTGTTATCAAACAAAAGATTATGTTAGAGGATGAATGAATCATTAAAGGATTAAGCAATCAACATGGGCAACTGCTCCCATCGTGAAAAAGAAAATAGCAATGCACCCGCCATCGAGCCTCCACTCCCATCCCCACCCAGCCACCAATGTTAATCACTACATTACTCCGATGATACCAAGCAGTACGTGAGCCTATCATCTAAATAAATTCAACCCATCAATGCTCGTACCCAAGCCTACAGCTTCGCATAAAGATACAAGCGATAGTTTTGACGATATAGAGGATTTGAGTGCGTTGTAAATTTGCGACGATATATCTGATATTTTTGACATTTCCGATATAAATGATATAAAAGATAGGCCTACAAACGATAGTTTTGACGATATAAAAGATAGAGAGAGGAATTAAGTTATTTGTGTTTAAGGTAGCTAACTCGGCTCCTACACCACTACAGAAAAACTGCTGTAATACTAAATCAATTATATATATACTCTTTATACTGATACCACAGTAAAGATAAGTCTTTCCACTACCTATTTCAGGACTTTCGGATCATTTGTGATATTTCTTATGTTTTTCTTTATTTTTTGAAAATGCCCTAAATTTTCACCTTCTGGAATTTCTGTAGACTAAACGAAAAGAGCTATGGCCATGAAACTTTGGGAATAAATGTATAAGCATATAGCCTAAATTATCTCGTGAGTTTTTGCATATACATGTATTTTGACCAAAATGTACTAATTGTCCATGGATCTTAAATAATGACTAAATAAATAAACTTATTATTGTTTTTATTAATTAAAAACTGATAAAGCCAAGTTTCAACATTATTGTGAGTGGAAGGGTAGAACTAGAAGAACGAAAAAACAAACAAATATCGTGCCGTGCGTGGTCTGGGGATCGAACCGGTATTCTGCGGTTATCAAGCGAAGGACAAGGTGTCCACGCCACAGAAGTATTTGTGTTAAAAGATGTGTTATATTTGTATATAATTGTTTTCATCGGGTGCTTGTGTTTGTCATTAAAATTGTGCTTTTTGGTGCAATGTTTGTATGTGCCCCTCGCCCAAAATATGTTTGTAATGTCACGATAGTCCTTATTTTTAAAAAAGCGGTAAACAAACTTCGAAATTTTTGGCCATAAAATGGCATCATTTTTTTTCCGGATCGCAGGCCGACTCCACGTGATTCTTGATTTACACTCACCTATGATCTAGCGAGTGACGACACGCTTTTAATATTTACACTCACCTATGACCTAGCGAGTGACGACACGCTTTTAATATTACGGAGGACCATTCACGTCAGAATCTTACAGTAAACTATAGGTTAACACTTGGCATATACGCCAATTAATTTTGTAAGGGGACGATGCTGATTAATGTGGATATTTACCTCGCTAGTTGCTATTCTGGTGTTACTCGTCAGTTATGCTCTAAGAATTACATCGTTAGTAAGTTATGCTACGGTTAGAGCATAACTACTTGGGAGGTAGCTTACCTCCCTGTCATTGGTGCACTCGGCCGATGGGTCGTGCTTTTAAAGCCTCGTCGAAATGGTTGAGGTATATAAGATAGAAAGATTTAAATCTTCAGTTGACGAGCTAAAATAGATAATCGGCCGAGTGCACCAATGACGGGTAGCTGAAGAATAGCGCTACCTCGCTAGTAATTGAGGCGTAACCCAAAATTTTGAGAGCGCCAATGCGGGGTAAGCTACTAGGCTAGTAACTGGCGGGTAATTTACGCTAAACGTTATACCTGACCGGACCCAAGAGTAAGTTGGGGCATAACGTTTTATGCCACAAGTCAGTCGATTCTAGCAGTAGCGTAAACTTGTTGTGAACATTGGAGGGGATGATTCGCTGATGCTGAAGAACCAATTGCGCTTGCATGCCCAGGAGGTGTCTATTTCAAGTGGAATGTGACCCCTCATAACCTGAAAGATTTAATCTTTTTGAAAATTTATTCATGCAATTTGGTGATTTTTTTAAGTCAAAATTTAGATCAACTCCTTTTACCCATTCAAATACTAATCGCACCGACTTTGGGTCATCTTTTGACCAAAATGAACTAAGTGTCCAAGGATCTTAAATAATGACTAAATAAATAAACTTATTATTGTTTTTATTAATTAAAAACTGATAAAGCTAAGTTTCAACATTATTATGAGTGGAAGGGTAGAACTAGAAGAACGAAAAAAGGCATATCGTGCCGTGCGTGGTCTGGGGATCGAACCGGGGTTCGGCGGTTATCAAGCGAAGGACAAGGTGTCTACGCCACGGAAGTATTTGTGTTAAGAGATGTGTTATAATTATATATAATTGTTTCCATCGGGTGCTTGTGTTTGTCATTAAAATTGTGCTTTTTGGTGCAATATTTGTATGTGCCCCTCGCCAAAATATGTTTGTAATGTCATGATAATCCTTATAAGGTGTCAAAAAATTTCGCACAGTCAAACAAAATCGCACATTCAAAAAAAAATCGCACAGTATAAATTTCTCGTCCCCATTTTTTAGCTTCTCCGTCCCCATTTTAGGAAAAAAATTCGCACAGTTCAAAAAAAAATCGCGCGGTCCAAATAAAATCGCACGGTAAATGTACTACATCAACAATTTCTCGTCCCCATTTCTCTTCTCTTTCACTTCTCCTTCCCCTTTCCCTTCTCCCGCTCATTCCCCTTTCCCTTCTCTTTCTCCCTCTCCTCCCCCCTTTCTCTTCTCTTTCTCCCTCTCCTTCCCCCATCTTTCTCTCTTTTCTCCCCTTCTTCTCGTCCCCATTTTTCCGCTTCTCCGTCCCCATTTTAGGTGTCCGGGGGGCGATCGCCCCCCCCATCGCCCCCCCCCCCCCCCGCTGGCTACGCTACTGTATTCTGGTGATACTCGCCAGTTATACTATACTCTAAGAATTACATCGTTAGTAAGTTATGCTACAGTTAGAGCATAACTACTAGGGAGGTAGCTTACCTCCCTATTAAGTTACCCGTCATTGCACTTATCAAACTGCGTGATACATTTCACGGACATAAATTATGCTAATGAGCTAATTCGTGAAGGGCGGGGCGCCCCTCATTAAATCACGTCACTCACATCATCGATATTTTCGGAACGCCAAATTTGTAGGTTTGAAATTCTAGGTCGAGTAAAATGATGTGCTTATTTGTTGTCTGTGAGCTTTGTGATTTTTTTCCCGAATTGAAGTATTTTTTTTATTGAAAATAGACAGTTCAAATTAAACGTTGGTTCCAAGTTCAACAGACAGTACATGTATATATATTTAAGTACATAGCAACAACGATATTCAGGCAACATTTGAGAAAAAACGATGCCCGGCTTTGCAAGGGAGTGTACGGGGAAGTAAAACAGCCTAGTAAATAACCGCCTCCGTGGCGCAATTGGTTAGCGCGTTCGGCTGTTAACCGAAAGGTTGGTGGTTCGAGTCCACCCGGGGGCGTTGTTTCTTTTTGCATTTAATGCAGATCGACAAATCACAGTAAAAATCTAATATTGACCATGAAGCTAATACACAAGGAGAAAGGTCTTGTTACGCAACCCTAATCATGCAATTGTCCCATCAATTGCGCACACATCTTCTTTGAGCGATGATAATCACCGCGGAAGTTGCCAGCCAATTTAATTGGATTTTCAATCCAGTAAATTTGTGATACATTATGTGGCCTATTTTAAACATTGTCATAATAAGTGGTCTATTTTGGAATCGGAATGTACGTTCAAACATTGCTTTCCTAAATACACACTCCGCGGTGCCAAGAACAGTGTATTCTGAATAAACTGAAAATAAAAGAATATTGTCAAGTTTACTAAAATATTGATTTTATATTGAATTTATATTACTTATTTTATTATTCTGTTATATTAAGATAGATATGGTGTATACGTAATTGTATAAAACCTTTAAGTGTGCGCGGATTCGCGCGACTTTTCTGTTGAATATATAAACTGTTCAACATTTTGAATATCGACTAATTTTTATTTAGATTTTGATCCACATCTTATAATATAATTCAACTGTCTGTCAATAGTTTCGTTATGATATGTACAGTATTTTGCCTGGTTTTTACACATTTGCAATATCAAAAACATGAAGTTATGTACCAAAATAAGTAGTGCTTTGAGATAAATAGATATTTTCAATACAAGCATTGAGGTAAACACGCTAGCGTCGGACCATCAAGAGTGGGACTACCGCTTTGTTAATCTATATTGATTTTTTCGCGGTAACTTTGATTGTCAGTGCAATACACGTTGTATCAATGGTTTAGCCTCTTTTGTGTAGTACCACGGTGATCATCATCGTCCGATTGATGCTGGCAAGAAATTACTCCTGTCGTTTAGCTTCATGTATTGACAAAATCACAGACCACTTACACAAAAATCGCATCTGCGAATGCTCCTGTCGTGATCGAAATCCAACACACAAGCAATGAGCGAGTTTTATAAGTGCATTGGTGCACTCGGCCGTATGGGTCGTTCATTAAAAGCCCCGATCAAATTATTAAGGTTTAGCATGACAACGGGACTGAATATCGGTACAAATTAATACTTCGTTATAAATGATAGGTCGTTCTTTAAAAGCCCCATCTATAATGACAAAGCCCTGCCCGTTAATATTGCAATGTGGGACTGTCATATGACAGGGTAAATAGATAATGGGTCGTTCTTTAAAAGCCTCGTCGAAATGGTTGAGGTATCTGTAGCTGCCTCTTAATATTGCATTGTGGGACCGATAGCTAAAATAGATTATGGGGGTCGTTCTTTAAAAGCTCCCGATCAAATTGTTGAGATGTTAGAAAATATTGCACGCGTACCGAAATGCAATTATAGGCATATGCTATATGCACGCCCTATGCATGACAAAGCCCTGCCCCTTAATATTGTTATGGTTCAGCATTACAACGGTACTGAATTTTGGTACAAATTACTTCGTTATAAATGGTCGTTCTTTAAAAGCACCGATTAAATTGTTGAGATGTAAGAAAATATTGCACGCGTACCGAAATGCAATTATAATAGGCCTGTAGCTGCCACTTAATATTGCATTGTGGGATCGATAGCTAAAATAGATTATGGGTCGTTCTTTAAAAGTCCCGTTCAAATTGTTAAGGTTTAGCATGACAACGGGACTGAATTTCGGTACTAATTACTTCGATGATAGGTCGTTCTTTAAAAGTCCCATCTATAATGACAAAGCCATGCCCCTTAATATTGCAATGCAATAGGCCTGTAGCTGCCTCTTAATATTGCATTGTGGGACCGAGCTAAAATATATTATGGGTCGTTCTCAAAGCCCCGTTCAAATTGTTAAGGCTTAGCATGACAACGGGACTGGATTTCGGTACAAATTACTTCGTTATAAATGATAGGTCGTTCTTTAAAAGCCACATCTATAATGACAAAGCCTGCCCCTTAATAATGTGGGACCGATAGCTAAAATAGTTCATGGATCGTTCTTTAAAAGCCCCGATCAAATTGTTGAGATGTTAGAAAATATTGCACGCGTACCGAAATGTAATAGGCCTATGCTATATATATGCACGTTCTATGCAATTGGCCCGTAGCTGCCTCTTGATATTGCATTGTGGGACCGATAGCTAAAATAGATTATGGGTCGTTCTTTAAAAGCCCCGTTCAAATTGTTAAGGTTTAGCATGACAACGGGAGTGAATATTGGGACAAATTACTTCGTTATAAATTATAGGTCGTTCTTTAAAAGCCCCATCTATAATGACAAAGCTCTGTCCCTTAATATTGCAATGTGGGACCGATAGCTAAAATAGATTATGGGTCGTTCTTTAAAAGCCCCGATCAAATTGTTAAGATGTTAGAAAACATTGCACGCGTACCGAAATGTAATAGGCCTATGCTATATGCACGCTCTATGCATGACAAAGCCCTGCCCCTTAGTTTGAATTTTTTCCAAAAAGCCGTTTTTGATTTACGGAATTTTTCGTTATTTGAAAACCCATTGACTTAATACAGGAGGCGTAGCCGAATTCCCAAAAACTGCCAAATTTCAGAAAACAAATAGTTTTGTTAATATTTTTTTCTCTTCTTTAAAATCAATGTATTCTAAAGACTTTTACTTTATTTTGATGCCAAAACACCAAGGTATAACACATTTTTTCCCCTCCACTACTGAGTGGTGATGGATGGTTTATTCACTGGGAATGTTAGTACTTTTTCACTATTTTCTAGAAACACTATATTGCCAAACTTTGTGAATTTCTCCCGAAATAACTACATGTTCAATTTACACAAACAAGGTGTCATATTAAAGGTAATTAAGTTTAAAAAGTTATCTCGTGAGTTTTTACTGATTAAAGGGACACTAAGAGATGTGTTGGAGGCAGCGCCCTCAATTATGATAAAAACTGAGATTAGTTTATTTTTATAATTGTATTACATGTATGAACTTACACCTATAAGGATTAAGAAAAATCAGCTCTTTTTGTACAAGAAAACGTCGATTCAAAAATGCTTATCCCGCGGGACCAGAATTTTACGTCCGACAGTATCCCCGTGCAGTACGCGTGATACATAACGCGAACCATATTTGCATAGAGGGCGTTTTTCAATAAATAGCGATGATATTGTTTAAATCTAGTTTTGCTGTGTTTTTTGTTAGTAGAAACAACAATAATGGCAATTTTTAATGTTCATCTTGAATTCTGAAGTAAATTTTTAAACATTTAAACTTTTCAACACCATTTAATGTCCCTTTAAGTTTTTCTAGACCTTTTTACAGCCTTTTGAAAATTTCCCTAAAATCAAAATTGAAAAGAAGAAGAAAAAAAATCTTCAAAAAGTAACACTGTACAGGGTGAGTCAAAAAGACTGCAATAGTGGAAAGAAGCCATTTTGTTTTCATAACCAAAATGAATTTTAAAACTTTTTAAACGTTGCAAGAATAATGTATTTAATCCTAACTTTGTGTGAAAAAAATGAAGTCGATCGCATTTTTTGTTTGTCTTTGGTGACCCTTTTTGCTGCACAACCAAATTTACCTGTTTGTCCACGAGCACTGTGATTTTCATGTGAAATGGCACACATTGCATTTTCATATTTGAATATCCCGCCAACAAAAAAATGGAAAATGTCAGTTTTTTATTAACATTTAGAACATTATACGCTTTCATAGCATGGGTATGATTATAATTGATTATACTAACTCACATATAAACAAGAAAGGATGCATCAAATTTCAATAACATCACAAATGAACTCAAGTTTCCAAATTTGAATGAGAGGCACATTTTGCGATCTGATGCATATTTTGGGTATCTCGTGGACAAACGTGTAAAATGGGTGCACTGGTCAAAAGGTTCACCAAAGGCCAACGGAAAATGATATTGACTTAATTTTTTCACACAAAGTTAGAATTAAATACATCATTCTTGCAACGTTTAAAAAGTTTTAAAATTCATTTTGGTTTTGAAAACAAAATGGCTTCTTTCCCCTATTGCAGTCTTTTTGACTCACCCTGTACATCGTACCTAACTGATAGAAACGATATAACTTAAAGATCAAATAAAGCTGATATATCGTCGCCAATTCAAAACTCACTCAAATCCCCTCTATCTTTTATTTCGTCCAAACTATCGTTTATATCGGATATATCGGAAATATCAACAAAAGCAGATATATCGTCGCCAATTCAAATCAATTCAAATCCTCTCTATCGTTTCTATCTTTTATATCTTTTATATCAGATATATTGTCAATATCAGATACATCGTCAACTGAAGATTTAAATCTGTTCTATCTTTTATATCGTTTCTATCTTTTATATATCATTTAAATCGTTTCTATCTTTTATACATCGTCAACTGAAGATTTAAATCTGTTCTATCTTTTATATCGTTTCTATCTTTTATATATCATTTAAATCGTTTCTA
This sequence comes from Ophiura sarsii, assembly GCA_035610835.1. Classification (NCBI taxonomy): domain Eukaryota; kingdom Metazoa; phylum Echinodermata; class Ophiuroidea; order Amphilepidida; family Ophiuridae; genus Ophiura; species Ophiura sarsii. The sequence continues at coordinate 39,409,779 of CM069443.1, read as the reverse complement.
TCTTTATTATATCTTTTATATCAGATAAATCCTCTCTATCTTTTATATAGTTCAAACTATCGTTTATATCTTTTATAATGGGAGTTTGTCAGGAGAACACAATATTATTAATTGGTAGTACTTCCTTTCTGACTTGGCTCACTTCATTGACCCTAGGAACAATGCTCGCTTTAACATTCTTTGGGATTTAAACCTAATTAAACAATATTTAAATTTTCACTTAAATCCTACAATTATTATTAATAAATAGCCTATAATGCAAATGTACAAATAAGCACAATGTGACACTCAACTGTTTGTTTGGGATCATCAATGGGGTAGGTTTATTTTTTAATACAAACCACATGAGAACATAATTGACTTGTATGTAAATGACCCCAAAACCCAAACATTAGACTGTTAATTCTGGTAAATTGTTTATCAGAACATTAGGAATCATTTTTTGAATCGTAGAAATTCTAAATTGCAGTGGAACAGAAAGATAATTGAGATAGGCATCAGATTTCCAATCACCTTGAGCCTTTATTAAATCTGATGGGATTCCAACTGAAAAGCAAATGCTGCACTCCCTCTGCGAAATGAGTGCGTGGGCAGCATATAGTTGAGCATCATATCCTACTTGAATTAAGCAATGTCGAAACTTTGCAAGAAACTGTTTGTAAGTTAAAGCCTTAATAATACCTGTACAATAACCTATACCGGGTGGTTCAAAAGTTGACCCAAGTTCAAAGTAATTTTTCAACCACATTTAAAGTTTCAGATAATTTCTGTTAGCTTAGTTTTAATCAGCAGTAAGATTTGAAATTATCCTGATAAGATGGTACATTTATCTTGGTTGGTTCTTCAGATATGGTTCATTACAGAAATCATGCACAAAGCTGCCTTGGCCACGGGAGCGTCCTTTAGTTGGGATGGAATTGCCAAAGTGGACTTACACACGATTGGTCACAAATTGTAAAAATAGGAGAAAAAGAAACAAGGAGACATCTGTCTGGTGCTTGACATTACCTACCTATACGTATCTACCTTTCTTTGTTGAATGTGAATGGCACATAAGCATAGAGATTGGGATACTTTGTCAGGGCGGGCTTTTCAATTCTGAAACTAGAGCATGCTGTTTTGTTTAAGACAAAAACTAAATAACGCTCCCGTGGACAAGTCAGTTTTGTACATGTTTTCTGTAATGAACCATATCTGAAGAACCAAACAAGCTAAACGTGCCATCTTTTCAGGATAATTTCACAACTTACTGCTGATTAAGACTTAGCAAACAGAAATTATCTGAAACTTTAAATGTGGTTGAGAAATTACTTTGAACTTGGGTCAACTTTTTTTTGAACCACCCGGTATAACAAAATGCTGCGCCTTTATGGTCCATTGTTGCGCACAAAGTGATGGCTCTTTTAAGAGCAGCCGTTGGACAAAGAGGTGACTTATGAACTTGAGGCAAAGGGATGTATAGAATTCGTCCCCTAAATTGGATGGTCTTAGACCAGCGTAGTTTTAAGAGGGTGTCCCAATTATGAAAGGTGTCACTGAGGCACAAATGAGAATCAGGGTTGAAAGAGGAAGCTGACTTAAGCAAAAGGTTACCCATGCGTAGGAAACTGAAAAAGGCTACCAAACACGCTGCCCAAAACGTCATGTCCACGCTACAGTATGGTTTTAGACATTTGCGAATTTTATACAACATATCTTGATCAACAGGTAACTTTTGTATGGTTTTAGACATTTGCGAATTTTATACAACATATCTTGATCAACAGGTAACTTTTGTATGGTTTTAGACATTTGCGAATTTTATACAACATATCTTGATCAACAGGTAACTTTTGTATGGTTTTAGACATTTGCGAATTTTATACAACATATCTTGATCAACAGGTAACTTTTGTATGGTTTTAGACATTTGCGAATTTTATACAACATATCTTGATCAACAGGTAACTTTTGTATGGTTTTAGACATTTGCGAATTTTATACAACATATCTTGATCAACAGGTAACTTTTGTATGGTTTTAGACATTTGCGAATTTTATACAACATATCTTGATCAACAGGTAACTTTTGTATGGTTTTAGACATTTGCGAATTTTATACAACATATCTTGATCAACAGGTAACTTTTGTATGGTTTTAGACATTTGCGAATTTTATACAACATATCTTGATCAACAGGTAACTTTTGTATGGTTTTAGACATTTGCGAATTTTATACAACATATCTTGATCAACAGGTAACTTTTGTAGAACAGGTTCCCCTTTCAGCCGTTTGACTCCTGTCAAAAGTGACTGGATCTGCCAATTCTCTTGAGTTGGGTTTGATAGACATGCCTGCTTATGCATAACCGAAATTATATTGAGATATTGTTGGAATTGTAGTAGATTTGTGGCCTATGCTATCTAAGTAAGCAATATACATGTATCTGCATTGGAAGCAGGGACAGCAGGATATCCCACAGTGGAGCAGAAAGCAATATACTTCTTTACCTGGCTTGAATCTTGAATAGGGTTTGGATAATGTGCGAGTGGCGAGTTGCTAGTTGCGAGTTCGAGTTGAAATGTGCGAGTTGCGAGTTGGATTTTGCGAGTTGCGAGTTGCAAGTTGCGAGTTGAAATGTGCGAGTTGCGAGTTGGATTTTGCGAGTTCGAGTTGCGAGTTGAAATGTGCGAGTTGCGAGTTATATTTTGCGAGTTCAAGTTGCGAGTTACGAGTTGTGAGTTGAAATGTGCGAGTTGCGAGTTAAAAATGCAAGTTGACATTTACGAGTTGTCACATGCGAGTTGCGAGTTCCCTATTATTTGATAGTTACTTTCATTTCAATTTTAGTTCAATTAAAGTTCAAATAAAGCGCTTTGATAATTTTATTTTACATTATTTTGTTTAGCTTAGTGTCCTAACAGACACTAATATGAAAAGGGGTGTAAATGCGCAACTTTCAGCTTTCCTTTCCTCTATTGCTTTCCCATCTCGCATTCCTTCATGCACACTATCACTTCTTTTTTTTCTGCTCATTCTTCATTCTACTCTATCCCAGCTGGTATGCACAGTTGGCAATTCCATCAGCCCATCTGTCCATAATCGCCTCCTTACATCCAACCCATCCCCACCCTCTCTGCTAGGCAGTTGGTGCTAAGTGTTACGATCAGGCTTTGCGGCCTGTTCCACTAACGGGGCTCTGAGTTAAGGAAGGAAAACCTGAACATAAACCACCCAGCTATGGGTAAAATAGCTAAGTAAGGTAGTAGATTTAGAACTATTGGAGTAGTTTGAAGGTCTACTGAACTTTGCTTAATATGTTTCAATCTATATCACTGAGACTCGGGTAGAATATACTCATTAGCCTTGGCTGGCAAGTATTCTAGAAGAAGGACAACTTTGATAATAAACCATGCTGCAGGAGTTGCGACCGCAGTGATTATAGCAACAGAAAAACCATGATGACAAACCAAACCAACACTAGGGTTAAAGTCCCTACTAACCTAACGTCTCCTGGAGCAGACTCGGATTTTTCAAAATCAACTGATGACGGCATACCCCCAAACCCGGAAGGGAGGAGTAAGCTTGACGGCAGAGCGCGCAAGAGGAGACGACTTGCAACATGCAAGTCAAATATCACTATATCTACCATGAATGTGAGAACTATCAGACAGAGTCGATGTAGGGAGGAGCTTGTATCAAATCTAATCAAATATAAAATTGACATGATCGGAATACAGGAACACCGCATTGTCCATGATGACCCAGTGAAATATGAAATCATTTTGGGCAGAACACTGATCACTACCTCAGCAACAAGAAATAAAGCAGGTACAGCTGTAGGTGGAGTCGGGATACTACTCAACAACACAGCACTCCGATCATTAGCGAGTATTAAACCACATTCTGATCGTACACTCATAGTTAACTTCCATGGTAACCCAGCAACAACTGTAGTGGTGACCTACTGCCCTACAAATGTGGCGGAAGAGGACATCATAGAAAAGCACTACAACAGTCTAAAGGGGGCAATTGACTCCATTCCAGCACACAACATCTTGCTTGTTGTTGGCGACTACAATGCCAGACTTGGAAAGGATGACGCCAAATTTTCATACCATGATGATACAAACAGAAATGGAGAGTATCTAGCAGAACTAGCTAAAGAGAAAGATCTAATAGTCGCAAATACCTACTTTCGCAAGAAAAAAGGCAAGTTATGGACATATGTCAGCCCAGGCGGCAACAAACTACAGCTGGACTACATCCTTGTCAGGCGGAAATGGCGAAACAGTGTTCAAAATTCTGAAGCATACAACACCTTTGCTAGTGTGGGATCTGACCATAGAATAGTCTCTGCTAGCATCCGACTAAGCCTCAGGAAGAGTAAGATCATCAAACGGAAAAAGCAGTACGATTGGAATCTATTGACAACTGATCAAGATCTACAAGCTAAATACAGTATAGAGGTGCGCAATAGGTTTCAGCCCCTTCAGGATGACGTAGAAACTGCAACTGAGAAATACACAAGGTTCATTACAGCCACTCAAGAAGCTGCAGAGGAAGTCATTCCTGCGAGGAAGAAAGAGAAAAGAAACTACTTCTCAAAAGACGCCCAGGTTATCGGGGCGAGAACAAAAATTGATGAAGCTTACGCAAAAATATCAACTAGACACTAGCAATGAGAATAATAGCAGAGATTATAAGGATGCTAAGAAGAGCCTGAACTTCCTGCTGAGCAAGCCGGTTTCCGGAAAGGCCGCGGCACAAGAGATCAGATAGCCAATGTACGTCACATAATGGAAAAATGTTTTGAATACCAGAGGAGCTCTTCATGTGCTTCATAGACTACGCTAAGGCCTTTGATTGTGTGAGGTATTCGGCATTGTGGACAGCACTGCAAGAAATGGGAATCCCTTACCACCTCGTCCACCTAATTCGCAATCTGTATGATGGTCAAGCTGCCTGTGTTCGCACTGAGAAGGAAATAGTGACTGGTTTGCTCTAGGTCAGGGAGTACGTCAAGGGTGCATACTTTCACCAGCACTCTTCAACCTTTATGCAGAGTCTATAATGAGACGTGCATTGGATGATTGGCCAGGGGGGCTGTCAGTAGGTGGATACCAAATACACAATCTACGTTATGCCGATGACACCACCCTGTTTGCAACAAATATGGAAGAGATGCGGAACTCCTGAAGAAGTCAAGGTGGAGAGTGAGCAGCTTGGCCTACATCTAAATGTCAGCAAGACCAAGATCATGTCCATAGGCACAGATGGTGTTGGAGAGCCTCTCATATTGATGGTAATGAGGTGGAATTGGTCTCGAAATTCAACTTTCTTGGATCCCTAATCACCAAAGAGGGTGGTTGCAGTCAAGAGATTAGACACCGTTTAGCAATGGCTAGATCAGCAATGATCAACCTAAGTAAGATCTGGGTTGACAGAGGAATAACCAGAGCAACAAAAACCAGGCTTGTCCAAGCCCTTGTATTTCCAATAGCCATGTATGCGTGTGAGACGTGGACCCTAACCAAAGCTGACAAAAACAGAATAGCTGCTTTCGAGATGTGGTGTTGGAGGCGTATGCTTCGTATCGTATGGACAATGAGAAGGACCAATGCCAGTATTATTGAAGAAATAGGGTGTCTAAACGACTTCTTCATGCTATCAACACCCAAATGCTGAGCTACTTCGGCCATATCTCACGTCGCAAGGGTAATAACCTAGAGAAGATGATCATGCAAGGCATGATTGAAGGGAAGCGCAAGAGAGGCAGACCTCGTTCCCGGTGATTGACCAAATAAAGTTGATTACTGGACACCCGCTCCGTGATTGTTACTCCTTTGCTGAAATCGTTATTTGTGGCGTAGTATCTGTAAGGTCACGAGCTGTCAGTCATGACAGGACCGAACCAACCAACTAACCAAGAAGAGCCTAGGGGAGGCTTATGATCAAGTGAAAGAGAAAGACCTTACCAATAAGCTAAGAGAGGTAGAAAATGCTCACATAAACAGCAAGCATGGTAAGAGTTGGAAACTGATAAACCAAATATCAGGAAGACTGACAACAAGGAAAGGGGCAAATCAAAGGGTCCACACAAAAGGAGAGATTAAACAACTGGTACACTCACTACTTGGGAGCCCACACATATAAGTAATGAGGATGAGGAAATTGCTCCAATACTATCAGATCTCAACATTAAAGTAGGAACCTTTGACTTGGAGGAATATGAGAAGGCTAAGAAGGCACTAGTACTAAACTCTTTTACTTATTATTGTGTATTTATAAAACTTTTAGCATGTTTTTATTTTTGTATAGATCTTGTTGAGTGCCGGTCCACTCATTTTTAATGCTTTGTTTTAATTATCAATGTGCATTATTATGTCGGGTTTTTTAATGAGTAGTTGTTTTTTATTGCTTGTTATTGCTTGTATCTGTTTTATTGTAAAGCGCCTAGAGGCCTTTGCTGGTATTTCTGCGCTATATAAGAGCCTATTTATTATTATTATTATTATTATTAGTAGAGGGGGAAAGCTGTGGGGAAGATGGTATTACACCTGAAATGCTCAAAAGATGTGATTTGGATAACATCATTCTCGACTTCTGCAATGATGCTTGTTGAACGGGAAAAAGCCAGAACAGTGGTCCATTCTCAACATAATACAATACCGAAATCAGGTGATTCTCAGCTTGGGGGGTAACTACCGTGGAATAAGCCTGAGTTCAATTGTTGCCAAGCTATACAACAAGATGATACTAAACAGAATTAGACCGGAGCTCGACGTCCACCTAAGAGCTAATCAAAATGGCTTCAGAGTAAGGACGTACCACTGTAGGTCATATACTTGCCCTTCGAAGAATTATTGAGGGAATAAGATCAAATCACCTGCAGCCATCATAACCTTTATCGACTTCAAGAAAGCGTTTGACACAATACATAGGGGACGAATGCTGCAAATATTGAAAGCCTATGGTGTACCTGATCAGCTTACAAATGCGATAGCAGACATATACAAAGACACCAAGGCAAAGGTCATATCACCAGATGGAGAACAGAAGTGTTTGAGATACTGGCTGGAGTATTACAAGGAGACACCCTGGCTCCATATCTTTTTGTCATTGTTCTTGACTATGCCCTAAGAGAGGCCATAGATGGCAGAGAAGAAGAGCTAGGATTCCACCTAACAAAAAGAAGCAGCAGAAGAATAGGACCAACCGTAGTAACAGACTTAGACTTTGCTGACGACATCGCACTGTTGTCTGAGGAAGTGTCTCAAGCGCAATCACTACTCAATAGAGTGGAGACTTCAGTGGGAAGAGTTGGGCTCAAAATGAACGCTGCAAAGACGAAGTACATGTCCCTTCAACCAGACGCAAGTACCTGTAATTACCACAAGTGAAGGCATGCGCCTTGATAAAGTGGAAGACTTCAAATACCTTGGAGCCTGGATGAACAACACTGAAAAGGACATCAAAACACGCAAAGCAGCTGCATGGAGAGCTTGTGGCAAACGTAGTCAGCTATGGAAGGCTAAATCATTATCCAGAAAGCTCAAAGAAAGACTGTTCATAGCTACAGTAGAATCCGTCCTCCTTTATGGATGTGAGGCATGGACAGTCACCCCAAAGCTTGGTAAACAACTGGATGGATGCTACACTAGGATGCTAAGATCTGTGTTCAACATCAACTGGAGTCAGCATGTGACAAATAAGGACCTGTATGGGGACATGCCAAAAGTCTCGGACAAGATCAGAGAACGCAGAGCAAGATTTGCTGGACACTGCTTCAGAGGGTCCAAGGAGCTTGTACACAAACTTATACATTGGATCCCAAAGCACGGAGCAAGAAAGCGTGGTAGACCAGCCCTGACCTACATTGACATACTCAAACGTGATACAGGACTGCAGGTGGAAGAAATCAAGACAGCTATGTTGGATAGGAAGATCTGGAGAGGCATTGTGGTTCGGAAAAATCATCCGCCCTAAGTCAAGTAAGTCAAGTCAAGTAAGTAAGTCAAGTCAATTTTGTATAAGGAACAGTATTAGCTGCTTTATAAGTTATTTGCAAGGTGTAGGTAATAATAGCATTAATAGCTGCTTCATAGTGTAAAGGGATTAGCGGGTTTGCATTTGAACAGTGCTCTGCTTTATATTGCAAGGTTTTTTTTATCTTTTAAGTTTATTAATCACCATTCCTTTATTCAGTTACAATTCTTCATGATTACAAAAATCTTCACTTTTTTATCATAATCACATACATATCAAGACATATTCAGTTTAAATTACAAACCTATTACATATTCTTACTATTCCTTGTATCTTCTATGATGTGCAGCTTCTAAATATGATATAGTTTCAAGTTACATATCTCATTGTATCTCAATTGATCATGCTTATGATTAAATATTTCTTGATTACACTAGTTTATATTATAATCGCATACATATCAAAAAACATATAATTTCAAGTTACATATCTCATTGTATCTCAATTGATCATGATTATGATTAATTACTTCTTGATTACACTATTTTCTATCATAATCGCATACATATTCAAAAAACATGTTCAGTTTAAATTACAAACCTATTACATATTCTTACCATTCTAAATATGATAACATTTCAAGTTTACATACTCATTGTATCTCAATTGATCAATGTAAATTGATATGCTACTTAAGTGTCAATTAATTTTCGGAATCTCAATTCTGATTGAAAGAATTAAAAGATTGGGATGATTCCCATATCTAAATTTACTAATTGACAATTTTGCTATCATAATTATACTAGTTATGAAATCTCT